>CM055064.1:718579-951079 GCA_029204045.2 Tillandsia leiboldiana | reverse complement strand
AGTGAGAAAAAACATTTTTTTTTTTCAAATTTAATTAATTCTTTTTGTGTAGTGTATGGGTATTGAATCAAATAGAGAAAGGATTGCAGAAAAAACGACCAAATTTATTATTTCTAAGAGGGGAAAAGTAGGTACGCAGGATTGTTAGGAAAAAAAATATGAGTGGGTTTGAGAGAGAATAGCATTTAGTATTTGTGTAAATATATATATATATATATATATATATATATATATATATATATATATATATATATATATATATATATATATATATATATATATATATATATATATATATATATATGGTAGGGCCTAAAAAAAATAAATAATTTATAAAAAAAATATTTATAATTAATTTTAGTACAATTATAAAGAATGATCACTGTACCCACGAAAATATTTTGTACACATTATTTCATCACATCTTATCTTAAATAGTAGTAGACACATCATATGCTAAATGCTATTCTTGCTTCACATATATGTATAATGTATGATTTCAACTTGGTGCTCTAATCAAGTAGGTGGGAAATGACTTAATAATTGATATTTATGCATGACAGGAAATATGTTATTTAACGAAAAATAGTATCGTCGTTAAAAATTTATATTTTCGTCATTAAAAATCATTAACGACGATAAATTCGTCCGTCGTGATCCATCGTAAAAGCCTCCTTCGTTAAAGTCAATTTCGACCGAATAAACTGTATCCATCGTCATAAACTAATAATAACCACGTAATTTATCATCGTTATTTAATTTTTTTAATAACCACTCTATTTTACAATAACTATCAATTCGATCCTCATAACATAATTAAATTATGAAAATTATAATTATTCTATTCATAGTGTTAATAACGATCGAAAATTTCGTCGCTAGTATAGCTAACGATCATATATATTTTTTATATAGACCATTTTTTCTATCGTTAATGATGCAAATATTACATCCAATTATTACTTTTAGCAATATAAATACATTGTATACACAGTAAATATATATATATATATATATAAAAGCAAGTGTATGACAAATTCATAATTTATGAACAAACTTATAACAATACTTCATTAACAATAAAAGTAATTAGCATCCACAATATTCAAATTTTTTTTCAAACCATTCACCTAACACATTAAAGTTTTCATCACACCATTACTTATATAGTTAGCATTCACCAAAAAAAAAATGCCTACTACCATTCACCTAATACATTAAAGTTTCCATCACACCATTACATATATATATAGTTAACATTCACCAAAAAAACAAAATGCCTACTACTATTCACCTAATACATTAAAGTTTTCATCACACCATTACATTTATAGTTAGCATTCACTAAAAAAACAAAATGTCTACTACCATCATTTTTTTAAAAAAAAATGCTTAAACCAAAAAAGACATATTGCAATTCATTGTCTTTTTTGTCCCCAAAATCACCATGAATTACCTACAAAAGAGAAAAAGAATGAAAGTTAAAACAATATGAAAGTAATTAAGTCATACAAATAGATTTTGAACAACAAAGCAAACAAACAACTCATAAAATTTAAAAGCAACTTTTGTGTGCCAATATATATATATATATATATATATATATATATATATATATATATATATATATATATATATATATATATAAACATGCAAATTAAGACGATACAAATCTAAATAAGATTATATTGTTTACTCTTCAAATGAAGAAGTTGGACTATTGGAATGTTGACGTTGAAACATTTCATTTTCACGAAGCTTAGCTCTAGTTCCAATAGTCTTCATATCATTAGGCTTTAAGCCACCACAATAGTAAGTAATATAGTTATGACGTTGTGGCCCAAAACACTCTTCAACTAACTCTCTATTGGATAAGAAGGGTCCCGATTGAGTAGCATCAATAATTTTATCCTTCAAGAAATAAGGTAACAATAGTAAATTGATAATGCATTAAAAGTAACAAAAACTAAAACAAAAAAAATATATATATGTTCCACATACATATTATTTTATAGTGTCTTCATCTACTACTTTGTCACCCTTTTTTCAAGTTTCAAAAAATATAGTTGCTAAGCTTGGTAGTTGACCGACTTTGCCTTCTTTTTGTACAGAAATCAAACTCAAATAATATTTATGATCAATACAAAAACTAAATTATAAAAAAGTATGATATTAACTTTCCATTACCTTCTTCCAAATAATTTGTCTTACTACCTGTACGACGAGGCATGATTAACTTGTTCCTATTAATGGAGTTTCATTTGCTTGCTGTCTATATTTATATATATAGAATAAAAAAAAATTAAAATATTAGCAAAATGTGTAAGAAAAGTTTCTTTTAGGATAAATAGCTTATACTTCAATTCATCTAATGACAAAAAAAGAAAAGAGACCAGCGTATCATAAACTTTTTACTTGAGAAATGTTTCATAACTAGCCACTTTTAATCATCTCGATTCATATCTTCGAGAATATTTTCTTAGAGTTTCTTGTATATTACTGTATGGTTTTATATATTTGTGATGCAAATCTTCCCTCTATTTGTTCCACAATTCTTTCAAATGAGTTAAGATATTTTTACGAAACTCCTTCATTTCTTTATTCTCAAATTTATTCTTCAAGTTCAAATCAAATTTATATAAGGTTATAAAACTTATTGTAAATTCAAAATTATATGTTATATCAGCTTACAACTAATTCAATACTAAATTTCAATCAACTAAAATAAAAGCTCCAAATTAAAACTTTTACTCATATAACAACTGAAAACTTGTAATGTGGTGGAATAGTTTTATGATCAACTCAAATTGATATCAAGCTAAATAGTTTACCGTCACCGCAACCCACATATGCTTCTTTTTTTCATCTTATCTCTTTCCATAAGTGCACACGAAGTGGATAAATATTACGATCGCGCACGATTCTTCCTAAGTACCTCAAAAATACCCGATGATTCTTTCCAACAACGCGCTTATTGTAAAATTTCACGTTCAATTTTGTTCTATTTTTCAACTTTGCAACTTTCTTACATTTGTTTTTTCCTCGCACCTTCCTGTTTTTGGAAGATCTATAGAATCTAAGAATAGAAAGAAATATTATATATATATATATATATATATATATATATATATATATATAAAGAGAGAGCGAGAGAGAGTAGAACTTATATGGTTTTAAAAGTACAAACCCATTCATGCTTGTGAATTTGTTATCATTTGATTTGTATTGAGATTTGTACTTTTTATTTTATTTTTCTCTCTTTTTAGTTGACTTTACAAAAAAAAAATACTAATACAAATCCAATGGTAAAAAATACACAAGCATGAATGGACTTATAATTTTAAAAGCATATAAGCTCTTCTCTCTCTCTTTCTTTCTCTCTCTCTCTCTCTCTCTCTCTCTCTATATATATATATATATATATATGCATTAGTAATAGTCCTTATACATAAAGGTGTAAAGATAAAATAATCTATAGTATACATAAACTCATAAAGATAAATATATAAACATTAAATAAACATATAAACATAAATGTATAACGATAAAATATGTGTAAAAATAAATTAAAATAAGGAAAGTTATACCAGCTTTTCCTTGATTATTCTCTAATTTGTGTTTCTTTCATAGGTTCAAAATTTTGAGGTAGAGAGATATCGTTTGATTGCACAATAGAAGTATCAAGTGATGGTGTAGTAGTAGTCCATACACTTTGTGATATTGAGGTGGTCCCGAGAGTCTAATTGTTTTATATTTTTAGTTAAATTTATTTTAAAATAAACGAAACGGATAGCATACTATTTTTCTCTCAAACAAAAAAAAAAACTTGGTGCTCTAGCTAGCTTCACATATATGGTGCTCTCACTCTATATATACTCCTAGAGTAAAGACTAAGAAGCTTTGTACTAACCATATATTATATTATGAATTTTCAAAAAAAAAAAAAAAAAAAGCCAATTAAGTGTTTCCTTTTAATAATTAAAATTATTAATTATTTTATTTTGGATCAACTTGTTATATATATATATATATATATATATATATATATATATATATATATATATATATATATATATATATATATATATATATGTCGGAATGCTTTTAATAGCACCAAGGTCGGAATGCTATTAATAGCACCAAGTTATTGGTACTATTAAGTTTTTAACTGTTGAATTAAAAGATGTGTGGTTGAGATGATAGTGAGCCCCTTGGGTTTAATGGGTGGTTGGGAAAATAGTAAAATCTAACGAATAAAAATAATCAAAGAGCTTGATCCAATGGGAGAAAACTTGATAGCACTAAATGCTTGGTACTATCGATAGCATAGTAGCCGGACTCATATATATATATATATATATATATATATATATATATATATATATATATATATATATATATATATATATATATATATATATATATATATATATATATATAGAGAGAGAGAGAGAGAGAGAGAGAGAGAGAGTAAAGTTTATATGTTTTTAAAAGTAGAAGCTCATTCATTCTTGTGAATTTTTTATCATTCAATTTGTATTTTTTATTTTTTCTTTCTCTCTCTGTAGTTGACTTTACAATAGCACAAATTTCAATACAAATTCAATGGTAAAGTATTCACAAGCATAAATTGACTTATATTTTTAAAAATATATAAGCTCTATATATATATATATATATATATATATATATATATATATATATATATATATATATATATATATATATAGAGAGAGAGAGAGAGAGAGAGAGAGAGAGAGAGAGAGAGAGAGAGAGAAGTGCTAGGTGTACACCCCCAAATGGGGTGTACATCCTACACCCA
The DNA here is from genome assembly GCA_029204045.2 of Tillandsia leiboldiana. NCBI lineage: Eukaryota > Viridiplantae > Streptophyta > Magnoliopsida > Poales > Bromeliaceae > Tillandsia > Tillandsia leiboldiana. The sequence continues at coordinate 946,257 of CM055064.1, read as the reverse complement.
CCCATCCTAGGATGGGTACTCATTCACTCGTCACTCGATGTGACGAGTGGAATTCACCCACCCCTAGGATGGGGTGGGTGTAAGATGTACACCCCAAATGGGGTGTACATCTAGCATTTTCCATATATATATATATATATATATATAGAGAGAGAGAGAGAGAGAGAGTAGAGTTTATATACTTTCAAAAGCACAAGCTTAACTATGCTTGCGAATTTTTTATCGTTGAATTTGTATTGAAATTTGTGCTATTGTAAAGTCAACTAAAGAGAGAGAAAGAGGAAGTACAATAGCACAAATCTCAATATAAATTCAATAATAAAAATTTTATAAGTATAGTTGAACTTGTCCTTTTAAAAATATATAAGCTCTACTATATATATATATATATATATATATATATATATATATATATATATATATATATATATATATATATATATATATATATATATATATAGTAAATTGTGGGTGTGGGTGTGTTATTATTATTGTGTATTTGATTTTGCCACAATAGCAAGAAGAACAACTACTAGCCCTTAAATTTTAAAACTAATAGATTGGTAGAAATTAAGCTTTCTGTACTTTATTTTTAATCCGACTATTTAACCTTTAAAAGGTTTGGTATTGGTATCTACCCTTTCAATTCTTTTGATCTGAGCCAAAATTTTTAAAATTTATGCCATTCCAAAATTTTAAAAGATTAAATAGTCAAAATAAAATTAGACTATATTTTAGATAAGTTTTGTACTTATTTGTCAATGTTGATCATCTATCATGCCATATATATATATATATATATAAAATTATATTTCTATGTTTTAAAAATTACTAAGTAATTAGCGCTTGCAGATTTTTAGCCTAACTTACTAACTAGAATCTTGTCTTTTATATTTTATAATTTCATCTTTTTTATAAAAAAAAAAAATTGAGAAAAAGGAAGTGAAATCCCAACATGCATGGCTTTATTCTAGTACCGAATGGTCAAAAAGATAAAAAGAATGGTTGACGAAGTATTTTGATCAACTGGTTTGGCTTTCTTCATTGTTTGGCTTATTTTCACACCAATATTCAATCATTCCATAACTCTCGAATCAAAATCATTGCATCATCTATCTTTATTTTCTATTCCTCGGAAGATTTTTAGTTCGGATTTTATGTGCTCTAAATTTTCATTAATTTGATTTAGGTTCTAGGAAAAAATCTAATCTTCCATTCAAACAAAGATGAGAGATCATGCCAACTATAAAATGGTAGTCTCTAAGAGTTTAAGATTTTTGAGATAAAAGGTTATTTCACATGCAAATCTTACATCTAGTTTCGCTAACCTTTTTCTTGAATATTGTTAGTTAATTAAATAATTACCAATAATTATAATTTTAAATGAAGGGTACGTAAGTGATCAAAGAAAAGACAAAATAAGAAAAATACAACTGTATACAAGACGTACAATCGAGACATTCATGTCAATAGTGTGTTGAATATAATTAAGTTTATAAAAAATATTATTCTCTAAGATAGCGTTTAGTTTCGAAATAAAAAAAAGATGAATTGTAAGGTAAATCTTCAAAATCAGCAAGTTGATCAAAAAAGGCATAATCCGACTAGATTGGCTGTACATGTCTTCAGAATTTTGATCCTTCGGTTGGGAAGATGGAAGCACAAGACGCTCTACCGCTTATCATTATGCTGAGTGTTTAGAACTAGAAAGTGAGAGATTTCTGTATCGATCGGTTGAGAATGTAAAATTAAAGCTTTGAATGTTGGCGAAGACGAAAGCTGAAGATGACATTGAAAAGCACGATGATCTCAAAAAAAATGAAGCCAACTTTACCCTGGTCAAATAATAAAATTACATGTATTCCTACAACTATAAGATCCAAGTGAGATTGGGTATAGAACCGCCGGGAATAGGAGGGATATCCCTCTATTTTTCCAAACGTATCAGAAATTAATCGGTATAGTTTGTTCCGGTACAACTAGAATAAGTGAGAATTACTGTTCTCACTCTTCCCAGCCACTCTCTTACTTTTTTTTTTAAATACCCTCCTCCCACGTCTACCGAGACATCATTTCTCACCTTATTATTATATAATAAAGTTTGAGGGCAAAAAAGTATTTTACCTTAATTAAAACTTTTAATTTCGTATTTTATACTTATTTCTGAAATAGTCAGTTTTGTCTTATTTCGTTACCAAACGGTAAGAGAGTCAAGCTAAGCCAAGAGAGTTGATTCCCTTCATTTGGACGGAATCTCTGAATTTATCGTAATTTTCTAATTGAATCAGAAAATCCTATATTGGATTGACTGAAATTAAAATATTAGGTTTACAATACTAAATTCAAATTTCACCCAATTCCTAGCTAATTTTTTATTAATTATTTGTATTTAATTAAGAGCTTATTTGGTTCATCCATTTTCAAGTCGAGACGGCCACTTAGGCTCCGTTTGGGTACAAGAACTAGGAGGAATAAGGGGGATATTCTTTTCTTTGTACCCAAATAATAAAAAGCTGCTTGAAACAGCTGTTTCATCTAATTTCGGAATTAGGGGGGAATAACTGTTCCAAACAGTTGTTCCACCAGCAGTTTTTTCTTTTAAAAAAAAAAATTAATTAATTTTATTTATAATTATAAGTTATTTAAATTTATAAAATTTAAAATTTATTTAATTATTTTATAAAAATTTATTTTCCTCTATTCTTTTTATTTCTCTTTAATTTACCAAACATAATTTTTTTTTATATCCGGTATAACTCTTATATCCATCCAAATATAAATTAATATTAGTTCCTGCTAATATCATAACTTATACATATTTTCGGTATAACTAAACTTTTCTTATATCCGAACCAAACGTAACCCTTAAGGAGTTTCAAATTGGGAATTGTAACATCGCTTTCCTTAGGCTTTATTATGTTTACAGCTATGTATGTATATATTCCCTTTAGTTTGAGTCTCCCTCTCGAGTGAGCCACACAGTACACAAGTCACAACACAACGGTAGATGCTCTCGATCTAACTAATTAAACATCCCTCTCTCATTATCTCTGGAATTTGATGTTAATGTGTGGAGAAAATTAAATAGGTGGTTGATCTACATCTTTCGCATGGCTTTCGTACTTAACAGCGACAATATTTCTAAAAAAACAACTAATACATTTTGTCTAATAGATCGAAAATTTGAAAATATATAAGATTTAAGTAGGCGTTGATTAATATTCTCCCTATCAAGGGAAATGCTACATTTGCCACGGGTCAGAGCCATGAAAGTCCCTTGATTTTCTGCACATCACACCACATCTTTATCATGCAAGTTCCAGGCCCTACCTCTACAGTTTTAAATTAAACCTTAATTTGATGGGAAGGACATGAGTAAATTTCGAAAGCACTGTTGATTGGGATTGGGAAATAAGGAAGCCCTGCCTCTACTATTTTAATTAAACCAAACTTTTGTTTGATCGTAAGGAGAGGAATAAATTTCAGAAGTGCTGATTGATTCAAAAATAAGGAAGGAATTAATATATAAGAGCCTTAATTCTTCTTATTCATCCAATCACTATTAAAGTTTTTATTTTTTTCTTAATATTGTTATTCTGCTTGTTCCATCCTTATAAATGAGACTATTATTGCCCTTATCTCCCAACTAAAATTGTTAATTATGCTGATGAAATTTATTAAATAAGATGTACACCCCACAAGTAGGATTTTCTTTATGGCTATGTTTGGTTCGGGGATTGTAAGCTTGGGGATAAATTTTTTTATACCTGGGATAGCTTGCTATTCCGGAATAGTCAGGGATAAAAGGAAAATAGTGTTTGGTTTGTAAAGCTGTTATTCGTAGGAATAACTGAAATTATGTTTGGTTCATTTTTTGGAATAAGCGAGGATAGTAAAAAAATAAAAGTAATTATAATTTTAAAATAATAATATTTTATCTAATTAATTAATATAAAATATTAATTAAATAATAATTAATATTTGTATAAATTAAAGTTTATATTTTAGTAAATAATACCGTTTAATTTTATTAAAAATAAAGTTAAAAATTTAAAATTTGTATAAATTTTAAAATTTATTAAATTTATAAATTTATTAAAAATTAAAGTTATAAATTTAAAAAGTTATAAAATTTAAATTTTTTCTAAATTTAAAAATTTAAAAATCTAATAGTAGAGAATAATGATAAAAAAAAGTGATAGTTAAATTTATTATAAAATATAATTTAATAAAAATAATTTGTTATAAAAATAATTTATTGTAAAAAAAATTATTATAATATTTTTAAAAAATAATTTATTATAAATTATAATTTAATAAAAATAATTCATTATAATATTTAAATAAAAATAATATGTATTAATATATATAATTAATAATTTTATAATAAAAAATAATGTATTATAATATATAATAAATTGTGTCTACATAATTTAGCTTTAATTCAATTTATAATCTTAATAAAATTTAGAATTAATTCTTAGAATAGCACTATTCCACCAAAATGGTGGAATAATTTATTCTAAGCTATCCCGGGATAGCCGAGAATACCAAGGTTTGACTGGGATAAAATATCCCAGCCAAAAATCATGTCGTTTGGCATGAATAGTGGGATAAAATGGATTATTTCATCTTTATCCCTTAACCAAACATGCCCTATATGAATAGTATTTAGTATTAATTTTTTCACCCTTAAATTGTTATTATTTCACTGACCCCACTATACCTAGACATTTAAGGATCAAGAAGTTGACAGTAAACATTACTTATATACTATCAATAGCATTCCAGTCATTTTATATATATATATATATATATATATATATATATATATATATATATATATATATATATATATATATATATATATATTTATATATAAAGTTTGTATATTTTTAAAAGCACAAACCAAGCTATACTTGTGAATTTTTTACCATTGGATTTGCATTGAGATTTGTGCAATTATAAAGTCAACTAAAGAGAGAAAATAAAGTACAATTATACAAATCTCAATGCAAATTCAATGATAAAAAATTTACAAGTATAAGCTCTACTCTCTCTTTCTCTCTCTCTCTCTCTCTCTCTCTCTCTATATATATATATATATTGTCCGGCTATTATGTTTGTATAAGTACCAAGCAATTGGTGCTTGTAAGTTTTTTACCGTTAGATTTACCCCCTTTGATTAATTTCATCTCTTATATCAATCTATTCCACCAACCACTCATTTAACTCAAGGGGCTCACTATCATCCTAACCATACATTCTTTTATCTAAGGGTTAAAAACCTACAAGCACCAATTACTTGATACTTTTACAAGCATAGAAGCTCAATTATATATATATATATATATATATATATATATATATATATATATATAGTCCTGCTATTATGCTTATATAAGCATCAAGCAATTGATACTTGTAAATTTTCTACCGTTAAATCTATTTTTTTGACTAATTTCGTTAATTAGATCATTTTATTCTACCAATCACTCACTTAACCCAAGGGGCTCACTATCATCCTAACCACACATCTTTTCATCTAATGGCTAAAAACCTACCAGCGCCAATGACTTGATATTTTTAAAAGCATAAAAGCTCAATTATATATATATATATATATATATATATATATATATATATATATATATATATATATATATATATATATATATATATATATATATATATATATATATATATATATATATATATATATGGTCCGGCTACTATGCTGTTGATAGCACCAAGTATTTGATGCTATTAAGTTTCCATCGTTAAATCATTCCTATGATTATTTCCACCCGTTAGATCATACTATTTCTCCAACTACCCATTAAACCCTAAAAGTCCACTATTATTGTCACGCCCCGAACCCGAAGCGTAACAGATGTCGCGTACTTGCTTGATAAGCAAATGCGCAAGGCTACAAAACAAACAGAGAACACACATAACGATGATCTCTAACATCAAATTCAAGTTGTCATCTACGATTGTCCGCGTAGCTCTTCTGCCGACTTTGAGCTGCGCTCTGAGCTGCTCCTTAATCAAATGAACTTTCTCAATAGTTCATTGGACGATCTCTGATACCACAATTTTTGTCACGCTCCGAACCCGAAGCGTAACAGACGCCACGTACTTGCTAGATAAGCAAATGCGCAAGGCTACAAAATCAAACAGAGAACATACATAACGATGATTACAAAGAATATTATCAAATTCGAAGAACTCGATTTATTAGGTAATGACAAAATTAAGATCAGAATTAAACTAATTATTACGATTGGAAACGAAAATACTAAAGGGATATTTGGTTCAATAGATTCCATAATTAATAATAAAGTAGAAGCGAATAAATTAAATGTTAGATAAGAAGTTTAATTAAATACATCTAACTACACTAATTATGAACAAAATAAAAAAAATGACTCGACGACGAAATAAATAATAAAAGTTCTGAAATGAATTAATTTAAGCTGGTCTATTATTTGCAAATTTTTGAAAAATAGAGATTATTAAATAACAAAGTAATTTTCTTTCGACAATCAAATAAAATTAAAAGTAAATAAGTCTCCGGTAACTAACTATATAAAATGATCCGTTGACGAGATCCAGAGGCACCCGTAGGCTCAAAGGCGCATATACAGAACAAAGGCGCTCAAAAGCGCAGGCACCTAGAGGTGCAATACAAAGACGAAGCTAGCTTCTAAAACAGAGTACATGTCGACATGACCAACATTAGTATAGCAGAATACCAAGAGACATTATAAATTTAAAATACTTACCCAGGCACTAATTTAGAGAACAAGTTATTAATTTTTAAAAAATATTTTACTAAAGAAAACTGTCAATCGAATTTAAAACTCAATTTTTCAGAATGTGTAATAATATGCTTAATCCTTAGTTTTAAAATCTACAAAATATAATTCTTCTTATAATCAAAATATTTTTCTATACTATATTGCAAAGAACTAACAGGTGTCCGGTCGCTTATCTTAAAAATAGATTCTAGGCTAAGAAGTTATCCGGTCGAGAATGCACAGAAAGTCAATCACTGGAACCTAAAATAAAAATTTACGATTCTCTATGAGCTACCAAAAAAATAAATACAAAATACAAATTAACGATCTGATGAACGAAGCCTAAAATAATAAACAATCAAATCGGATAAGCACACAAAGGTCAATAATATAAATTACACATACTAACAAATAGGTTGAGATCGAGCATAAAGAAAATTAGAATGAAAATTAAATGAAAACTATATTATTAATCAAGAAAAAGGAGGAGGTCTAAAGTCTAAATTAATTAAAAGGGCAAGATAACAAGAATAGAAGTTAATTATTAAACAAAGGTTTCTAGTATCGAAAAGAATGTGATTTTCAGATGTTGAATCATAAGTTTATAACCAGAAATTAAATGGGGTAAAAATTAGGAGCAAAACGATCTATGCCTTCTCTTGGCATTTTGTCGAACAGTTGGTGTGCAATTTGAAAGGCATGCAGAATTTAAAAAATTTTACACAACTAAATCTCATAGTACAATAATTAATAACACAATCATAGTAATCTAAGATTAGAACGAATCAGATTTTAAAGATTTTAAATTCCAATCAACAATAGGTAAATACCAAATATATAACCACATAATCTATAACAACATAATCTATAACAACGAAGTTGGAGGATCTCAAGATTTAATGAAAGGGATAAATATGAAAAGAACGTAAAATGGACCAATTCAAGAACGAAAAATAACGAAGTCGACGAAGAGATTCCGTCGACGACGAAAAAAAGATGTTGATTGTACTTGAGAAGGACAGTTGCGGTAACGCAGACGAATGACGACACGAAGATTGAGGGTCCCGCGAGCGTGAGCGTGAGCGTGTGCGGGATGGGAGCGGGCGGCACAAGGAAGAGAGAGAAAAAGTGGTATCGGGATATCAAATTTAATCAAAGAATGATACGTATAAGCCATAGGGATTTAATTAAAATAATATGCTGCCAGACCACTAAACTACTAATATTTACGAAAAAGTTCAAACTTAAGGAAAAAGACATCAAACAAAATATTTAAAAGTACGAGATGCTACAATCATTTCAACCACAAATCTCTTAATCCAATGGTCAAAAACTTAATAGCACCAATAACTTGATGTTATTAATAGAATTCCGGCTATATATATATATATATATATATATATATATATATATATATATATATATATATATATATATATATATATATATATATATATATATATATATATATATATATATATATATATATATATATAAAATTGAGCTCCGATGCTTGTAAAAGCGCCAAGTCATTGATGTTTATGAGTATATTGTTTTTAGATGAAAATATGGGCGGTTAGAATGATAGTGGATCTCTAGGGTTTAATGGGTGGTTAGTAGAATAATATGTTCTAACGGATGGAATTGATTAAAGGGATAGATATAACGGTGAAAAACTTATAAGCACCAAGTGATAGGTACTTTTACAAGTACCATGGCCGGATTATAGTAGAGCTTATATGCTTTTAAAAGCACAAGACAATCTATGCTTGTGAATTTTTTACCATTGGATTTGTATTGAGAGTAGTGCTTTTGTAAAGTCAACTAAAGAGAGAGAAAGATAAAGTAAAAAATACAAATTTCAATATAAATTCAATGATAAAAAATTCACAAGCATGAATTGTCTTGTGCTTTTGAAAGCATATAAGCTCTACTCTCTCACTCTCTCTATATATATATATATATATATATAGCGTAGGGCTACTATACTCTTATGAGTATAAATCCCAACATACTCATAACTTTTTCACCCTTAGATGAAGAAATATGCGGTTAGGATGATAGTAGTCCCCCTAGGATTTACTGGGTACGTTGTTGGTGAAATAGTATAAATCATAGGGGACCACTATAATCTTAACCGCACATTTCTTCATCCAAGAGCTGAAAACTTATAAGTACGAAGGAATTTTATTCATAAAAGTATAATAGTTGGACCCTATATATATATATATATATATAGTAGAGGTTAATTATATACTTTCAAAGTATAAGTCCAACTATGCTTGTGAAATTTTTACTATTGTATTTGCATTTAGATTTGTACTATTGTAAAATCAACTAAAGAGAGAAAGAAAAAATAAATAGCACAAATCTCAATACAAATCGAATTGTAAAAACTTCACGAGCATATATGGGCTTTTGCTTTTGAAAGTATACAAGCCCTAGAGCAGGGCTTGTGTGCTTTTAAAAGTATATATGGAGACTTCCATGCTCCCAAGTTATTTTCGATATTGAAACTTTCGAATGGACGATCGGCTCGATTAAACTTGGTCTAGAATATTTAAAAGTCCTAAAAATTAAATTTTATGAATTTTCGATATTATTTGAGAAGTGATCAAAGTGGCTCAAAATTAATAATTTTAATGGTCGTGGTGAACCGTTTGCAAGTTTAACGATATAGAAATATTCAAATCATAACAAATTTTGATAGAAATTTTTTTTAAACTATATAAAACAAAATCATTATTTTTGATCTAAAATTTTAATATCATATTATCACATTTTGTGATATTTTTACTTTCAGTCGTTGATTTTAAGACATTTCGATCACTAGGTAAATGATATCGAAAAATCACAAAATTTATTTTCTACATTTCTTAAATATTCTAGATCAAGCCTAATAAAGCTGATCGTCCATTCGAAAATTCCAATATTAAAAATAATTTGAAAGCATGGAGTGCTCCGTACTTCTAAAACCACACAAGTTCTACTATATATATATATATATATATAGCTAGGCTGGAATACTATTAATAGTACCAAGTTATTGATACTATTAAGTTTTAAACCCTTAGATTAAAAGATATGTAGTTGAGATGATAGTGGCCACCCTGAGTTTAATAGGTAGTTGGAGAAATAGTAAAATCTAACGGATGAAAATGATCAAAGGGGTTGATCTAAGGGTAGAAAATTTAATAGCACCAATAACTTGATACTATTAATAGTATAGTAGCCGGACTATATATATATATATATATATATATATATATATATATATATATATATATATATATATATATGAGCAATGCTACCTGTACACCCCGAAGGGGTGTATATCATACACCTCCACCATTTTAATGGTGGCGATACTTTTTACGGGTCACATCAAGTGACCCATCATCACACCCCCACCCTTAGATGTGTGGGGTGTATGATGTACACCCCGAAAGGGGTGTACACATAGCATTTTCCTATATATATATATATATATATATATATATATATATATATATATATATATATATATATATATATATATATATATATATATATATATATATATATATATAATTTTATAATATTTTCATATTTCTACTATAACCCTCATTCTCTCAACCAAGTATATCTAGCTAAGAGCATGTTTGGTTTTTCGAAAATTCAAGGAAAATTACTTCCCAAAAAATAGTTTTTCATAAAACACAATCGCTCCACAGTAATCATTTTTGGAAAACAAATTTTGAAGAATAAAAAGAGACTTTTAAGCTTACATGAATTTTAAAAAAACGTTTTCAAAATATTTATTTTTCTAAAATCCAAAGAGACAGAAAGTACCTTTCTTATTAAAAAACTATTTCTTAAAAAAAAAATTTATGGGAAAAACAAACACCCTCTAAGAGGCTAAGAGTTAATTAATTGCGCTGTTAAAGAGGAACAAGCTTCCTTAGCTAGGGTGCTCCCCAATTAACAAAGGTTGACTGAGTAAAATGTGTGCGAATGAATGAAACGGTACCATATTATTTTATTCTCAAAAAAAGCAAAAAAAAAACAAAAAAAAAAAACTATTAGATTACTATTTATGCCACTCTCAAAGCGAATTAAATGTGATCCCATGGTTAGTACTAAGTAGTTTACTGATACTTTCCTCATTAATTAACTAGCTAAAAAGTTCCCAATGAAATTTTGTTTGTCAAAAGAAATAGTCAAAACTTATCTTTTCTATTTGATAGTCAATGTAAATTAAATGTGATGTATAGTTAGTGGTTAGTTTACTGCTACTTTCCTCGCATTAATTACCTCTAAGTAGACCTTTCTAATGAAGTTTTGTTCCTCAAAATTAAGAATACATTAATTACCTTAAATGAACGCTTCTAGAAAAAGTTTTATTAGTCAAAAAATAATAATAATATAAATCTTACACTCTTTTAATCCAAAAATTTATTTTTTTATACTAATCTTATCACACACTACTAATTATCTTTAATGTAAGTACCAATTAAATAACTTATAGTTAATATTCGAAATCTTAAGTTTCAAATCTAACTAGTTGTTTTATATTTGCAACTAAAAGTGAATGAATAAAAAAATTTATCACACATTAATTTTTTTAATACTAAGTTTTTTTGAAAGTTGTCTAAACCCTTGGATGAATTTAATATAAAAACTTCAAAAATTTGTCTAAATTTTTGGATGAATTAAGTATAAGAGTTAAATTTAAGCCAAACTTTTGATTGCACCATTAGCATTTCTCTTAACTCAAATCAGAGAGACAATCCTACTCAGCAAACCAACCCAACTTGAAATCAAGGGATACGTATAGTTCTAAGCCCAAGACTTTATCTAGCTTATAAAAATTGCTTAATTAAAATTGGACCGGGCTAGTTACATTGGGAATGATGGGCTCCTAGCCTTGTATACAGTGAGTGTGTGTGTGTGTGTGTGTGTGTGTGTGTGTGTGTGTAATTGAGCTACTAAATATCAAGTCATTGTTGTTTGTAAATTTGTAGTACCGGGTTAGGATAATAGTGGGCTCTTTGGATTTAGTGGGTGGTTGATGGAATAGCATGATCTAAAAGTTGAAATAAGTCAAAAGGAAAGATCGATCTAACGGTAAAAAACTTATAAACACCAATTACTTGGTACTTATATATATATGGGAGAGAGAGAGAGAGTGCTAGCTTATATGCTTTCAAAAGTACAAGACAATTCATACTTGTAAATTTTTTATCATTGAATTTGTATTGGTATTTGTGCTTTTTACTTTATCTTTCTCTCTCTTTAGTTGATTTTACAAATTAAAGCACTAATCTCAATACAAATCTAATGGTAAAAAATTCACAAGTATGAATTGTCTTGTGCTTTTAAAAGCATATAAGCTCTATTATATATATATATATATATATATATATATATATATATATATATATATATATATATATATATATATATATATATATTCAGGCTACTATACTATTAATAGTACCAAGTTATTGATACTATCAAATTTTCTACCCTTAGATCAACCCCTTTGATCATTTTCATCCGTTAAATTTTACTATTTTTCCAACCACCTATTAAATCTAAGGGGCCCACTATCATCTCAACCACACATCTTTTAATCCAACAATTAAAAACTTAATAGCACCAATGACTTGGTATTATTAATAGTATTCCAGCATATATATATATATATATAGTCGGGCTACTATACTATTGATAGCACAAAACACTTGGTGCTACCAAGTTTTTAGCCGCTAGATCTACCCCTTCAATCATTTCTACCCGTTAAATTATTCTAGTTTTTCAACCATACACCCACTAAATTCTAGGTGTCCACTATCATCTTAGTCGCACATTTCTTAATTTAAGAACTAAAAACTTAATAACATCAATGTCTTGATGGTATCGATAGCATAGTAGTCTAGTTATATATATATATATATATATATATATATATATATATATATATATATATATATATATTGTGATCTAATTGGGCGCAACCATGCACATTGCGTTTGCTTTTCTAAGATCGGCTCGATCGTATCTTAGCCAATTGCAGTGGCTATAATTAGCCACGCTGTGAGGAATTATATAACTTGCCTTGTAGCTAAAACTGCTCATTATACATATTCTCTCTTAATTAGTTTTTATTGGAGAAAATATTTTGTTTATATTCCTGAAAATTAACTCGACAACAGCTATAAATCACATAATTAATTTATAGTGACAATTCGATAATTTACACATCTAGTACAATAAAAACCAATAAAAGGTGATATAATATGTAATATTTTTATTATTGTATTTAATGTTTCTTTGAACATGATATCCAAAGGTCAATTATTGTTATCCTTGGCATTTTTGTCACGACACGTACGTACACGTACAGTAGCATTATGGATCAAACACTACTTACTTAATTAGTTATCCTCCTCTTAACCCTAACCAACATCCCGTTCTTCATATGCAAAATCACCGAGTTCTCCGGCACCACCTCGTGTCCCTCCACCACCTCCACGAGAAAATTGTATATCACGGCCGCCGCGGTCACCTTCAGCTGCGTGAGCGCCAGATCCTTCCCCAGACACGTCCTTGGCCCAGCGTTGAACGCCAAAAACTTATACGGCGGCTCGTGGCGCAGCTTCCCCGACGCGGATATCCACCGCTCTGGCTTAAACTCGGAGCAGTCCTTCCCCCACACCCCCTCCATCCTCGCCATCGCGTAGAGCGACACCACAATTCTCGTCCCCTTCTCCACCTTCGCGCCGCTCGGTAACACGTCGGCAGCCGCGGCTTCCTTTTCCTCGAAGGGAATCGGCGGAAACAGACGCAGGGATTCGAGAATGGCGGCGCGGAGGTACACGCAGTTTCTGAGGGCGTCGGCACCGAACACCATGGGCGGAGTGGGGGGATCCGCATGGAGCGCGCGTAGCTCGCGGAGAATGTTGGCCTCGACATCCGGGTGCGTGGCGATCGCGTAGAAGAACCATGCGAGCGAGGTGGAGATGGTGTCCTTCCCCGCGAGCATGAACGTGAGCGCGGTGTCGCGGAGGAAACAGCCGCGGTCGAACCACCGGGTCAACTCCTCGTCGGGCAGGTTCATGTACATCGTCAGCAGGTCGACGCCACGCGGGGGATCGTCGTAATTATCGGTCCCGATCCGCAGTTGGCGCTGGGAGATCTCGTTGTGGATGAACTCATTGATGGCCAACGTGGCGCGCGCCAGCTTCCGCTCGCTCCCGACATTGAGCCACCTCAGCAGCTTCCACCAGCTCGGCGGGATGACGTGGCGGAAGTGGAGCGCCGCCTCGGCCGCGTCGATCGCCTCGGCGAACGGGACCGCGGGAAAGCTCGGGGACAGGCACGCGGTCTCGGCCCCCAGCACGGTGGCGCACGTGACGTCGAACGCGTGCCTCGCGACCACGTCCGCCAGGTCCACCACGTGGCAGGCCTCGGCGGCGTGGTCCATGAAGGGCACGAGGCGGCGCTCCACGTGGGCGGAGGTGGCGGCGGCCGCGTGGGAGCGGAAGGCCCGGTGGCCGAGGAGGGCATGGGCGAGGCGGCGGTGGACGCGCCACGTGGCGGCGTCGGTGTTGAGGATGCCGCGGCCGAGGATGTCGAAGGTTTCGGCGAAGGCGGGGCCCTTCGGGTAGTTGTGGAAGTTGGAGTCGAAGATGTGGTGGGCGTTGGCTGGGTCGCACGTGAGGAGGAAGGCCATGCTGGAGAGCCACGGCCCCGTGATGGCGAGGGTGCAGCCGGAGTCACGGAGGGCGTCGGCGAAGAAGTCGTGGAGGCGATGGAACTCCATGGCGAGGGACGGGAGCATGCCGACTACAGGCCAGTTGATGGGGACACAGTGAAGGCGACGACGGTGGCAACCGAGGAGGAGGAGGAGTAGGGAGATCATGGAGAGGAAGCATAGGACGGCGAGGAGGGTTTCAGCATAGGAGGGGAGGAGGAGTTTCGGTAACAACATCGGTTGATCTATGGTGGTTGCGCTGAGACTAATACTACTGCTATCGTCAATATCACTTTCCATTTCGATCGATCTCCATATTTATTTTGAAAAAATTAGAATGACACTTTAAGTTTTTGCCTTAATCATGCATGCACTTTCTAGTATGACTATTTTGGTAGAGTAATGTTTAGTTTGAATCTTTCATTGTAAAGAGCATGGGCTCTCTACTTAGTACCTAAATGAGTTGTATAATTATGAGGATTTTTAATTACTATTACGTGCATCTATATATATATATATATATATATATATATATATATATATATATATATATATATGAGCAATGCTACCTGTACACCCCGAAGGGGTGTACATCATACACCTCCACCATTTTAATGGTGGCGATACTTTTTACGGGTCACATCAAGTGACCCATCATCACACCCCCACCCTTAGATGGGTGGGGTGTATGATGTACACCCCGAAAGGGGTGTACACATAGCATTTTCCTATATATATATATATATATATATGCTAATTTTGAGTACTAATTAGTATCGCCAGTAGAAAATTTATTTCAATGTGTAAATTCAGTTTGTTGAAAATAATGGATTATTTTGCATAATATTTAAGCAAATTAAAAGAGACTAATATATGTTTAATTTATACACGCATCTTTAGATGCATGCACCTACTGCGAGCAATGGCACCAAACAACAAACCCCATGCGAAACCAAAAATTAGCATGCATGCAGTGTCTATGTATAAGCATTACTAATCATCTTTTGATGGCTTAATTTGTGGGAAATTAGAACGAGATCATTCCTCCTCTCTTCGTACCCAGTATTAATTAACTCGGATAGAATGAATTAATAATTGTATCTTCCACCAAAAGAGTGTGAACTCCATTACCCCATCTCCAAAAAGGAAAATGCTATGTGTACACCCATTTCGGGGTGTACATCATACACCCCACCCATCTAAGGGTGGGGGTGTGATGATGGATCACTTGATGTGACCCGTAAAAAATATCGCCACCATTAAAATGGTGGAGATGTATGATGTACACCCCTTCGGGGTGTACATGTAGCATTGCTCCTCCAAAAAAGATCACAAATGAATGCGAACAACATGGAGAAAGTAGTTGATCCTTTTTTTTTTCTTTTTCTTTTTTTCAAATATCTACCGAATCCATGTGTAAATATGTGTAGCACTGGCTAAGTTTCTCCGAGCTATATATATATATATATATATATATATATATATATATATATATATATATATATATATATATATATAGATGTGAGTACACATATAGATGTACATACATATACATATACAATGAACCGTACACACATGTACATGTGTACATGCGTATGCATGTAACAGACGCACATGAGGTATTGTCGATTGAGGAGCTGAAGACTCCCACATTTGCTAAGTTATTGAGGTCATTAATTCTGGGAGGAAAACCCTTCTATTAAGCAGTCTAATGGAGATATAAAGCATTTTTTTCGGGGCACACAAGTCTCGATCGCAGGCATAAAGACTCCCGCTTACTATAATTAATTAAGCTTTTGAATTTATTTGTCAACTTTTGGTACAACACCTTGCCCAGAAATAGAGGTTGATATAGTTAGGTATACAGGCATATACTTAATTCACTCATTTACTATGTTACCTTTTCTTAATTTGTCATATTATAATTTTGCTTAAACGAAGCATTGAATCATCCTTTTCTTTTGATGTTCACAGCAAGCCAAGGAGAAGGAAGATTTTGATTTTAAATTCAAAATCATCCTCTTTTTGAAACTGACAAAAATACAGTGTGGAGGGGTTTCCTGCTGTGAACAGCAAAAGGAAGATTTTTCCTGCTGTGAACCCCTCTATACTGAATTTTTGTCATGTTGTAGTTAAGATTTTGATTTTAATTCCTCCATGTGGTCATATGATTATTCAGATTGTAGTCAAGTTCAAGTGAAGGGAGTTTGAACTGCAATGAAATTTCAGCTAAAGAACCTAAAAATATAATTTATAGAAACTGCAATTCCAAATTTTGTTAAAAGTCTTCATGTGGAATGACGAGATTATCTTAATATAGATCATGCTAAGAGGCTCCAACTCATATAATTAATGTCTGAACTAAATTAATATCATTAGGTATTCATACTCTACTGTAGGTAATATTGATTATACTAAAGTATGTAAATTAATTTGTAAGGTTTGATGAAGCTGTCTTTGCTGTTGAAGCCAACAAATGAAGAATTACTATCCGTACTACAAACCGTTTTTATATTTTATATATACTTTGTGAGAATTTTGTCTGAAACATTATTATCTACTTAACTAATTTCTATTTTTTTACTAACTTTGTTAAATTAAATATTATTATATTATGACTTCAAATTTTTTAGCCTTTTTCTAATATTTTTTTTATATTTTTGTTGTTTAACCTATCTATTTAATAATATTTATTTTATATATATTTTTTGTTTATCCACGGTGAAGCGCGGGTGCTACAATAGTGTGTGTATATATATATATATATATATATATATATATATATATATATATATATATATATATATATAGAGAGAGAGAGAGAGAGAGAGAGAGAGAGAGAAGGGCTTATATACTTTCAAAAGTATAAGTCTAAATATATTTGTGAAATTTTTATTATTGAATTTGTATTGAAATTTGTACTATTTATTTTTTCTTTCTTTTTATTTAGCTGATTTTATAAAACATAAATCTCAATGCAAATTTAATGGTAAAAAATTCACAAGCATAATTTGGTTTGTGCTTTTGAAAATATATAATCTCTACTCTCTCTCTCTCTCTCTCTCTCTCTATATATATATATATATATACTGGAATACTATTGATTTTTTTTTTGAGAGAAAGGTAGCACGCTACCCGCTTCATTCAATCGGTAAGTGAACTTAGCACAATAAGTGAGACAACTAGGTCTCTAGAGAGAGAGAGAAAAAAAAAAAAAAAGAAAAAAAAAAAAAAAAAAAAAAGAAAAGAGAACGGGGTTAGCTTGCGCTCCACTGGACCGCCCAGTCCGCGAGCTCACAGCTAACATTCGAGATCGCGCGGAGAGGATCGGGATTAGACTGCTCAAAAATTGCTTTGTTTCTAATTTTCCAAAGCACCCACCAGTTAGCAGACAGGTAGGTGAGGGCCGAAACAGGGTCCGGAGGTCTATCCCCCCCCGACCACCGTTCCCACGCCTCACAAACGCAATCGCCAAGCTCTTGGAAACCAAAGGACCCGGCCCCCATCCCAATAACAAAGCGAGAGAACACGCATCTCGTGAACAGATGGTCGGCCGTCTCCTCAGTGGAACCACAAAACACACATAGGTTAATACCAGTCCAGCCCCTTTTTGCCAGATTATTTGTCGTAAGAAGCCGATTCCTTAAGGCGAGCCAGATAAAAATCTTGACTTTAGACGGCATACGTAACCTCCACAGTTGTGGAGCAGTGCCGTCCAGCAATCCCCCGCTGTTAAGTAGCATGTAGGTCGACTTGACAGAGAAGACACCCTTATCATGCCACCTCCAGACAATTCCGTCGCTCCTGTTCCCCGGCGATGCAGCACCAACGAGTTCCTTCAACTTGCGCACAAGCATCCTACCCCTCTGATTCCTCGTATCAGCCCCTCTCAGGATCTTCCGCCACCTCCAATTGTTGCGGTCAAAACACTCGCTGACTCTGAGCGCCTTCCTGACGGCACTACAATAGAGCTCGGGGAATATGTACTGCAAGGCCTTCTCCCCGCACCATCTATCAGACCAAAAATTAATGGACCGACCATCGCCTAAAAGATAGGAGACCCCTCCTTTATAAATCTCTCTGATACTGAGGACATCTCTCCACCATTGTGAGGCTGGCCTAAAAGAGCTTCCCTCCCATAACGGCTTTCTCCTTCCGTAGTACAGGCCCCGAATCAGTTTGGTCCATTGTAAATCAGGAGCCGTACAGAACCTCCACCACCATTTGCAAAGAAGGGCTACGTTCATAACATGCAGATCCAGAATGCCCAACCCCCCCTCTAGCCTAGTCCTGCACACGTTGTCCCAAGCAACAAGCCGACCCCAGCCGCGGTAACCCGTGGTGCCGGCCCAGAAGAAGTCCCTTCTAAGGGCCTCTATGCGTTTCGATACCCAAATTGGGGCCTTGAAAATCGAGAGATGGTAGAGGGGAATATTGGTGAGAACTGCGTTAACAAGGACCAGCCTACCACCCCTGGATAGGAGCTTAGCCTGCCAGCCCTCGATTCTTCTCTGAATCTTCTCGATGACCCCTCTCCACACCTCTTTCCCTAGTCGCGTGATAGACAAAGGCAGACCTAGGTATTTGGTTGGGAATGTCCCCACTTTGCAATTCAAGATGTCTGCAAGTCTCCTCCCTTTGTTCCTGCGCCTTCCAGTATAGAACAACTCCGTTTTATCCATGTTGACTTTGAGGCCGGAAGCCCATTCAAACAATTGCCAAATAAATTTCAGACAACGCAGTTGCTTCTTTCGGGCTTCGCAAAAGAAAAGGGTGTCATCCGCGTATTGAATAAGCGAGATGCTGGAATACTATTGATAGTACTAAATTATTGGTGCTATCAAGTTTTTAGCCCTTGGATTAAGAGATGTG
Source organism: Tillandsia leiboldiana (assembly GCA_029204045.2). Taxonomy (NCBI): domain Eukaryota; kingdom Viridiplantae; phylum Streptophyta; class Magnoliopsida; order Poales; family Bromeliaceae; genus Tillandsia; species Tillandsia leiboldiana. The sequence continues at coordinate 926,844 of CM055064.1, read as the reverse complement.
CGATTAGAATGACAGTGGTCTCCTAAGATTTAGTCGGTGGTTGATTGAATAGTAAAAATCTTATGAGACCACTATAATTTCAACCGCCCATAATTTCATCAAAGAGCTAAAAATTTGGTAGCACAAATTATTTGGTACTATCCATAATATTCTAGCCGGACTATATATATATATATATATATATACACACATGGGAGGTGATCGATGAATCAGCGCGTTGGTTCACCTTAGATCGCGACACATGAACTTCAGTTTTCTTCAACAGATACTAAGTACTAACACACCGCCACAATGTGCCACCTCATCAACGAAGTCAACGCCTCGTGATAATATATGAAACCGTTGCGACCAACCAGATCCTTTGGTCGTACACATACCACGTTCCTTAACGCCCCAACTAGTTGCCACGTGGATCATTGCGGTGGGACCCGCACGAGCAACGGGTACGTGTCACATGTTGAGTGGGCGTACAAGAGAGCTCCATGTAGTTATTACATGTAAAAGGATTTCATTTTCTAAACCTTAATTACTATTAATTAGTGGCACTAATTACGTGGGCGGGTTACACAATTAGATTAATCATGCGATGACAACCGCTAGATCGTGATTGAGAATAAAATTATTATTTTAAAAAGAATATATTATCAATAACACGAGTTAGAACAGTACCTATAGTTAGTTACTATAAAAATAAATGAGGTATACAGTAAAGCTGAGACTTAGGAGCAATAAGAGAAGGAGATTGAGCAAGAGCGAGAGGAAGACGACGAAGTTTTTGCTTCTTATTTTTATTTTTGTAAGTTCATATTGAATACTCGTGAATGAATGTTATTATTTGTATTATTGTTGGTTAATTTACGAAGTATTTTGAAATGGAACAAAACCGCAATTTTTTACTATGAAAATTAATTTGTTCTGTATGAGTTAGTTTCTTTTTTCTAGTTGAAAGTGGATATAAAATGCAGTGAGATATAAATTAATGAGTAGAGGATCTTAATCTCATATTCTGTGTTGAGACTCCAGTGAACTCCACCAAACTGGTTTCTAGAAGCTGTCCAACAATAAGGCAAATCCAATATATATAATAGAGTTTTGCTGTATTAAAAGATTACGAAAATGAGCTGTGGTTTTAATAAGGTGCTACAAAGCATAGACTTTTTATATGGAAAAGGCATAATTAAATGCCTCACAAGTTACATCACTATAAAATTTTAGTTGGGAAAAGTTTTTTTTTTTTTTTTTTTTTTTTTTTTTTTTTTTTTTAGAGCAATGCCATTTTTACCCCTCAAAAAAAAAAAAAAAAAAAAAAAAAAAAAAAAAAAGAGTAATGCCAAATGTTCAAAATAATGCTCCTACTTTTTATCCAAAAATTTATTTTAGCTCGGTAAACATAACATATTTTTTATTTGTCAAATATTTTATCAATTAGTATCTATTTAGTTTGATTATTGTACTCGTATAATTTTTTTATTTTAGAAAGAAAAAAAATTATTAGAAACTTCATACTTTGGCAACCAATCAGTATTAATAAATTTTTACCGTATAGAAATTAAATTGAGATTTTGAGTTTTAAATATAAAGAGTTAAAATTTATAAAAATATTGTTACTGTTTCTTTGAATCGCTCAAGGCATTTTTGCAATCGTAAGGAGTTGTTTCATCTAGCCGAACGTCTACAAAGTGTTATGTGCTGAGTAAAATCATTCAAAATTCACCAGCTAGCTATCAATTTTTTCATTAAAATTTATAAGAGGTAAGAATAATTTTCAATATATCTCTTCAGGAAATATTGCTTAAAATAGGCCAAGTTGCAAGGGATGAAAATTTCTCATTCCTCCCCGGGAGAAAATGAAATAAAATTAAGAGCAACGCTACATGTACACCCCCAAAGGGGGTGTACATCTTACACCCACCCATCTAATGGTGGAAGGGTCACTTCACAAATTGTGAAGTGACCCCTCACCACACCCCACCCATTGGATGGGTGGGGTGTGCGATGTACACCCCCAAATGGGGTGTACAAGTAGCATTTTCCTAAAATTAATTAATTCACGTGACATTTATTGTCCTTTTCTTTAGGATTGCGAATCTTTTGTTAAATATATAGTTACAAAAATGTACTTTAGATAGGGACACACATAGTTAATGTGGAAATTAACAACAATTAACCAAAATATGGGTCCAAACCCAAGCGAATTAAGCTATTCTCATGGAAAATAAAAAACAAGCTACCTAATTGACTTGTAAAACTTGTGACTCACTAGTACTTGGCCTCTTCCTAAAGGTTCTCATCCATTAAACTCAATTTTACATTACATTAATATATATATATATATATATATAGTCCAGCTATTGTGCTTGTACAAGCACCAAGCAATTGATGCTTGTAAGTTTTCTACCGTTAGATCCAACCCTTTGATTAATTTTACCTCTTAGATCATACTATTTCACCAACCACACCCATTAAACCCAAGGGGCCCAGGCCACCATCATCCTAACCGCACATTCCTACATCACAGGATAAAAAACTCACAAGCACAAATAACTTGGTACTTTTACAAGCATAGGAGCTCAATTATATATATATATATATATATATATATATATATATATATATATATATATATATATATATATATATATATATATATAGTCCGGCTACTATACTATTAATAGTATCAAGTTATTGGTACTATCAAGTTTTCTACCCTTACATCAACCCCTTTGATCATTTTTACTCGTTAGATTTTACTATTTTTCTAATCATCTATTAAACCCAAGGGACCCACTATTATCTCAACTACGCATCTTTTAATTTAATGATTAAAAACTTAATAGCACCAATAATTTAATACTATTAATAGTATTACAGCCTAACTTTATATATATATATATATATATATATATATATATATATATATATATATATATATATATATATATATATATATATATATATATATATATATGTTTCTGAGTTGTGTTCTCAAGGATCTCTATTTTGGTACTATAAAATTAAACTAGCATTAGGCTAATTTAACAAGATTGTGGGTTAACTCTTCATCATAAATATTTTGTAATTTTCACGTGCTAAATTTTATTAATGCAATTCTTGGATCATTTTTTTATTAAATTGATATTTTGTGTAATATTGTATATATAGTATCATACAAAAAGTTAATATATATATATATAGTTTCGAATTTGTAATGGTTTGTGTAATCTCCTTAAAAACATTTTTCGTAACAACGTATCATAGGTTCATAGCTCATCCTATGCTTCTTTCTTCTTCTTCTTTTTTTTTTTTTTTTTTTTGAGATAGTGGGTTAAATTTATATATCTTATTATGTAGCATGTTTTAAGGAATCTAAGTTTCGATTTGGTATATTAGGTAATGGACCACTCAACAACTGTTTTATTTTGTATCTCTTGCTCGAAATAGTACTAGTGTGAAAAGAGAAATTGTCATTTTGCATCTTTACTATTTTTAATTAGTCATCAATTTTAATTATTCTCTCACGATTTACATATGCAGGAATACAGAATTTTTTGAGTACTTAGGACTCATTTTTGTCCGTGGAAACATTTGTTACGTCTCTAGTATTCTTGGAAAACGATTGGCGATGTTAAGAGATCACAAGAAACAAATTCAAAACTTTTAAAAAAAAAAAATAAATAAATAAAATAATATATTATCGCTTCATTCAAAAAATATATATATATATATATATATATATATATATATATATATATATATATATATATATATATATATATATATAGAGCAATGCTACATGTACACCCCGAAGGGGTGTATATCATACATCTCCACCATTTTAATGATGACGATATCTTTTACGGGTCACATCGATTGACCCATCATCACACCCCACCCATTGGATGGGTGGGGTGTGTGATATACACCCCGTTTTGGATGTACAAGTATCATTTCCCATATATATATATATATATATATATATATATATATATATATATATATATATATATATATATATATATATATATATATATATATATATATTTGTTTTTAACTTTTCTTTGGTGTAACTTTATGAATAGCTCTTTGGATTTAATTTACTCAATAAAAAAATATTTCATCCGCCTTCATTTGATTTGATGTGCCGCATCAGCTATTATTTCTCTTTTATTTTTTAAAAAAGTCGGAGAGGCTTTCTCAAATTTTTTTTTTTTTGTTTTTTCTTATTTACATTCCTTTTTAACTTTTGGTTTATTTTCAGTTGAGTAATTATGTCCAATTAAATTACAAATTTTAATCAGCTCATCACTGATTTTAATCTCTGTTAACATATTAAGCTATAAGCTATAATAATTAATAGCTACCAACTAATAGATTTATTCAAATTAAAATTTTGAATTCAAAACTAATCAAAACAATTACAAAAAAAGAACATTTGAGTGCCTATTTCAAAATGTCCTACATATAGATTTGAGAATCTCAGTATATGTTAACCAAAAAATATATAAAGAAACCTTTTTGCACATTGAAAATGTCAATTTATTCTGATGGGTAGGAATTGAAAAAGTAATAATTTTGTCTCCACAAATTCGCATTAAATATTATATTAAGCTGTACTATATATTTAACCGACCAAATCACGTGACGGATATAATTGAACGTACTTAGTACAAATGGTAAAAAATTTGGCTGTTGAGATATTCGAAAAGGTAAAATTAATGGACCACTTTGGTTTAACACTTTGCTTTATTGATAGGTAAAATGGCCACTTTAGCTAATTGGGAATAATTAAATATGATTAAGTATTAATGATTTAGTCTTCGAACTACAACAGGCAAAATAGTTCTCCAAACCCCTACTTTTCTCTATATATTTGTTAAACCACCATTTTTATTTCCTCCAAATCATTCTCATTAGTGTTCTTTGGTGCTATTGAAGAGCAGCCCACTGAAGAAGCATAATTAAGCAGAGGTGCCATTCAACAAATTAATTAAGAAGCTCTTTTTTCTCTCTTCCTCTCTCTTTTCCTCTTCACCACAAAATGAGGCATAGACCAAGAAAGCAAGGAGAGGTATGCATTACTCTATCCTTGTTTCATCTCATCCACAAACTTGTTGACTTAGTAATCTCATTAGTATTTCTGACAATTATATAAGAACATCATTTACTGTTTAGTTATAACTAGGAATTTCTAGTATTTTACAAATGTGCAAGAGTTTCTGTATTCAACTGTTGCTTCAGTTTATATATTACTAGTAGAATCAACCACTTAATTAAAATGCCGGTTATAAGCCAAAAAATAAATAAATTTAGCTTGTATATAGTATTAAGAGTTTTTTCATCTTTCAGATTGAGCTTTCTAATGGCTATGTGTTATCTTGTTTTGATTGTTTGTTCATCGCCTTAATTAATGACTGGTTTTCAAATCGATCGGTTGCAGGTCTTCTGGCCAAAGATTGTTCTCAAGAAATGGCTGAACATCAGCACCAGGGATTCCGATTTCAGCGCCGATGACGGAGACAACGAGAGCGAATTCGACGAAGAAGGTCTCTTTAATTTTAATATGTTCTAGTCGATTTCCATTTTTGAATAACAAATTTTTGGCTTTTGATTGTAGAGAACTGTAATTGCGCGCCTGACCAGGAGAGAAGGGTTGGTGGGCTTCGAGCTGAGACCGCTGGTATGTTTGTCGAATCTACAAAATTCAATGTTTTGAGTGGCAAACATTTCAAATTGATTGAAAAGATGTTATGAGTCAATATGGAGTAGAGACAAGTTTGTTTACATCTGTCATTTTACATGGTATTAAAGCAGGATGCTCTTAAGTTCTCTCTATGTTCAATAATTTTACAAAAAATGTTCTTTTATACGCGACAATCGACGCTGAAATTAAGATAACATCTATGTTAGCATATTATTACTAATGTGCTTGCTCTAGTTCTATTGCCTCTGCAATGATCTAATGGCTTTTTATGTAACAGGTGAACCTTTGGAGAGCATTCCATACAAGTGGCGAAGAAGGAACTCCGAGACGCTTCGTGCACAATACATCGACACAAAAGAACTCAAGTATGTATGCTTTAACTCAATCATCCTTCCTTTCTCTCAAAAAAAAAAAAAAAAAAACTCAATCATCCTTCTTTATCTTATTCTAGCTGCCATTTGTAATCAGTACCTATGATCTTATTCTTTAAATTACCAAAATATCTTCTTCTCTTTTCCTGATGTTCTACTATTTCGTATAAAGTCGACTGTTATAACGCAAGAAGTATCTTGCTAATTTCTACTGTGATCGAAAGCTACGCTCTTTGACAGGATCTGCATAGGTACCTGGAATGCTGGAGGGAGACTTCCACCAGATAACCTGGACATCACTGAGTGGCTAGAGATGGAGGATCCTGCCGATATTTACGTGCTTGGGTAACTTCTTTTTCCCCCTATTTATATTAATGTGTAATAACATTTATCCTGTAGAAGTTATGTATGTGTATTTTTAAATTTCTGGTTTAAACACAAGCATTATGTATATATTTTGAAACTTGGTGTTGCATTTTCTTGAAATTTGAATACAGGCATCATGTTCATATTTGAAGACTGTAATGTTTTCCTACAAAATAAAGCAGAAAACTGCGATGATGATGATTACAAAGTTTCTTAACCTTGAATTAGACAAAAATGTAGTACTTGATACAGAATGGTGTTTTTCCTGCTGTGTTCTTTACCTTGCAGACTTCAGGAGATTGTTCCATTAAATGCTGGAAACATCTTTGGCGCCGAGGATGGCCGCCCAGTCCCAAAATGGGAATGTCTAATCCGCGAGACTCTGAATAGAGTTCAGCCATCAAAACCAAAGTATAAATGCTATAGTGTTCCTTCTTCTCCGTCGAGGTTCAATCCATCATCAGAAGCGGCTTTTACTGACGATGAATTACTCCCTGAAACCGATAGCGAAGCCGATAATGATGAAAAGGCCCACAGTTTTCCTGAAAGCGAAGAATACACGGCTTCAGTGGACAGTTCGAATTGCGATATTACTTCTAGCTGCAGTTCTAGTACTGATGTTAGCTCACAGGAGGAACTTGACCATCAAAAGCACTTTTCTATGAAGAGATTAAATAGGTTGGACCATTTTCTATTGAGCAACAAAAGTGGTATCTTAGAAAAACCAACTACCCTGCAAAAGAAGCTAATCAAAACATTAAGCAGCTCGGAGAGAGTTGGTTTGATTTGGCCAGAACAATCATTGGATGTCTTAGCTAAATGTGCTCTGAATAATTCAAATTCCTTAAAATCGGCCAAGTCCTTTAGAAATTATAGCTCACTCAAGCTACGGCATGATGACTACAAGGATTCGGCGAATATTGAGTTGGTTCCTGATCTTGATCTAGACTTGTTTAAACAGAAAAGGAAGAGGCCACCTTTTGTGAGGATAATAAGCAAGCAAATGGTTGGGATTTTCCTTTCAATATGGGTTCGACGAAGCCTCAGGAAGCATATTCAGAACTTGAAAGTGTCTACAGTTGGAGTCGGTGTCATGGGTTATATCGGCAACAAGGCAAGTTTTTCCCCCCATTCATTAGCTTTTATCCATCTTCCAATATATTTGGGCATTCTACAAAATTTGTCCTTCATTGATAAATTTTTGACTGAATCAGTGCTTTATAAATACTAATAGTTAGCTGTTGTTCCCCTCTATTTTCTTGCATGGTGATAATTCAATGGAATCTATTTTGATCTCCTGAATCCTATTACAAATGTTTCTTTGCGAAAAAAACCAATTTACTATTTAGATGTAAATTTGTTGTTGATTTCCTTCTTCTTATATTCTTATGTTGTTTACGTATGCCGCTACTTCTATTTGTATTTAACTTTCCGCTGGCATTGTTCTTTCACTATGCATAAAGAAAGCTGGCCAAAATTTGTAATCATTCTCATGTAGACTTAATGTGCTCCAGGGTTCAATATCAGTCAGCATGTCTATATATCAGACACTGTTTTGCTTTGTATGTAGCCACCTGTCATCAGGTGACAAAGTTGGAGATGAGCTTCGAAGAAACGCAGATGTACGAGAAATTCACCGTAGGACACAATTCAGTGCGGTTGCCGATGTCAGATTGCCAAAAACTATCCATGACCACGAGTATGTGTAACATCCATCTGCTGCTACATAATCTCAAATTAGGCATTCGATATATTTAGATTACCCTTGTTTTTCTCCACGATTTTAATGTGTTTGCCATTTATATTATCGGTTCAACCTAGCTCTAATCTTGTTAGTGTTTTCTAATAAATTTTGCGCTCGAATTTAATTCTCTTAGCTGCTTCTCAAGCTTCCTTCAAGTATTTACTTCTTACTATTATAATTACTTGCAGAAGAATTTTCTGGCTTGGAGATCTAAATTACCGCATTGACTTATCCTATGAGAAAACTCATGAGCTCATCTCCAAAAGCAAGTTGTCTCAGCTCGCTGAGAACGATCAGGTAAGCTAACTTCTTTAAAGAACAAGAGAAGACGAGAACAGATATCGTGGAGATCACACTTGTTTGTTTTGGGGGCAACTGGTGGTAATTCCAACTGCAAAGCAAGAACTATAGTTGCTCTTGATTTTTCAGATTATGCATTGAATTTGAGAGTAAATAGATGGAGAGAGCTTGTCTATCACTAGTTTTGCATTTATCAATCGCCGAACATTGACTGACGGCTTTACTGAAATTCTTTTACTGTTTTTTGAAGCTAAAACATGAGTTGAAGAAGGGAAGGGCTTTCGATGGATGGTCTGAAGGTGTTATAGAATTCCCTCCTACCTATAAATATGAGTTCAATTCAGAGAGATACACTGGAGATGATCCAAAGGGTGGAAGAAGATCTCCAGCATGGTACTAACATTATATTGTTCCTAGCACAATTATTTTTTAGTTTATCTTTAGTTTCTTACTTCTGACATTAAGGCTGCTGGCAAAATTGTACCTTTCCAAAGGCCAAAAAATTGTGCTGCCCCCCATTAGATGCTGCTCCTGAGCTTATGTCTTGACTCTGAACATACATTGAGTTTACATAATTGCTTTTGAAAGTTCTAAATTTCCTCAGTTTCCTGCGTATATGTTGAACATAGTATTATATTTGACTACTGTAGGTGTGACCGTGTCCTAACATTTGGAAAGGGCACAAAACTGGTGAAGTACAGAAGGTCTGAGTTGACGCTTTCCGATCATCGACCAGTGACAGCCGTTTACGTGGCGGAGGTTGAAGTATTCTGCCATAGGAAGCTTCAGAAGGCTCTCACATTAACAGATGCAGAGATAGAAGACGATGAAATAATGTCGGATTTCAATTTTGAAATTGGAATGGACAATATCAGGCAAGGAGAGGTCAGTTTCTCCTTCCATGAAATCCTCCAAATTCAATTAATAACTAACTACTTGGTAGTAAAGTTTAATACTTCAAGGTCATTGTCACATGCCAAACTAAATTATATTGACATTCTTATTCGACTCGCAAAGTAATTTAGTTGTCTGCTATTCATGCAGGACGCTAACGCATGGGCGCGGTAGAAACTCGGCACTGCTCTTCCTGCTCTATTCAATTGATCATTACAAGAAAACACGGAATAATCTCGAGCAGCTCCTGTGCACTATAATTGCACATTTTGTAATATTTCAATGCCAGAAAACACAAATATTTTGCACTAGTATGCTACTTGGTGTTATTATTACTATGCGAAGGAGTTTTCATGAGTTAATACAAACACAGAGATTACATAGCAAAGCGTTACTTCTTTCCAGACAAAGTGTTAAGGACAAGTGAACTGAACAATACAACTACGACATCAAGTTAAGGTTTTCTAAATAAACTTCTTTCCATTAACAGTGATGCATATAACATAATCACACACACTGCAAAATTTGAGGTAATGAACAGCTATTATTAACTCAATGCTGTATTTTGTATTAGCATAAACTCAAGCGGCACTATAATTAATTAATCCAGTGTGGGGTGGCAAAGAATGTCCAATTGAACCATAAATTACATTTTGAATTAGTCCAAGTCACACAGCCATTTAACTTCTTTGCTATCAACTTTTCACAGAATATAAGATGTGCAGTGTCTCTTGGATGATTATGAGCATCTAGTCCTTTCGCCTTTTGAATGGAGAGGTCACCTTTTCCTTTAAAACCTTAAGGGCATCTCCAATACCATCCTACAAGTGGTAATATAAAAAGTGAATGAATCAAAATGTGAACTAAAAGTAAAGAAAAAGCTAGCTGAACAATTCGGTTGATTGCATCGGATACATACCTCAGATGATACTCTCTCAGCTATCTTCGCCGCTTGTCCTTTCATCTCAGGGGAGAGTGCCAATCTAATGGCCCTTGATAGGGCCTCGGCAGCTTCAACAATGCTTGCTGAATCATCATTATCCGGAGTCAAATGCTGTCTCTGTAATGGCTCTGGAGCAACTTCAAGCCAGCAAAGCTTCTCAGCCCAGTAAAATTGATCTAGTAGGTAGGGACACAATACCTGCATATACCCAAATACTCTTCTTTAAGTCCATTACCTGCTCATTGTGTATGATTAATCAACCAATCCTCAGTATTGCTATCTTGAACTAGCCGGCTTATTTTCATAGTAGGCATATATGTAATTGTCTGATAACTGGATAACATTCATATATGCTTTACCGAGCATGACTAGACAAGAGGTCATTGTAATGGGTGAATCTTTGTAGCATTGGAAATAACAGATTGTTCATCAGTGTCTTGAGCAATTCACATAACTATGTACAACAGGATAAATGCATCAAAATTAAGTGATTACGCACCAAAAAAGAAAAAAAAAGAAGAATGAATACAGATTCCATGATTACAAGCAAAGGAAACGTTTATACTGCTATAAGTCTATTGAAAAGAAAAATTTTATGATTGCAGAAGGTAGTTAAGAAGAGTGTACAAGAGCCAAGGCAGTTACAGCATCCCCTAGACTAAAAGGTTGGCAGTTTAGATAAGAAGAGAAATGAAACAGAAGTCACAAGACTAAAATATAAACAGCAAGTGGCGATTAAAACCTGAGGGATTCCTGCACGTAATGCTGCAGCGCTAGTGCCACTGTTGAGAAAGTAAAGACAAAAGTCAATTAACGAGATTTGTCCAGAAAAAACCATATTTTAGGGATTACCGCATGTAAACCCCTCAAAATACACATCTTTGCAAACTGACCTGCCAGCATGATGAACCGCAACGGCACATTGAGGAAAAATCCAGCTGTATGGAACAGAGCTGTATGTACATAAAATCAACGAAATAAACAACATGTGGATCTATCAGTAAGAAGAGACGCCTAGAGGAAGCATCTAATGACCATCTGGAAAGCTCTTACCCAGAAAAGCAAAAGAGCCGGCCATTGAAGATGACAGTGCTATCATCACCGGAAGTGCATGGCTTCAATGCAGTTGATGATGCACTAGCAATAGATTGGATAGCAGTATCTAATGGCTTGTATCCAGATGAGAAAAGAATAATTTTATAATTTGTGGTCTCTATCACAGCTCCAAGCACCATAAGAAATGCTCGAGGGTTTCTAAGAAAGCCCATGCTGCAAAGGATAAATGCCATCCAATAGTAAATTTAGAGACAACACAAAGACTAGGGAGAATTGAGCTAAAGAAATATGTTGGAGAAAAAAAATATCTAAGTTATACCTAATAATATAAAAAAAACTATAACATTTGGTTGGAAACTCAAAAAGTATGAAACTGTGAAGACCAGTAATATATACCTTCCAATAGAACTTAGCCCAACAAATATTGGTAAGCATAGGGTAGACCTTTCTCTGAGGAAGTGTTGTAGGTCAGCATGAATTGGACATAGTTCATTCACTTGAGTCAGTGATCCATAAGAATTCAGAGAAAACTTTTCTGCACATTTATTACACGAGAATTGCCACTCCATAGGAAGAAACCAGAAACCACAGATATGAGCATTTGATGGCCAATACCCTGGCAAGTGTTAATTACGCATTTCAGATCTTAGGACTTTTCAGATATCACGCTTCGACGATAAAGAATAAAGAGAACATTTGAATGTTTGGTGTTAACAAACCAGAATCACCAAGACTGAATGAAATTAAAGTTTGAAAATCAATTCCTGAGGCTATTTAGTAGAAGGCTACTAATGTATAAAGAACAAAGTGTTGAATAAAGCAAATTAAATGGGTACCTGGGCACTCGACAATTTCCTTGCTGAATCCATACCTGCTTAGAGCAAAATAAGTGATTAAACCTCAGGGGCAAAGGAATAAAATTACGTCTCCATCTGTTAATTGAAATCTAAAGAGTGACAAATGAAGGCTACTTTTTCCAACATAGCTTCTGTAATAAAAATGGAGTTTTCTAGATATAGTCCGCAATTAGATTATGCGTATGAGTCTTACAGCAGAGCCGGTGATTGAGTTCGCATGTGCCACAGTGGAAGATTTGTTACTGGATCCTACAGTTTTTCAAAAAAGAATCAAAAAATAAGCATACATATCAAAGAGTTCCACGAGTATGTTCAAAAACTGCAATAAATATATGAAAACTACTAAAAAGGGTTCAATCTTTGTAGATGGTCGCACCCACCATGAAAGGAACAGGACTTAGATTTAAATTATTACTTCTCCACAATCCCCAATTTTCCATGAAGAGTGGCCACATCCAGTGGACGACATCCTTCCAGGAAACCTATCAACTATACAAAATAAGACATCACTATGGTGCAAAAAGTAAATCAACTTTCAAAAAATTTAACCTATATTTTTCTTCTAAAGGTGTAGCTAAGATTAAATCTTGATTGCATAAGCTTGATATGGACATAGAGAATGATTCACTAGGCAACAATATATGGAGCTTATTACATGTAGTAGCTTAGAGATGCATAAACAGGTTGAAAAAAAATGTGGTAAAATCAATCAACAAGACACATGAAAGAAAGAAGCAAAGGCAGCAAATGATCTTGCATACAGTGTCTGCAGGAGCATCTTGGAAATATTTGTACAGCAGAGGAAGATCCTGTTTAAACCGACGTTCAAATGATGAAGGTGCACTGTGCAAGATAGAGAAATGTTAAAGGAGAAAATAAATTACAATAGTTATCCAATCCTAATCATGTCCATCAAAATTATATATAGCTAAAACAAACAACAAAACTAAAAATCTATGACTTGTGGAACTAGAATCAATTGCTAAGGGAGACTTAAATGGAATTCAACCAGGAAAGAAAATACAGAAGGTCTTTACATACTAGCATGCAATTTTTGGTTGAAGTTATACCTATATGGAACAACATAAGGAGCAGTAACAACACATTGAACTTGAAATAATTCTGCAAGATGCCACCCTTCCTGGATCATAAAGTAAACATAGCTAACTGTGAAACAACCAATAAGTGCAAATAACATAGAGAAGAGAGAATGAAGCGGTAGCATGCTACCTTGTTCTCAAAAAAACATACAGAAGAGAGGCACGTCAAGAAAAGATATCAAGAGATATTTCATGCTAAACTAAAAAGGCAAAATATGAAATATTTTCTCCTTTCTCACTACCAAAGCAAAGAAATTGATCGCAATGAAATCACCCTCTGTGCCTGGAGCATCTCTAAAAATTTCTTCCAGTGCAGATAAGCATTCCTGCCTATTTTCTGTCTGAATGACCTCTTTCCTCAGGGAGAAAGATGCTTTTTCAACATCTGATTCACAAAAAAATAACATTAAAACATATTAGATTTATTTGCAAATAAAAAAAAAAAAAACATCCATTGTTAACAAAGATGAAGAATTCAGGTTCTTTCCAGAGATCTAACCTGAGATATTGCCACGATGGTGGATTGAAAGAACAGGTGGAGTGGACACTGGCATGTAGGTAATGTTTTTTGCAGACAAATTTCCACTTAAACTCTGCAATATTACCAGTTCTTCAAGCAACAGAAGGGGATTACAAATTAAAAATCAAAAATAAAGAAAAAGGAGCAAGCGGGAGTCAACCTGATGAGCTGAATGAGTGATTAAAACCACACGGTAGTGTTGCTGGTCACATGCAAATGCTGCAGCAATGGCCTATAAATGAAAAGATGGTGAATTTATCCGCTTATGACACCAAACAAAGTAGATCCTCAAGAATTTACAATGACAGGAGAAGCAAAACATTTACGCGGAACTTCTATTTTGCTCCACACTCCACAATCACTGATGAAACTACAAATGTTTGAGCAGGTACCGAATAAGTGATGATTTCGATCGTTACATAGATGAATCGCTAATTTAGCTTCCTGATTTTGCTTCGATTACAGGTAAAGAACAACGTAGATGAGTAGTTGATAGAGTTCCTAAACGATCCAATCCTAGGGTTCGGAGTAGGAGGAAGAGGAGGAGGGAGAAGAAACCCTAACCGCGACTGGGAATACGTCGCCTTTGGTGCCAAACGCCATGAACACGGCTCGAGGTCGCCGATCCACCGAGGAATCGCCATGGCTCTCCATGGTGATGGTGATGGTGATAGTGGTGGTGGTGGTTCCACACTGCTCCCACATGGGCCCGAAATATTATATAACTTTTCATGCTTTAACTCGGCCCATATAAATTATATGGATTTGGCCCACATTGCGAATTTTGCACTTCAGTCCTCAAATATTTTACATTTTTTCTTTTATTCGCGTATTGTTCCTCACGTGGGTTCTCATATTCTTCTCCCCTTGTCGTGGGCATAGAACCACCGCACTTTCCAGAAATTTAATAATCCAAAATCCATAGTAATATATACGTTTGACTGAGTTATAATATTGCATATATTTAAATTTTAAAAAATGTTCCTTCAGAAGGTAACACCCAAATTCTTCTTTTTTTTTTCTTCTGGAATTTGAAGTGATTTTTTTGTACATATTCTGTTGTTTTTTGTTGTAATTTTTTTTAAAAAAAAAAATTGGATTTTTTTTTTTTTTTGTTTGTTTTGCAGGCATGGAGAACAGCGGCTTTCGGGTTGTATGGGCTGACGCAGTTCACCAAATCTGGATTCGAGTAATTCTATAACTTTCTCATTAATCACTTCTTTTTTTGGTTTTTTAATTGATCTCTGTTTTTTATTTTTAGGGGTGCTATTACTGTTAGGGTTTTAGTTTATTATTTTGCCAAAAAAAAAATGTGTGGATTAGTGTATAATTTGGGGCCAATAATTTCATTCTATACAGAAGAGAATTGAAATCAGTGTTTCACAAATTTGAGGATGTTAGTATGTTGTGTTTAAATTTTTTTTTTTTTTTTTTTTTTTTTTTTTTTAAAAAAAAAAAAAAAAAAAAAAAAAAAAAAAAAAAAAACTATGCTAAATTTGAAGTTCTAATAGGTGCCTAGTTTTTAAGAACTTGAAATGAGGATCTTTTGATCTGGCAAAAGCAACAAAGTTTAGCAATTGAGATGTTCGGCGACGCCGATTCGAAACATTGCAGGATGGTAGTGCTAACTATGCATAGGAAAATTCATCATAGGTGGCGCGAATCTGAAAGGTTGTAAGGAATTTTAATTGGTTGATTGTGGAAGAAATACAATTAATTGATTTTGGTCCCGTCAGCGTAGGATATTAAGATTGATTGTGCCGTGATGCATGCAAATGTTAAGATACGAAGACGCATGAAATTAACATTTTGCCTAAGTTGGTTAATGCAATGAAAAGAAGGGGGTTTTGAGCTGGATGAAGATATAGATGAGGAGACACAAGTTGAGTGTTGAACCAAAAGACGCGTAGATGCTTTAGGATTTGCATTTCTATTATAAGATACAAGGATTATTGCATATTAATGGCGAGATAGAAGAAATAAAGGATAAGGTATAGGCTATAGATTTTAGAAAATTTTATTTTGCTACCTTACCTTTAGTTATTTTTTAGTTTAGAACATTCCATCAAGTTCTAGTAGAACTAAAAAGTTTCTGTAAAAATGTTGTAAACTAAAAAGCACGATAATTTTTGCATTTTCTCCTTTACAAAAGTCTTGCTTTATTGTCATCTTTGGAAGTCTGTAAGGGCATATAAAATCTGTCAAAGTGTAGATACTCCATCTTCCTACCATAGTGAGTGACAATAATTCATATGCATGATATACACAAATCAGAGAACATGCAAAAAAGTTCAAAGAAGAAGATACGCAAATTCGAATGGAAGGGAAAAATTGTGTGGTCACAGGAGCTAATTCTGGTATCGGTTATGCAACTGCAGAGGGTCTGGCCTCACGGTAATGTATTCTCTTTTCAGATTGATGTGTTATTATCATGTTAGGTTTTCATAATCACTGTTAGGAAATATATTTTCACGCACAGCGCTATCTTATATTTCTTTCAGTGGTGCAACTGTTTATATGGTCTGTCGTAGTAAAGAGCGAGGCGAGGCCGCTCTCTCTAAAATCCAATCTGCCACGGGTAACCCTAATGTTCATCTGGAGGTGTGATGGCTAAAATGTTCATTTAGTTACAGCATTTAGTCAAAACAAATCGATTTAGTTGTAAATTGGTGCTTTCATATATTAGATTGTAATAATTAGATATGGTTTTTTTTTTTTCCCGTAGTCTTTGCATCTATCAACTTGTCGATATATTGCAAAAGGAAGTTGTATTTTACTATAATCAATCCTTTTGTTGTGTTTGGCAGGTCTGTGATCTCTCTTCCATCAACAACGTGAAGTCATTTGTATCTAAATTTTCGTCAGATGACAAAACGGTTCATGTTTTGGTTAGTTGATTCATTATAAAATATTGAATAATTATTTGGTGTGTAAAATTTCAGAACCATTTTACACCTGACAGGGTTTATTCTTTTAGGTTAACAATGCTGGGTTACTTGAACAAAACAGAGTAATTACACCGGAAGGGTATGTCATTTTACCATGCACTTTGTATATGTAATCCCAACTTTGCATACGAAGGTGAAGATAAAGCTGTGGTGCAGGACTAATTTTAGCCACTTAGAAACTGATTGCTTGATTTTGGTGTTAACAATATCTTACCAGATTGGAGTTGAACTTCGCTGTGAATGTGGCAGCTACTTATACTATCACAGAATTGATGATGCCACTCTTGGAGAAAGCAGCACCCGATGCTCGTGTAATTACAGTCTCCTCTGGTGGAATGTATACAGCTCCGTTGACCAAGGATTTGCAGGTACACCTCCTTTTCCTTTTCTTTTTTCTTTTTTTTTTTTGTTGCTCTATTGCTACTTTTGATTCGACTGTCAGTTTCCATCCTTCCCTATTGCAGTTCAGTGGAAGCAACTTTGACGGGACATTACAGTATGGTCGAAACAAGAGGGTTCAGGTGAGCAGTGTTTGGAGTTCCATCGCGAGTGTTAGTGCTTGTAGTAGATAAGAAAAACGGAGCATCGACGTACAGCGGCTAATTTGATGAGGAATTGCAATCAAAGCTGGGCTATTACTCCAGTCTCTCCTCAACTTAAAAGTTGCTGTCTCATTTTATTGAGTACAGCATTCTGAATTGTACTTCTTTTTCGTTGAGTTGAATTCTTGAGTGCTGTTCACAAATACCTTTCATTGTCAACTTATTTTTCCTTGCTAGTTCTCCCCCTTCCAGTCCAATTTTGGCTGTAATTAACATCTCTGGAGTTGTCTCCCTGTACCAACATATCTTCAGGTGGCACTTACTGAAAAATGGACGGAAACATACGGCAAAAAGGGGGTTGGCTTCTACTCGATGCATCCGGGTTGGGCCGAGACACCAGGTGTAGCTAAAAGCTTGCCTGATTTTTCACAAAGGTAACTATTCTCCGCCTAGTTTATTTTCTTTTTTCCCTTATTTAGTATTATTTATGATAAAATACATTTCCACAAACTTGCTTTCCAGGTTATCGGGAAAGCTTAGAACAAGCGAGCAAGGAGCAGATACTGTTATTTGGTTAGCCTCACAACCAAAAGAGAAGTTAGTCCCAGGCGCGTTCTACTTTGATCGTGCCGAAGCACCTAAACATTTATTATTTGCAGGGACTGCAAAGTCCCACGCTCTTATTGATTCAATTGTCGACGATCTTCGTTCGCTGTGTGCGCTTCCTTCGCAAACTGCGCTCACCTGAGTGATGAGAAAGTATCGATTTTATGGCATTCGGATTACGGCCTTGTTTGCTTCCTTTCAAATTATTGCCATGTGAATTTTTCAACATGTTGTCGTTTTATTTGATGTAACTAGGTAAGGTTATTATAGTAGTATGCAGTGAGTGTTTGTTGCAGTGGATTTTTATTTAGAAACAGCTAGTTTGAATGTAACAGCTAACGCGGACCAATTAATAAATGTTGGGCCAAATAAGTAGGAGCACTTGTACAATATGGGCCGAATCTAATGGGCCAAATGGCCCACGCGTAGCTTTATTAAGTTGGCTTTGAGATGTTTATTTTTTTTTAATGTGTTTCTGTTTTAACCTTGAAAATGAAGGTTTTTACTTTAATAGGACGGGGTTAATTAAGGAGCGGTCCACAGCTGACATGGTGGAACGGGTCTATACATTTCATATTACTTGGAGGGAGGAGGTGGCCTTTGAAAGTGTCGGATGAATTAAAGAAATTGTTGCCTGAACCTGGCCCACCACGTCATTCTTCATGGACTACCTATCAATCTACCTTCAAAAACAAAACAAAACAGAACAAAATCAATAGAGGATTTAACTCATTGGCGGTGATTCACATATGATGTTGTGAGCCGAGTATAGAAACATTTCCAATGACCTCTACGAAAATGAGGTGAGTTCAAGAAAAAATATAAAAAAAAAATCATAAAAGAATTTCCAGCAATTTAGGTCCAACCCTCTTTTCGCTGTTACGTGGGCTAGAAATGTGCTAGCGCAGTGGGCGGATATTTAACGCCTCTGTTCGAATCTTCTACGCCTTTATTCAATAGGCGAATTCTCTCTACAAGGTGATTTTTTTTTTTTCGGGTTGTTTTTCTCTCTAGAGATCTTGCTGTCTCACTCTTATTGTCAAATTCATACTCGTAATGAATAAAGCGGGTAGCGAACTATCCACTTTATTCATTATGAGCATTTTTTTTGCGAAAAAAAGTAGCGAGCTAGCCGCTTTATTCATTACGAGCATGAATTTGGCAATAAGAGTGAGACAGCAAGATCTCTAAAAAAAAAAAAAAGAAAAAAAATATATCATATAAAAGGGATGCACCAGCCGGGAATCGAACCCGGGTCTGTACCGTGGCAGGGTACTATTCTACCACTAGACCACTGGTGCTTCGTTGAAATGAGGTATCGTAAAATCCTACTATCTTTTGCATATGTAAGCTAGAACAGTAATACGCCAAAACAGAAATGAAAAATGACTTCTTTGAGATAAGATACTGTGATCTTTCATATTCTAGGCATTCTGAATATACCGATCTAAGTACGAGTAAAGTACCTCAAAGGCAATTCCTTTTTGCAACAGATTCAAATGGAATGACAGAGACCAATCTATCTTAGGGATCCAAGTAAGGTTAAAAATTAATCAGAAATGCAAACTACAAAAGAATGCTTGACCTGATGCTTCATTAAAAATTTTTAGCTCACATTATTGGCATATGCTTCTGATCACCAGAAACTAGTCAAAAATTGATACAATCATCTTAAGGAAAATATGTATATTGCTAGACAAGCACTGCTGCACGCCAACAAAGTCATACAATTTGAGTGCCAAATAACAGACAGAAAGTATTTACATATATTGCGAAAAAGACAATAACAGCAGGAGGAATGCCGAGATCATTCAATCTTCTACTTGGATCCAAAAAGTACAGGCTTCTTCAGCCAATATTGTTGGAACCGCTGCCGGGCATACTCCACATAGTCGAAGTCAATCTCATTTACATGCTCCTGAGAGAGAGAGAGAATTTGGAATCAGGAAAAAGAGGAAGCATCAACTACTTTCAAATTCACTGTGTAAAATTAGGCAGAAGAATATGTGTCTTACGGATATTATTCCCCAAAGGCCCCAAACTAGATGATTAGCAAGAGCATATTTCTCAATCGATTGGAGTAAATTTTCAACTTCAACATCATTTGGTCTTTCACCTATTCAAAAAAATTGAACAGAGAGAAATAAGCTAAAAGGTAAAAAATAAATAAAATCAGAAAGGCTGTGTAGCTCCTGGTCATTTTTCGGAGTTACCTGAGGAGCTGAGATATATCTGCAAAAATCTTCTACGTTCCTCAATATCTGACAAAAGGAATTAAATGAACAATTACAACTGGAAAGACCTATAATACGATAAAGAGTACCTTAATTAAGCAAAACTTGCTAAAAGGGGAACCATTCGCTTACAGCAAAAAAACCAACCTGGATATTTACTGAAGTCCAAAATGTGAGGTGTGTCGGTATGATAATCAGCAGCCATCTCACAAAAATGATTAGCAATATCGAATGCAATTGGATTAAAGCTAGCATACTCATAGTCCTGGAAATAATGAAAGTTAGCGAGAGATGGAGTATACACTGTATTTCATTTTTCTCCACAACATTGAAGATTTTAGAAATGAAGTTGATATTTCGATGGCAAAAAGCCAGTTGTTCTTAATGGTAGCATAGAACAGAGCAAAAAACTCACAATAATAGTCACTTGTCTTGTCTCTTCGTCTATCATGATATTGCCATATTGAAGATCATTATGGCAAAAACCTATTCTCTGGTCCTCCCCTGACAATGTACTCTCCAAAACATTTATTTCCTCCTCCATCTTCCCCAAGCAAAATTCCGCAGCCTCTTCAGGGGAACACAAGTTAACAGCCGCTTTAAGCCAATTTCTAAGAAAAGTAGAGAAATGAGTAATAGTACACGTGTTTACTATGGGGTGAGGGTTAAAGTTCCATAAGCGAAAAAATTACCTTAGCCTGTCCCATAAAAATACAGTTTTTGAACCAGGCATATCAAGATTATGAAACTCCCCTAGTTTTGCTGCTATAAGGGCAGATATTTCTGGGTCACGGAGATCGGCAGCTGAAAGTGTCTGAATACCAATAGAATAATCACAAGATTAACAAAGAAATAAGCAATAGCAATATTCTCTATCATTTTAAATAACCACATTGAGCTAATTAATCAAGACCAACATGTAAGAATACATATTTTCAAATATTAGTATGACAATATAGTAAGCATCTTCTGCAGAGTATAGAGAAGATTGCAGCAGACTGCAAGAGATCATAATCCCTTTTTTCCTTCCAAAAGGTTATCTTCTGATGTTGTTCCTAATCAAACGCATTTGCTTACTAGTCCAGCACTTTTTTCAGTGTTAGGTTTCTCTAAAGATAGAACTATAGCATATAACATAAGACAATTATTACATAACGCAAGAATTGCATACATTTCCCTGAAGACTTCAAGGAATTTCATTGCCAGAAGAAAATTTAGGAGGCTTTACAGATACTATGTAAAGCTGTTAGGAAGAACAGTGCGTATGATCATAATTTTTTGCATTTGACAAAGACAGGTTAGGAGTAACTATGAAAACAGCCATAGCCCACAAGCAACTGGCAATTAACTAAAACAATAAATAATGCATCACATTGACAACTTAAAGATATATTTTCAAATTATTTAATAAAATATTCCAGTTTACCTAACAACCAAACATAAACCACAACTACTCCATTTAAAAAGGTTTGGAAACAGGTAATGTTATAACATTTTTCATGCCCTTAATTATTTCAACATGCTGAACAAAAGGACACATCATAAATTAATAAAACAAAAAACAAGCATAGGGCAAAATTGATATTTCATACAGATGAAGCATATGAAACAACTTCTCCTTTTAAATCCATAATAATGAACCAAAATAAAAACATCGCGCAGAGTAAAATCAACACACCCTGGCATTAATGAACTCATTCAATAAATTAGTCCAGTTTATACAGTAACCAACACAACTGATAACAACTCCAATTAAGAAGACAGGGAAGCAGGTAACATGGACTAACAATTTTCATACCCGTAATTACTTTACAGCAAAAATGCGTGGAAATGTGGAATCGGCCTCAACTACTAGCCCATGTAGAAATATATCCCTCAATTTCATTTTTTGTAAAAAAAAATTTTAAAATTGACGCCCCCGCAACTTCCAATTATTTAGATCCGAGTTACTTCTCTGATATGATTTGGGAATTTTGTTAAAATCAATGACTCCGCTGGATATCAGGCAGTTAATGGTTAACAATTCCATCAGCTAAATAGCAGGCGAAGCCATTAAATTTGACGAAATCTCAACTTACCTAATAGGAATAACTTAATCAAAACAATCAAAAAGGAGCCTATTTAAAAAGGGGCTACAGTTGAGGGGTCAGCACACATATTTACCTTAGCTCTATTATTTAACATGGAACTATCTCTCGAACAAAAAGTGAAAAAGTGCACACACAATCGGATTAATAAAACGAAAACCTACACACACGACTCACATGCAACAGCCTCTTAGTTCTCAATATAAAACCCAAATTAAACAAAAACAAATAAAGGTCCTAAGGGGAGGAATCGGCGTACCCTAGCGTTGATGAACTCCTCGACTCGGCCACTGGCGAATCGCCCGAGGAGGCGAGGCCCCTGGCCGTGGCGGGACATGCACTCGAAGGTCCGGATCTCCATCTCCCGATCCAAGAACACGTCCACGCCCTCGCCGTAGATCCGGACCAGCACCTTCCTCCTCGGCTCCGGCGACCCCTTCCCGTGGGCATGGCCCGCCGCCGCGGTGGGCCACGTGATCTGGTACACCTCGTTCGTCATCGCCCCCTTCAGCTGCGTCACCTCTACGGCTTTCGCGTCCGCGACGTCGCCCCACTCCGTGGCGAGGTCGTGGATGATCCGCCGCGCCTCCTTGGGGATCCGCTCCACGCCCTCGATCACATCCCCGATCCCCACCGCCACCATCCTCGGATCGAAATTCCGAAGAGAAACCCTACAAAGGGAGATCGATCGATCGATCGCAGAGGAGTTCGTGTGTGTGTGTGCGCGCGCGCGTGTGTGTATGGAGGGGAATGGGGTCGGGGGTCGGGGCGAGGGGAATTCTCTCGATCGAACGAGGTGGGCGAATGGGAGGAGGGAGGGAGAGAATTGGCGCGGAAGCGATGCAGCGAGCGACGCGAGTACGGAATCGAGAGCGCGTCACTATTCTCGCGCCTTCCGCTCACCGATGTTAATTTATAGCTAACGAACCAAGAACCAAGTCAACGAACCTTCCCGTCGATCTGACTTATTATTATTAATGTATATTATTATATACTCATATAACTTAAATATTACTAATCATTTATTCATGAAAAATACAATTTAATTTAATATTTATATATTTTAACAATTTAAATTAAAATTTATTTAAAAAAAAAATCGAAGAATGAATTTAATATACTTAATAGATTGACAATTTAAATTAATTTATTCGCCACAATTAAATTCCTGACATTTATTCATTGCTCCTCATACAATTGTTCCACCTAAACATCTACTGGGAAATGGGAACGAACATTATATTACATTAATTACATTTCGAACAATAAAAAGGAAAAGGGAAATATGTCGCATTAGTCCCCAGGAATTCTATACGTACTAACAAATTTCACTGCGCCGTCCAGAGATATAATTTGTAGCCCTAATAAATGACTAACGCTATCTTACGCAAGATCACGTTTGGCCGCATTTGGTTCTCTATAGCGAGGGAATTTAAGCATTTTTTTCCTCTTAAATAAGAAACAGAGAAACAAGAGGATAACAACAGGAACAAGAAGATACAGCTCCAGATGAATTCCTCTCAAAAACCCAACAAGCCTGGCGCTGCCATCGCAACTGCAATCGCAGCCGTTTGGGAATAGTTCGCGGGTGCGGGCGTCTTCTTCCAGACTCAAAACGAAATCCAAGTTTGCAGCCTCATCCTCCACTTGAATTCGTGTGGCCCTTGTTTGGAAACCAGGCATAGATGCAACAACTGCAAGACAAATTTTCTGCATGAGAACTAAATTATCATAAACAGCAAAGGAGGATTTTGTAGGAATTACTTTCTTTAATACGGAAAATGCAATTTCCCCCACAAGTTCTAAGAATGGCGGATGGCCATAGAGTTGGAAAAAGTAATCAAAATTCATTTCAATGTTATAAAAGAATCTCTAAATGATCATATCGCGTTCGCATTTATCATGAGGTGGAATTGCATAGAAAACGGAATGTACTACCTTCATAGTTCCCTCTAGGAGCAAGCATTCGATGGTAGTCGCCAAAGGTCCAGCTAGCATTCACCTGCAATTTTTTTTTTTTATTAATTCATTAGAAAACTCTGTAGAAACTGCTAAATTAACCTACAGACATACTTTGTAAAGTGTAAGATTATCAATGATCCTAAGACACTAACCAAAGAAATTCTGAAAATAAACATCAGTTTTATTTTTCTGTAGGAAGAAACATACTTCGTAATCGATTCCTTTGACAATTACGGAAGCAGGCAAAGGACGCCCAATATTTGCTGCGAATACCCTTCCATGAACCCCTGCCTGAAAACATAGTATTAACCAGACGAATATGTGGCGATACTCTGCATAACAATACTTGGTACACAAAATAAAGGCACAAAAAAGTATTTCAATTTAATAGCAGTTTCAAAATACAAGCTGCTAATGATTGCTGTTTAATTTTCCTTCAATTACTGTGTGATTATGTACCAGAAGCAGTTACCTTCACAATACTTGCAACGAGATTCAACATGCTCATTCTATTGTATTCCCATATGACAGGTAGCTGCACCAACCAAAAAGAAAAGAATACAGGGAAAAAAAAAAAAATCTAGGTCAATAGTTCTATTCTAGAAGATGTAGAAATTTTGAAAGACAAGGTTTTCATTCCTGTTGTACAAATGTAGAAGTGCCATGGAGGCAGCCAATGTAAAATATCTTAGACCATCACAAACGCATCAGCATGAATCAAAGAATATTTACACAGTCGACCTAGTTTAGGCGCTATAACCGACCAAATAATCTTTTAAAAAGGAGAAATATCCAAGCTTAATAATTGTAAGGGCTTTGGAATGCATATACTAGTTCCTATCCCTTGCAATTGCTATAAACCATACAGATAAAGGAGGGTTTTCTCGGATATTGAATATCCACAGTGCAGATTACACCTGCTACTAAATCATAGGCATTTGTTAAACTTATAGCAGTACTTTGATTTCTTACAGGACCATTTGGCGGGCAGAAAGAACAACTCATATTATTTTGTATTTAATACATTTAGCAAGGATAACAACTGAAAAAATCACAGCAAAAGTTGGCAAAATTTTATTTTAAATTTACGAAAAAAACATATTAAGAGAAAGAAACTTAAGAAACAAATAACCTCGCTTGCTTTTGGCCATTTGGTGTCGCTAATTTCCAACGTTAACTCAAAGCAACCCCCATGTATATAATTCCAGTCTTGCATCCCACCATAGATAGGATACCTGAAACAGATGTACATTTTTTCAAAATAAAAATAGAGAAGCTACACAAGGATAAAGAATTATAAGAAAATATTGTTGATTTAATAACATAAGAAGATGTGGATTGAGATTCATGTGGGCCTTACCAGAATGCTCCATTAATAATTCCTCCTTCAAATTCTTTGCTTAGAGACATGTTATAATGTGAGCGACTGTATACAGTTGCCATGTAGCGAAATGTCTTGTCATCAGGGCATGCATAGTACTGTTTCCTGAAATCAATACAAACTTAATAAAAAACCAACTCAATCTAGTTTATGCAAATAACAAACGATAGGTGTAAATTCTTGAAAGAGCATGCGACCCAAAAGATAACTTCACACAATAAAGCTAAGAAACAGGAGTTAATCCAATCATGCTCTAGCTTATAGGAAGTAACATGCTAACAATTGTGAGATCAGTTACCTTGTATCTTGAGTGCCATCCCAAGGATAATTTGCAACAAGTGCACCCTACAACATCCATAAAAGAAAGAGTTTTTATAATTGTCAAAGGGAAACATAAGAAGGTATTAGACAAGAATTGACCGATTGGGATATTTCAACACGAAAACACTTCTCAAAGTTCATTAAACGAAAATGAAAATGGAAATAAACAGTTGCACTTCATGTTATCAGAAATCATCACCATCCACACCTTTTCTAATTATACTGGGTTGAGAGTATAAATTATAAATTTGTGAAGGCTCTCCAGATAACTGAGAACTTTTGACACTCAAGAATAGTAGCCCAATTAAACTGACTGTTAAACCCCCAGAAAGAATGAAGAGAGTTGAATTTTTGCAGCTACAGTAATAAATGGAAAGAATATAGAATGACACCACTCTGACGAGGAAACTAAGCTAAATTTGTAGAATATAGCTGCACCTGTCTTGCAAGTTATAATGCGTATTTACAAGACAACACAAAGAATCCCTTTCCAGTATAATGTTGATGTCGTTACAGTGTTACCAGAAAAACTGAACTAATTATGATAAAGGCTAAAAAAAAAAAAGATTTACCCCATGTAAACTTGCTGAGGCTGTGAAGTGTTGTTGCTTCACCCAATCCATGATTGCTTTTGTTTCAGGTTGTCTTAAGCTTATAACATCATTCATAGGAAAAAACTGTGAAAGTTCCACATATGTTAAGCAAACGATTTGTAATAATTAGTAATGCATAAGAAACTAGGAACAAAGCTATTAACGGAACTTTATAATTAATGTCAGGCTCTAGTATACGCACGTGAGGTAGAAAACAAAATATTCTTAATACTCACTTGGTCCGGAAAATCACGATTCAAGTCGACGTTATTTGCATTACCACGCCTCCTAAGAGAAAATCCATCAGGATTCATTGTTGGAAGAATATGAAGATGAACACTTCTTACAATTAGTGTTGCCTGTAAACACATATTAGCTGCTCAGCATTTGAATTTTATAAAAAAACAAAGAATACTGCTTAACGTTAGGATTTAATGAAAGGAACATCAAGGCTCCTTTTTTGTTTTCCTCATTGTTTGGTTGAGCTACTGCTTACCAAGGAATCCTGCATATAGTTGTTACATAGCCAATTTGCAAGATGTAGAAGTAACTCCCGTCCAACAGGTTCATCACCATGGACATTTCCGATGAACTGTAAAAAGTGTCATGCAGCAAAGCATAAACTGGAGATGAAGAACGCCTAGAAATTTTGCATACGTTCCCCTTGATTGCATGAGGTTGCAAACTTATAACAGAAGAACAAAAAGATACCAAATTAGAACCTACTTTGAATGCAGGTTCAGCTTCCTTCTGTCCAGGCTTGTCAGAAATTTCAATCACCCACTATAGGAAAAACCAAAAAAAAATCTTATACACGTAGGAATAATGCACTTTATGTTTGCATACCAAGTACAAAGGGTACGGTAAGCACAAAAATAACTCATTCAGCTTAGGTGAGAAAATGCATACCAATGGAACTCCATTCACACTCTTTCCGATGCTGATGGCAGTTTTCAAGAATCCCTCATAGAGAGAATGTTAAATAGGTAAGCATAAGTAGACAAAAGTGGTGTGCCAGTAAAAGGTGAAAAATTTAATGGTTGCGATTGTTTGAATTAGTATATGCAAGCATATATATGGCGCTCCAAACTTACGCGTCACTAGAGATCACAATTATTCATACACGTAAATACATATTAAACTAAACTGAATATACCTGTATATCCTGGAGATGTTAGCACATCTTTTCGCAAATTTCTTTACAGCCATCTCAAGTTCAGAGTTGCTCATATACCCTCGAATCATTTCTTCCCTGTAATTAGTTGATCAACTTGATCATCAGGCTCTCGAAAGAAAAGGTGCTTTGTACAAAGAATTGACTAAAATGAACGAAGATTAGGATACATACGTAATCTGCGGCTCTTTGTCCTCAAAAAGGCGCCGTTTAGGTAACACAGTTTTCTGGCCTAGATGGCCTGCTCAACACAGATAGGATTTTCTTACGACGAAATTAAATCCTCTTTCTCTATCACCATCGCATCTATACCTTGTACATTACTTACTGCTCGATATCTACATGCTAACTATCAAGTTCATTAAAGTGAAGCTAAAAATAGGAGACCATTAAGGTAAAATTTATTCGAAACTAGCTCACTAGCTATATAACTACATTAGTATTCATGATTACCTAGCTCAACATACAAATAGCCATGATAAGCAAATTGAACCAAATCAAAACAATAGATGAGATGCGCAGTATATAAAGGAGAGGAATAGGAACAGAGGAAAGGGAAAAAAATAGCTTTAATCCACTCAAATAGACAAATAATCTTATCAGATTCCACCACAGCATCAAAATGGAAACTACTGATGCTCGCGACAAATCGAGTTAACCGCGAGGAACAGCACAAACATCACAGATCCGCATGTGGGAAGAGATAGAGATAAGCGAACCTGAACGATTTGAGATCGCGTCTCCACCTCTCGTGTTGGCGAGGGTCGGAAAGGAGGAGAGCGCCAGAGCGACGAGGAGAAGAAGGGAGAGACGCGAGAGCTCCATTTGCGGAGCTTATGAGCTATTTCTCGCCATGGATCCCGAGCTCGTCGATCCCCTTTCTCGCTCGAGTCTCCGCCATGGACGAGGGTTACGTTAGCAGAGGAAGGAGACGAGGGGGAAGTAGTTGAAGCAAACAACGGGAAGAGGTGAGAGGAGAACGGAACGGGAAAAATGAGCCCGTTTCGTTGGCTTGTATACTAGTGAATGGACGATCAGGATGTAGACTTGCGGGATCGGACGCTTGTCATGATGTGACGATCTTACGATAGTGATTTTTGAGAGAAAAAAGAAAAGAAAAAAAAAACTTTTTTTTCCCAAATTTTGTTATTTCAAATTGTTTTTTTTCTTTCTTTTTAAGGGGTATTGATATTTTATTTATTCTCTTACGTGGCTGCAAATTAAGCTTTTAGCTAGTATGAGGTTTGTCATAGGCCAATTTATGTGGCAATATTTGTTAGTGCCACTATATAACAAAAACTTATCTTGTTTTCATGTAAGCTACAATTTTTATTAATTTTTTTTTACAAAATATGTTTATATTAGTCAGTTTTAATTCAACTAAATTTATATGAGATGTGAATTATAATCTATTCTAATACGATAACAACAAGATCAAAATTTATTCATATATTTTTTATAAATATATATTAACAGAATATTTTTTATGTAAAAAATAAAATATTTTAAAATTTTCTATTTTTCTGCGTGAGAATTTTTTTTTTCCTTTTTTCTACTTGCTCTCTACGTCCCTTTTATCTACATGGCTTTTATCTACATTTTCGGAGGTTTGAAGGATAGACAAGAGGACTCTAATGGCTCTCTTTGCATTCGATCTCCGCAATATAGGACTCTAATGGCTCTCTTTGCATTCGATCTCCGCAATATCGAGTATCCGATCTGCAACTTATTTGATTTTATTTTGCAACATATATGCTTCACGCATCTTATTTGTCAGAATTATCAAAATAAGAACGATTCAAAAAAATCAGTCAAATCTGATCTAATTTTGATTTCTGGATATGTTGATTATTCGGTTTGTAAATTTTTTCTCCCCCAAATTTCCAACAGCAAATAACAAGATAGATTACACAGGTTTCATATAGTCACGAAAATGACACAACCGCAACGCAAATTCAAACAACATGAAAGGAAAAAAAGAACGCCGAGTTCAGAGAGAAGATTTCACCTCCTGCAACTGTGCAAAACTTCACCTCCTGCAGCTGCGCAAAACTGAGCACTGCATATTACAAAGCAACATTTACAGGGCATTTAAAGACAATATAAGCACACTTCCATTATCACCAAACACATAAGCTGACGAGTTCATCAGATCAAAACTGTCGACAATTTTAAGAAAAAAATGTAGCGACCGGAGCAGGAAGGAGACCTAGGCGAGAGGGGGAAGTAGACAGAAGTGGGGCTAGATGAGCTGGAGGAGGATCTCTGAAGTAGAAGTAAGGAATAAGCGGGGCGGGTTGTCGGAAGCCTTAGTCGCATGCGGGAGGAATCACGGGCCACCGGGGGGGGGGGGGGCTCTAGCAAGCCCTCCAGGATGATCCGAGATGCAAGCCCACGGGAAGAAGGCGGTCCACCAAGCCCATATAGACAATAGTTATTATAATTTACCTTTAGTACATGTATTACAGTTTGGTCCTCAAACAGCAGCTCTATATAAAGTTAAGGAGCTAATTGTGAAGGCATGAATAGATTGAACATTTCTTCCTCCCCAATTCTCTCTCTCTCTTCTCCCTTCTTCTCTCTCAGTCTCTTCTCTCCTCCTCTCATTCCCTTCCTTCTCACTCCGGTTCCCCTTCCCCCTCCAATCCTCTTCCCTCAATTATCCGTCCGCGCCGTTGAGAATTACCCAACGATCCATCATCTCCCTGCGACGGGCTCAGAGCATTGTCATCACTGCCTCGTCGAAAGGATCAGGGTGTAACAACCTGGTATCAGAGCGGCACGATCCCAGGGATCGGCGCATCCATCCTGTACCGGATCGCAAGGCAGCAAGAGATCGAAGGCAACCGAGCAACAAGAATCGAGAGCTGCAAGCAGCACAAGAACCAACCAGCAGGCAACAAGTGTCTCAAGCAGTCATTGGATCAAGTAAGGGAAATCGATTCAAATTCACCAACCGAGCTGCCACAGCTATGGCAGAAGGCACCAGGCTCAAGGTGCTAGATGAGCACGTGCACTCCTTGGAACAGAGACTGCAGGAGTTAACAATTGGGAGTAATAGGAAGTTCGAGGAGCTACACTCACAGATAGAAATGATGCAGGCAGAAGGGCAGAGCCACTATGAAGCATTGCGCAAGGATTCCGCCCACACTACCAAAAGGCTGGAGCAACTGATGGAGCTTATGGACAACTCACAACCCTCGCCATCATCTCGAGTTGCGACAGACTCTAATTCACCGGAGGAAAGAGGTATACTGCCTACACCCCCTATTACCTTCAGTAAGGATGATAAAAATATTTACCAGGCACATAATAGAGGTAGCAGCCACCTTCCGATGCCACGGTTAGAGTTTCCGACCTTTAGCGTAGACAACCCCCGAAGTTGGGTTAGGAGATGTGAGCGATATTATGAGATTTATGGAATTAAGGAGAGTAAGAAGGTAGAATTAGCCACGATGCACATGGAACCAAAGGCTGATACCTGGTTTCATGGGTACCTCGCGGAGAAATGAGTGGTGGACTGGAAAGTGTTTGCACAGGATGTGTGTACCCGCTTCGATGCCAATGGGTTCAAGGATGTTGTGGAGGAATTTAACAAACTAGCCCAGCACGGCACCATTGAGGAGTACCAAGAGCGATTCGAAGATCTCAGATCACGGCTACTCAACACCCATTCCCGATTTGCTCCTGAATACTTCCTATCCAGTTTCCTGAGTGGACTGAAGGAAGAGGTTAGAACTGCAGTCAAGATGATGCAGCCAAAGTCGCTCGCTCAAGCATTCGAACTGGCAAGGTTACAAGAACAGAATGTCACAGCCATGATGAGGAAGGGCAGAATCTGGCTCAAAGGCCCAGAGGGTTCCATTCCGAACAGCAATTACAAGGGTAACAGTTCGGCATCGCCGGCCCGATCGACCGTCGTCACCAGGAACTACACCAACAGAGCCATTGCTGAGAAGGGACCCCAAAATAGGCAGCTCATAGAGCACAGGAGAGCGGCCGGGTTATGTTTTAGATGTGGCGAAAAATACTCATTTGGGCATCAGTGCAAACCAGCAGCAAACACAGTGAATGTAGTAAATGAGGTAGTGGAAATCTATGACGAGGAGAGCCTCAAGGAGACAGTGGATGGGGAGGAACTGGAAGAAGAAGAAGAAGAGGAGGAGGAGATGGGGTTGTCGGTGCACGCCTTAAGTGCCGAAAACCCTCAAGAGACTATTAAGATACAAGGGGAAGCGAAAGGGAGGACCCTGATGATCCTGATAGACACAGGAAGCACCCACAGTTTTATCGACATCAATACTGCCAAGGAGGCTAAGGCCCACATTACGACCACTCCGCCACTGCTAGTGACGGTGGCCAATGGTCAAAAGGTAATGAGCCAGTTGAAATGTCCGGCGTTCTTTTTGAAAATGCAAGATGAAGGCTACAATGCAGATCTACGAGTGATCAGACTTGAAGGGTCAAGCATGATCCTGGGAATTGATTGGCTTAAGACTCATGGACCGGTCACCTTTGATTACGATCATCACACAGTGACTGTTTTAAAAGAATGAAGGAAGGTGGAACTTAAGGGGATGACTGAGAAGGCTCAATTCAAGGGAATTACAGCAAGGCAATGGCAGCAGGAAATACTGGAGAGTAGTTGCTGCGCGTTGGCCCAGCTCATGGATTCGAAGGAGCATCAACAATTGAACCCTCCCCCAACCATCCAGGTACTCTTACAAAGGTTTGAAGATGTCTTCCAAGAGCCTCGAGGACTACCTCCAGCAAGAGCCCAGGACCATCGCATACCCCTACATAATGGGGCACAGCCGGTTAATGTGCGGCCCTATCGATATACTTATGAGCAAAAAAACGAAATGGAGCGGTTAATTAAGGAAATGTTGGCTACCTCAATAATCCAGCCTAGCCATAGCCCATACGCATCCCCGGTCCTGCTAGTCAAAAAAAAAGATGGGAGTTGGCGCTTTTGCGTAGATTATCGGCAGCTCAACAAAGTGACAGTCAAGGATAAGTACCCGATACCGATCATTGAAGAGCTGTTGGATGAGCTGGGCGGTTCACGGTATTTCTCGAAGATCGATTTACGTTCCGGCTACCATCAGATACGAATGAAACCGGGCGACATCCTAAAAACGGCATTTAAAACTCATGTGGGCCACCATGAGTTTCGAGTTATGCCGTTCGGGCTGACGAATGCACCGGCCACCTTCCAAGCAACTATGAATGAGGTATTCACCCCCCTACTTCGAAAATTTGTGCTCATTTTTTTTGATGATATACTGGTTTATAGTCGCACCTTGGAGGATCATGAGGTGCACTTAGAAGTGGTGCTGAGTACCTTGAGGCGTAATCTGCTCTTCGCGAAGAGAGCAAAGTGCTACTTCGGGCAAGAACAAATAGAGTATCTGGGGCACGTTATCACTCAAAGTGGAATAGCAACAGACCCAAGCAAGGTCGAGGCAATACAACAATGGCCAACGCCGGTATCGATAAAAGGGTTGAGGGGATTCCTGGGGTTAACCGGCTATTACCGCAAATTTATCAAGGGATACGGCACGGTGAGCAAGCCTTTAACCGACCTACTTAAAAAGAATGGGTTTCATTGGAATGCTGCAGCCCAGGAGGCATTCGAAAAATTAAAGATATTGATGACTAGGGCCCCAGTATTAGCTATGCCCGACTACCACAAAACTTTTGTGGTCGAAGTGGATGCTTGTGACTGCGGGATGGGGGCAGTGTTAACTCAAGACGGCAAGCCTATAGCCAACTTGAGCAAGGCCTTCAGTCAAAAGAACTTGGGGTGGTCGACTTACGAGATAGAGTTCCTTGCCATCTTGATGGCCGTTTCCAAGTGGAGGCACTACCTGAGCCCGCGACAGTTCATCATAAGAACGGATCACGAGAGCCTACGACACTTGTTAGAGCAGAGAGTTTCCTCCGCCATCCAGCAGAGGGGAATGCTCAAATTGTTGGGGTTGGATTATGTCATTCATTATAAGAAGGGAAGGGAGAACAGGGCAGCTGATGCACTGTCTCGCAGGGGGTTTGAAGAAGGAAGCAACCAGGCTATTTCCACTGCCCTTCCAGAATAGGCAACAGAGGTGCTTTCCAGCTACCAGGAGGATCAGGAGTGCCAAAGGCTGATAACTCAACTGGCGGTGAAGCCAGACAGCTCAGGTCCCTACACCCTTATCCAAGGAATGTTACGCTACAAAGGGAGGCTGTACATAGGAGGTAGTGGAGAGCTTAGGCAGAGAGTGCTCAAACAAATGCACCAAACACCACTGGGGGGTCACTCGGGGCAACAAAATACCTACCGAAGAACTAAGCAAATATTCTATTGGCCGGGGTTGAAGCGAGATGTGGAGAATTGGGTAAAGGGGTGCTTGATCTGCATTCAAAACAAAGGCGATAATCAACCCTATGGAGGGTTACTACAGCCCTTACCTATTCCCCAGCACATCTGGCAAGAAGTGGGCATCGACTTCATTGAAGGGCTACCCAGGTCAGAAGGAAAGGACTCAATAATGGTAGTAATAGATCGATTTTTGAAATATGGTCACTTTATTCCACTGAGCCACCCCTATACAGCCACGGAGGTAGCCAGTGACTTCTTTGATGTCATCTATAAACTGCATGGTCTTCCAGAAAGGATCGTATCCGACAAGAACAAGGTATTTACAAGTGTGTTGTGGAAGGAACTCTTCAAGATGCTGGGCACCAAGCTTCACATGAGTTCCGCATATCACCCTCAATCCGACGGGCAGACGGAACGACTCAACCGATGTTTAGAAACATACCTGCGCTGCATGTGCTCCCAGCACCCGCAGAGATGGCATCACTGGATTAAACACGCGGAGTGGTGGTACAACACCAACTTCCACTCCGCCCTGGGTACCACGCCATACCGAGCCCTCTATGGAAGAGACCCACCGGCATACATGGCGGCCAACCTGCGAGTGAGTTCCATGGAGGATCTGCAAGAGTGGGGATTAGAAAGAGAAAGGGTCCACAATGACCTCAAGGAAAACTTGTTAAGGGCCCAAAACCGAATGAAGTAGCTAGCGGATCGACATAGAGTGGACAGAGAGTTCAAGGTAGGAGACTTTGTCTTCCTAAGGCTACAGCCTTACCGACAAAACACGGTCGCGCAAAGGAGGAACTTAAAGCTCTCTTCCCGCTATTTCGGGCCATTCGAGATCTCGAAAAGGGTTGGGCCGGTGGCGTATCGACTGCGTCTTCCTGAGGGGTCTCGTATTCATTCGGTGTTCCATGTTTCTCTGCTCAAGAGAAGCTCCCCAGAAGGACGATCGACATCGCCTTCCTTGCCCCCGACCGGAGAAGAACGAGTCGAGACCGCGCCCGAGAGGGTACTCGGCCGACGCCTAATACGACGCGGGAACAAGGCAGCAACACAGGTACTGGTCGAGTGGGGTAACTCTCCCGATAAGATGGCAACTTGGGAAGACTACTGGTCTCTCAAGGAGCAATTTCCCCATTTCGATCCTTGAGGACAAGGATAAATTCGAAGGGGACGGGGGATTGTAGCGACCGGAGCAGGAAGGAGACCTAGGCGAGAGGGGGAAGTAGACAGAAGTGGGGCTAGATGAGCTGGAGGAGGATCTCTGAAGTAGAAGTAAGGAATAAGCGGGTCGGGTTGTCGGAAGCCTTAGTCGCATGCGGGAGGAATCACGGGCCACCGGGGGGGGGCTCTAGCAAGCTCTCCAGGATGATCCGAGATGCAAGCTCACGGGGAGAAGGCGGTCCACCAAGTCCATATAGACAATAGTTATTATAATTTACCTTTAGTACATGTATTACAGTTTGGTCCTCAAACAGCAGCTCTATATATAGTTAAGGAGCTAATTGTGAAGGCATGAATAGATTGAACATTTTTTCCTCCCCAATTCTCTCTCTCTCTTCTCCCTTCTTCTCTCTCAGTCTCTTCTCTCCTCCTCTCATTCCCTTCCTTCTCACTCCGGTTCCCCTTCCCCCTCCAATCCTCTTCCCTCAATTATCCGTCCGCGTCGTTGACAATTACCCAACGATCCATCATCTCCCTGCGATGGGCTCAGAGCATTGTCATCACTGCCTCGTCGAAAGGATCAGGGTGTAACAAAAAATTTGTGAAAAGACACATAGGGTGCTTTTTGGGCAATCTATACAAACATCAAGACCTAGAGGAGGCACAGCCAATTAGTAACTTGATTATAATCTCTTTATCTGTCCGATATGGCGAGTGAAATGTTTAATGTGTACTTATACCGAAGAGAAAGCCGAATCTTACATGTCTATCACATTGTTTTCGCTGTTTTTCCGGAGCTCCAGTTCAAGGAAAGAGAGAAGAGGTAAAATCGCTGTATCTTGAAAAAGAGACAGCTTTCAAACAAGCATGGTCCTCAGAAAGTTTATTATGGTTCATGGCTTCCTTTTATGCATATCTCCATAGCTGAATTGCTGGAACAGTCGAGGACTTGATCTCGACTTCCATTTCCATTTGAGTTGTACATTGCACACTGGACTAACTGAGAAGGCATTGGGCTCTGGCCCTTAGGACTTGAGAGAGCATTTGATAGAGCTGGAGTTTTCGTATGATCAGTGTGACTTGTTCGAGGAGCTGCTCCATTAGTAGCTGGCCAGGAGAGAGAAGATTGAGGTTGCTGATGGGGAAATTGCATGCCCGGAGGAACTGACGCATCCTCTGTTTCGTAATCTATTTGAGTCTGCAAGACAAGTGAATAGGAGCAATAGGGGTAAAGGCCTGTTAAGGATGGATAGGAGCAATAGGGGTAGCATGCAAGCAACAAGACTGATTAGGATAACAAACCTACGCAACGATTTATGTCCCGTTTGCCTGCTTACTATTATAAAGCTCGCAAAAACTACACAATGCTGAAGAAGCTCTGAGTGGTAAATGCAACTCAAGCCCATTATTATCCAGCAGTAAAAGATAGCCGGCATATTATCCCAAACACATCATATTCGTATCAAGTTCTGTAACCATGATGTAAGTATGTAACATACCAATCATTGTCATGCTCGCGCAGTATATGTATCAGAAACAATACTAAACTCTTATCCACAGAAGATTCTAGATATTAAGATATGACAATAAGCAGTATAATTTTCATGCTTTTATGTGACAATTTTTTGACTCAAAAAGTAAATAATGAATGTCAACAAAATTAGGTGCACCGGAAGATTCTTTTTCTTTTTCGAAGGTTTATACCTGAACATCTATGATCAGAAAAAACTTGCAAAACATGATTTTGAAGCCGAAGTTTAAATTGTTTCACTAACCTGCAAATAAGCAACTATATCAGCGACTGCCACGCTTGATCCTTCCTCGCGCTGATCCAAAATCCACTGATATATTTTCTCCTGCACAGGACACGAAACCAAAGACAGTTTAAGCAATAATGGATGCGTAAATAAGAAGTGTATAGGATCAGTATGTTTCAGTGTTAGTTTACGTTTAGTTATTAGCACCATTTTCAAATAATTTCATCTTTTGGAGAAATTGGGTACCTGACAAGATACCAGAACTAGTTAATTTACCATTTAATTTTATCTTCAGAAACCTCTATCCATTTACTCCCAGAGAAGTGGGGCACTTAAATTCATTGAAGAGGCTTGAGTCTCAATGTGAAGGAGAGTGTTAGATATGGAGATAAGAGCACTTCCCAGAAATGGTTAACTCAATTACATCAAGGGAGTTAACCAAACGCCATGGTTTCTTCTCTGGAAAACTACTCTCAATTATAAGCGCAACTAAAAACTTGATATCTTTTACATTACCGCTACAAAGTCTCTCCCCAAAATAGGAAACAACTCGCGAAAGCAAAGAACTTGTAATTTCAAATCAAATCAAGTATCTTCAAAAAACCTTTACCACTTCAAATTACGGAATCCAAACAGCATCTAGCAAATAGCAATAATCAAAAGTTAAAGATTAAAAAGCAATCACCTTAAGCCCATTTCTGATACTTGATTGAACTAAATCAGCGGGATCGATCTAGAAAAGCATAAACTGGAACAAAATGTACATATATATCCCAAAATAGAGAGGGAAAAAACACGAAAAATATAAGTAAAAGGGGCTAATCCAATCCGCAACGAGAAAGCCCCTAACCGATCGTTGCAAAGAAGGGAAAGGCCAAATCGCATCGCTAAAACCCATTAGATCATCGATTGGAGCATAATCCGAAGCAATCGAAGGGGAAAAGGGAGAGATCGAGCGGGAGAAAGGAGGAGGAGAGGAGGGGCGACGAACCAAGGCGTGGCGCTCCCCGGCGTGGAAAGCGATCTTCTGGTGCGCCATGGCTTGCGCGTAGAGCTGCGAGAGCGCGTTCGCAGCGCCGCAGAAGCTCGAGTGCGTCGCTCGACCCGCTTCCTCGAGCCTCGCCGCTTCCGGTTTCCTCTTCTTCGCCATGGATGCGATAACCGAGCTCTCTCGTCCCCCCTTCTCTCTCTCGCGGCGAGGAAGAAGAAACGGGGAAGGGGGATATTTGTACTTGTAATTTGCATGTCGCCCTCTCGAGTGAAATCGAGTTTACAGATTTTATTCTCCACACCGAGTGCACCATGTCATCCCATTCATCCTTCAATCCCAACCGTTCAATCTGAAACACTCTCTGAAACACTCTCTTGTTGATTTGCCCGACAAAGTGGGTTGGACGGAAGGGATTAAAGCATGTGAAGTGGGAGTGCGGTGTACGGAATAATATGGTACACCGAGTCGAGGCACTCTTTTAGACGTTACTTTCGCAGCATGGACTGCGCTTTAATTGGGAAAATCTTGCACCGTTGGATCAGCAGGCGATGTGGTCGGACGGTGGTGATTGGCTTGCTCAGTCCCAACTGTTGCTGACTTGGTTGTTGACAGGTGATGACGCGGACGCAGAGGAAAGCAATGTAATCTCCACGTGTTGTGTACCTCCATGTATTAAGTTACACTGAAGCGCACTTTGGATTGAAATTACGGAGAAATTGTATTATGTGCCGTGAGATAAAAAGCTACGATAAAAAAAAAATATTATATTTATATTTATACATAATTATAATATATTTTTTATAATTTTATTAATAAACATATATTTTTATTTAAATTTTATTTTATCTAATAACTTTAGATGTATTGCAGCACCTAATATAAAGTGGATGAATTTAAAATTATACTTATTTTATTTTTTCAACACTCAGTATGGAGGAGCCGACAGATAATTTTTATTATTTTTAAATCTCTTTTTTTCATAATTGACTTCACACCATTCAGTGTGAAGTCAATTACAGAGAGTTAATTTATACTACTACAAAAAAAAATAATAAAAAAAAAAAAAATTTGTTTGTTTAAAAAATTAATATTCTGTCCTGCGGCGAAAAATTAAATTGAACTGAGTTACGTTCGAAATAACGGAATGTTGTATTGAATTAAATAATACTCGAAGTAGTATGAGTCGAATTAGGTCGAGTCATAATTGCAGCCCGTAAATACTATATCTATACATTTTAAGTAAATTAATTACATATTTTTAATAATTTAAATTTTTAAAATTTATGCTTAGTGGCAATAATTCAACAAGTGATATCAATTCAAAATAATTTAAACCCTCCACTTTCAATAAAATAGAAAAGCTCTCCATTAACCATATTATAATAATATTTTTTTTAAAAAGGTGTGACCACAATTGATTCGTACCTAACACGATTAATTAATAATTTAATGATTGACATTTAAAATTCTAAATTCAAAGTAGTATGAGTTATACTCAAAATAGTATTAACCTAATTAGATCGAGTCATAATTAAAATTCATAAATATTATATCTATAAATTTTAAATAAATTAATTATATATTTTTAACTATTTAAATTTTTAAAATTAATAATTAATAACAACGATTCAACAAAAAATATCAATTCAAAATAATTTTAACTCCACTTTCAATAAAACAAAAAAGCTCTTGGTTAGCCATATTATAATAATATTTTATTTGTATAGATCAAAAAGATGTTACCATAATTGACCGTACCTAACACGATTAATTAATAATTTGATGATTGGCAATTTAAATTTTAAATTTTAAATTTAATTATTTTATATTTTTAATTAATTTTATTTTTAAAAATAAATAGTATGAATAATTCGCTAAAGCCTCAAATTAAGCATAAATCATTCACTACTTCCAGAGAATCTTTCAACTGCATAATTTTAAATGGAATTAATCAATACCAAT
Organism: Tillandsia leiboldiana; assembly: GCA_029204045.2. Taxonomy (NCBI): domain Eukaryota; kingdom Viridiplantae; phylum Streptophyta; class Magnoliopsida; order Poales; family Bromeliaceae; genus Tillandsia; species Tillandsia leiboldiana. The sequence goes on along the minus strand of CM055064.1, from coordinate 886,903 downwards.
TATGTATCATGATAATCTCCTCTCTCATCATTGATCTTTTGCTGTAATTAGACTCATAGTCAGGTTTATAACATTTATTTTAAGTCAAAACCAAACAAGAAACTTTTGCTATGGATAATATTGAGTGTTATAAGTTACAGAACTTTTCTCATTGCTCTTATAATGATTGTAATTTATTTATAGTATGTTAGTATAAATTAGTATTTTCATGTGCATATAGTAAGCATGCAAGTATTTTGATTTATATATATATATATATATATATATATATATAGAACTCTTTATAATTCTCTTTGCCTCTTGCTTTTAATTTTTTTTATTTTTATTTTCTACCTTTTGTATGAGTCGATTGCGCAACTCTAATCCACGGTTAGAACTTAGCCATCACATTTAACTTGTAGGAAGAAGAAACCATCCAGTTGATAGTTATGTTTAACCATAACATTCATAAAATATTACTTGTGTTAGATGTGACTTCAAAATTAGAATCGTTTTGATTTTGAATTTTCGGTTCGCTGATGGTCTCGCGGTGCGACGATAAATTTGGTAAAATTTTGAGAAAAAAAAAAAAAGAATGTCTGTGGTGGAAACGGAGGGTCCCGCGGTACAGATCGGATCCGCTAAAAAAAAATTCGTTAAGTTTAAGTATCTATTTTTCTTTTTGTTTGTCCTAGAGAGTCCCTCTTTTCTATATAGTGAAATTCTCCTCTTTAGTTTGTAATTTTTTATTCTGCAAAAAAAATTTCATATAAATCTATGTATTATTTTATTTGTCGTGCATTTTTTAATTTATTTTTACATCGTAATCATCAGTTAAAAATTATTTGATTTGTGCGCTCGTTGCTAACAACTTGCTATATAATTTCCCACTCTATTAATTCATAATCTCACGACCCCATTAACCATGCACACTTCCAAAATACCATATTAAATACAACTTAAGTGGTCAATAACTTGAGTGATAGTACGTGTACACATTTGGTCTCGGGTCCACAGCTAGCGAACACATTTGCTTTCTAAAATCTTTCAAAATTTTCAAAATGGCGAATAGTTACGAATTTACAACTAAAAGTGGATTCGATGAAACGTACGTGTCGAAACGACCCAACAGAACCTAATAGAGACCAATCAACAAATCATCCCAGCCGAGCTTGATTAATTGATCCATGCAAAAAGAAAAATTATTATCTCTATGTTAAATTCAATCTCATAATGAATGAAGTGACAGCATATTATCTTTATCTCAAATAAAAAATAAAAAATAAAAAAAAAAAAAAAGTCATCAAGTAATTGATTAAGCGCACTATGCTTAAAAAAAAAGCTTGTTTGCTGTGGACCTGTGCTAAAACAAGAACCTTCTTCATCATTACCATCATCAGGAGCTGAAAAAGGCCAAAAAAAAAAAAAAAAAAAATTAATAGAAAAAAGTGAAAGTAAAGGGTCCCACCAAAAGGACGACATTTAAAAAAAAGGTGTATTCCACACTCCATAGTGGCTCGGATGATCCCATCCTTTCATTGGACCCACCATTTAAAATTTTTTGATTAATTTCATATATATATATATATATATGGAAAATGCTATGTGTACATCCCTTTCGGGGTGTACATCATACACCCCATCCATCTAAGGGTGGGGGTGTGATGATGGGTCACTTGATGTGACCCGTAAAAAGTATCGCCACCATTAAAATGGTGGAGGTGTATGATGTACACCCCTTCGGGGTGTACAGGTAGCATTGCTATATATATATATATATATATATATATATATATATTAGAATTTATATGTTTTTAAAAGTACAAATAAAAATATATTTATAAATTTTTTATCATTGAATTTACTTTAAAATTTGTAATTTTATAAAGTCACCTAAAGAGAATATATATATATATATATATATATAATTTAATTTTTTATATTTATTTTTTAAAAATGTTTAAGTTATTATATATATTTTTTATTTTATTATTGTTAATTTATTATTTATTTTTTAATATAACATAAATAAAATCTTAATTTTGTTCTTATAAATATATTTTTTAAAAAAATTAATTATTAAAAATATATCTACGACTATGTATAATATCTAAAAAAATAAAAAAATAAAATTATCTCACTTATTAATTAAAGTTAAGTATTTAATATATTATTACTATATTTTTCTAATATATATATGAATAATTTTTTAAACAATAAAAAAATTAAATATAAAAAATTTAATTTTATAAAAATATATATGTTATTTGATATGTTTACAAAAAAAAATTATATAAAATTAACCCAAAAAAATATATAATATTGCCAGATTTTATTTATCAGTACATGAACTATCTATAGAATATATATATATATATATATATATATATATATATATATATATATATATATATATATATATATATATATATATATATATATATCGGAAAAACTTAAAATTAATTTTTTTTTAGATTTTAACTATAATTTTTTTTTACTTTAATTATACCATGCCTTAAATATTTTTCTAAACAAAAAATCTAAATAATTAAATTATGCACTTTAGCTGTGTCTCACTCTCAAATAGACTTTTACTTTTAATATATTTTTAAATATACATATTTTCGTTAAAAAATTATGAAAATTTTAAATTATTATACAAATTTTTTTTGAGTAATAGGCAATAGAATGAATAACATTATGCATATAAATTGTGAGGTAAAGAGTTTCATCACTTGAATTTTTTTTTAAAAAAAAACATGTTACAAATGAGCTAATATATTTCTAGTCCTAATTCTATAAAAAAAATTTATATAAAAAAGGGGTTTAAAATAGTGGATTAAGATACGGATAAATTAAATAAAGTACGTATATTAAAGTCATTTTCCTCGCAACGAACACACTTTGGCGCTCGATTCGTACAATTGTGAACACCCCCCTCTGATATTTTAGGAACAGAGACCCTAAACCTACTGAAATAGACACAAAACCTTTTTTCTTTTTTTTTTTCTTTTTTTTTTTCTTGGCTTTTTCTTTTTCCTTGTGTCTAAAATCTCTCGTCCCCTTCGCCATTTTGCTCCCGAACTCGGCGATCGGAGTCTCTGCGTCGCCGAATCTCCACTGGATCGCCGAATCTCCCAATCTCCTCCATGTTCGAACCCTTTCCCCTCTCTCCCCCCCACGATTTCCTCTCTTTTTTTTTTTTCCAATTTTTTGTGCACTTTTTTTTTTTTTTTTTTCATATTTATCGTAGAGCCGTAGCGATTTATTACCCCATATTTTGGAAAAACCCCCTAAGGTGTTTGTTAATTCATTAGTAAGATCACGAGCATTTGCTTCTCTTCATACGAAGTTTCGTTTTTCTCACAATTTTGTCCTTTTCGTACTATATAGTTGTCGAATGTTCCATTTTTACTGTGAAAAATTTCACCTTTTGCGCTTAATTTGAAATAATCCGGATCACGTCATTGTTTACAACCACTGATTTTACTATTATGGATTTGGGAATTTTTCTTTCGAAATTAGAGTGAGATTCAGTATTTTTCTGATTCTTTGCCTAATTATATGGTGAGTCATTGTTAGTGCTTTGCTAAGCTACTGAGGGTTTTTTTTTACCAGTCATATGATCTGAGTTTTAACGAATTGATGGTCGTAGTATCTCCATTCATTTTCTGAAGTTTAGCAGAGTAAGTTGACGTGCAGGTAATTGTCATGCTTTCTTTGGTGAACTCTGATGCTCTACATGAATTCTAAATAATATATATATATTTCTATATATATATTGTTAGCAACGAGCGCACAAACTAAACAAAATCAATTGGCGATCACGACAGAAAAGTAAAATCAAAATTGCACGACAGAGAATTAACACACAGATTTACGTAAAAAACCCTTTATAGGAAAAAAAACCACGGACGAAAGAGTAGAGATTTCACTATGTTGAAAAAAAGAGAGAATACAAGAGTTTTACTTCGTACAATAGCTCGGTCTCACTCTAGGGCAAATAAAAGAGAAATTAGGATTTTTTCTTAGCGGATCGGATCCGTACCGCAGGGGCTCCGCCCCCCGCACCCCCCATCCGATGTCAGTGGTGGGCTTCGGGCAGACATCCACAAAATTTCTCAACGCACCACGAAGCCGTCGGCGAACCTGAATCATAATATCGAAACGATTCTGATTTTGAGTGACATCTAACATATATATATATATATATATATATATATATATATATATATATATATATATATATATATATATATATATTACTTGCAGATTGTAAGGAGATAGGTCGTTTCAGAATTGAAGACTGAGTGGAGATGCATGTTGGAGATATTTAGATGAGAGAATTCTAATGTCACATGAACCAGATGATCGGCGACGATGCTATTGACGGTAGAAGGAGGTGGATTTTTCACTTCTTCGGCGTCGGGGTATAGGAGTGGCCTTTCTCTTCTGCTCTTAGGTAGGAGGACAGAAGAAGGACAAATGAGAGTTCTGCCATGGACTCAGAACCAATTCGTAGAGCGAGAAGTTGACCCTAACCTTCACCTGGCTTCGAGGAGAAGCCCAGCGTCTTACAGATGCTCCTCCTTTACTTGCTTTCGGCACATTTCGACAGCCACGGAGGGCCCCAATCCGCCTAAAGTGGGTCCTTTATGCCGATCGGTATCTCTCCCTGATTCTGCTTCTGCTTCTGAGAGAAGAAGCAATGACTTCTCAACCGGCGAGATGCAAAGGACGATACCGCCTAAGAGTATTCTTAAGAGGTCATCTACTGATTGTTCTGCATTAGTCGGGCAAGCTGCTGGTGCACTTGGCTTGATGAGAGAGGAGCAGAATGATGTGTCTGCTTGTATTGAGCGGAGGAAAGTGCACTGGACAGATAAGTGCGGAAAGGAGCTTGCGCAGATAAGGGAATTTGAGATCAGGTATGCTTGCTGGACGATACAAATTCTTTCTATCTTTTAGGGTTGGAGCAAGACACTATGATACAACTTTTCCTATTTTTATCCGCATGTTTGATAGAATGTAGATATGAATGGTGTTTTTAAGTTTTCATATGAAGTTGTCATATATTAGGAAAGATCATACTTATTAAATGACATTCAGATTGTGACACTGTTGCTACTGCGTGTTTAGTTTCATAAACTTTTTCTATTAGTTGACTTAATAACACCTTAGCAGATTATGGCAAGCCTTATCATCCTAACTGACCTTATCTATCTCGGTGATGCATGTATGATGCCATATATCGTTCCTAGTTTTTGTGGTTTGCTGCTAAAAATGGTCATAACATGCTCTTTACTCTTATGCAGAAATTTTACTTAAAACGTGTGGTTGTGCAGAACTTCTTGATTTGTTGTATTCATTTTGACTCACTGGTTTTTCTTTTTGAAGTACTCGACTTTTAAATTTGATCTGCCACCCTTTCTGGAAAGATAGATGGTCAGTGTCTATATTTCTTCTCAATTTGCATGGCTGATAAAATAGCGGTATCTCTCCCTTGAGTCATAATTGTGAAATAAGCAATATAAGAAGCCGTATTATTAGTGTTCTTTTTATGCTTCTGTGCTGTTGTGCACTGATAAAAGGCTCTTTTTTCCCATGCAACTATTTACTAATTGATAATTGTTTGTGATCCTGCTTAATTGATGCAGTGACATGGGCCCGTTTGATGATGAAAGTGGTTGTGGCGCTGAAAGAAGATGCAGATGTATTATCCAGTAAAATGTTATCTTCTGTACAGATGGTCGGTCGCAGATTCATCTTGGAAGCATAACCGTCTTTTAATTAAACGTCGGAAACTATCAATTATCAGTTTGTTCTTCACTGACATCTCCTACTTATTCTGTATAGCTTGGTTTGAGCATCAACTCTTAAGCTACTTTTGTGGCATCCTTTTCTTCGTACCGTTGAATGTGTTGAACTTTTAGAATGTATTATGAATCCAGTTTTTTCTTCTGACATGTCACTAGTGATACTTGTGTCATGCTGCATGTAATCTCATGTAATATTTATATCTGAAAATGTAAATCTTTTGCTAGTCCTGTTTCAATTTACGTAGTGTAAAGATCTATGCACCAAACACAACCTATAGTTGAGTCTGAAGTAACTGGTTATCCAATGCTGGCTACAGTACTTAGTAATCGAAATTTTAGATCTGGCTTATCGGGTTTCAAATCTAGAAAACTTTAGTTTTCTTATTCAGACTTGTGCCTGGTTTTCAGATCCAAAACAAACCATCTATTGAAACCAAAGTAAACATCTTAGGATCATGTCATATTCAGATCCAGATAATTGTATCAGTTGTATCAGACTTGGGAACAGATTCCATATGGACCAAACCAAACTGCTAACCCTCCACATCCACTCATGAACATGTGTCCAGTGGTGATCTGAGACATAATTAAGCTCAATATGTTGCTACACTAGTTCGTATAGCATACACCAAATGGTCAAGCTATTGATAAGGACTTGAACCCTGCTGAGTTAAAAGTATGGAGAATGATCAAAACTGGTTGGCCAGTCAATTCCAAATAACCACGGATTGAACTTCACAGCCACCCTAGGATCCCTAAGTAAATCAAAATGGTCAATTAAATCCCCCCTTTTCTTTTATTATTATTATAGTGGAGAACAACAATCTCATTAGTTGTGAAGCTTCATTTAGAGACCTATATAAAACCCCATGCATACATGTAGGATACAGCACTCAAATCATCTGTTCTCCGTATCCTTTGCCTCATACTAAAACTACTAATCACTCTCTGCTCTACTACTATACTTTTTCCGCTTCTTTGTCAGATTAATCAATGGGTTCCATTAGAGTCCAAGCTCTTATGTTGACATACGCCTTGCTCGCAGTTCTCCTTCATCCGCTGCTATGCCAAGGTGCGATCGAAACCTACCATCAGAGAAGCCAACGCCAACGACGGTAAGAATAGTTTGACATTAATCTATTGAAGTAGATGAATTTAAATACTTTCATGCTTTATTCCTAATGTTTTATCGTCTCTTAATGCAGGTAAAGCGATCGATCAGGGTACAGCTTATGCGCTTATGCTTGTTGCACTGCTTATTACTTATCTTGCCCGTGAATTGATGCTTTATGGCTGCATTTGTCATTCTTTTTTCCCACAGATTTCTAGCACCTATTATTGGAATATTTGTCGCAACATGTACATTTCTAATTTTGAAATTCTTGTAAACAAGAGTTGAAAGCCTAGCTATGACTTTGTGAATTAATAAATGTTGTTGATAATTGCACATTTTGTATCTTTTGCCCATGCGATTGTATATGTAATGTATCCCAACGTACGTAGCCATCCATCCATCTCCTTTCATCCACACATGCAAACAACAAATATATATTATTATATTGTGCTTTAATTAGATCAAAATTCCACAATCAATCTTATACTGTTATCTGGATCGTGAAACGAGAACTTGGCCCAATTAAAAACAGAAAAAGAAGGTCCATCTTGTCGTTAGATTATTGGGCCAAGATTCGTTTAACTAATTAAGATAGCAACATTTTTGTTTCTTTTATTTTATTGATTATTCTTAGCCAACTAAACCTCAATATATTGGTATGGTAAATATTGGTTGGTAAGTGGTAAAGCTTACTATCAGTGGGAAAACAAAAAGGATAAAATGATAACTCTTCGAACATAAACATGCTCCAGTGGAAGGATTGATGTGATGAGTCATTAATTAGAATGCAATTTAGATGAATTTCAGAAGATAAGTTTGCTATAATCTGACAATTCATATCATATCTGCGCTTCTCAATTCCTGCTGGGGCGATTCCCCGTATGATTTTTTTTTTCTCTTTTTGATCATACTCACGTACCAGTAAGGAGGACTAGATCCGCCGCAAAGAGTAACAATTTAAAATTACAAATAAAGCTAAAAAATATAATAAATTAGATGACCACTTCTAAATTGTAATTATTTAAATCAATTTTCGAGGATCAGAATCCTACATTCTAGTAAATATTTTCAAAATATGTTATAATTAGATTGCTGCACAAATCACGCACCAATTACAATGATTGGTAGTTGGTTGTTTAAAATATATATATATATATATATATATATATATATATATATATATATATATATATATATATATATATATATATATATATATATATATATATATAATAGAGCTGTATTTTATTTTAAGAATGATAATGCATGGATAATCCTTGCATTATTTTGATATGATCACTTAATCCTTATATTTTTGGTTAAAAAAATTTATATACATTATATTTTAGTTTTTGTTTAAATTTTGTGAGCTTCTGTAGTATGGACCAAATTAAAATATGGAGATAATACCAAAACTATTTAAATATTTTTTTGTATAAAAAAGAAAAAAGAAAAAACATGATTGGTAGACGAATATATAAGAGGATCTAATCTAATGATTTAAATATTAGTTGGCAATGGAGAACGCATTAATTAAATACGGAGCATTGCGGGCGCAAGTTGAAAATTTTGACGAAGATCACCCTCCATTTTTGAAGCATTTTTTAATTAATTTATTTTTATTTTCCTTATCTTTTTGACTTTGTGTTGCAGGAGAAATACCATTTTGAGGAGGCCATAGATTCAATAACTATAAGAACTATAAACTATATATATATAATTGAGTTTTTATTCTTTTAAAAGTATCAATTATTGATGTTCGTAGGTTTTAGACAATTGGATAAAAGGATGTGCAGTTAAAATAATAGTGATTCTTTATGATTTATTGGATGGTTGGTGAAATAGTATGATTTAAGAGATAAAATTAGTTAAAATGATAGATTTAGCAGGAAAACACTTACAAACACCAATTGCTTAATACTTTTACAAGCATAATTATGCTATCGATAGTTAGGGGTGGCAATCCAGCTCGCTTTTCGCGAGCCAGCTCGTGTTCGGCTCGAAATGAGCTCGAGATCAAATCGCTCGTTTAGTAAACGAGCCGAACACGAGCTGGGTCAGCTCGCTTGTGTTCGACTCGATAACAGCTCGAATATATATATATACTATTTAAATTTTAGGTTATTAATTTTTTATGAATTTTAATTATTAGATTAAAATTTTAATTTTTAAATTTTCTTTTAATTTTACACCTAATAGTATGAATGAAAATCAAATTTGTTGTTCGCGAGCCAGCTCGTGTTCGACTCGTTAACGAGCCGAATTTTTCGGCTCGATATTTAAACGAGCCAGGTCGTGTTCGACTCGAACGAGCCGAACACAAACCGACCCCAGCTCACTCGTGTTCGGCTCGTTGACACCCCTATCAATAGCATCAAACACTTGATCCTATTAATAGTATAATAGTCGAGGTCTCTCTCTCTCTCTCTCTCTCTCTCTCTCTCTCTCTCTCTCTCTCTATATATATATATATATATATATATATATATATATATATATATATATATATATATATATATATATATATATATATATATATATATATATATATATATATATAGGGAAAACCTACCTGTACACCCCCAAGGGGGCGTATAGGCTACACCCCAGTGATGGATAAAATGCACCCCACCCCAGGATGGGGTGGGGTGTAGCCTGTACACCCCCCTGGGGGTGTACAGGTAGCACAGCTCATATATATATATAGAAGTGCTACCTGTACACCCCAAATGGGGTGTACATCCTACACCCACCCCATTCTGGGGTGGATATTCCTCCACTCGTTCCATCGATGGGACGAGTGGAATTCACCCCACCCCAGGATGGGGTGGGTGTAAGATGTACACCCCAATTGGGGTGTACATCTAGCAATTTCCATATATATATATATATATATATATATATATATATATATATATATATATATATATATATATATATATATATATATATATATATATATGCTGGAATATTATCGATAGCATTAAGTCATTGGTGTTACCAATTTTTTAGCTCTTGGATTAAGGGATGTGCGGTTAGTGGTGGTCCCCTAGGGTTTAGTGGGTGGTTGGTTGAATAGTAAAAATCTTAAGGCTCCGCTTGGTTCGGGTTTAAGAGGGTTTTAGTTATACCGGGGATAGGTATAAATTATGGTTTTAGGCGGGGATAGAGTAAATTTGCGTTTGGTTCGGTTTAAGAGTTATACCGGGTTTAAAGAAAATTGTGTTTGGTAAATTATATAGGAATAAGAAGAATAAGACGAATAAGAAAAAATTGTGTTTGGTTGGGAATAAAAGAATAAGAAGAATTGAGGGGTTAAATATGTGTTTTGTCTATTTAGCCCTTTAAATTAAAGTTTAAGTGGGAGTAAAAATTTATAGTGAGAATAAATAAAAATTAATTTTTAAATTTTAAGTGGGAGTAAAAATTTTAATTTTTAAATTTATATAAATTTTAAAAAATTTATAAAATAATTGTATAAATTTTAAAAATTAATAATTAATAATTTTTTTTTCCAAAAATGAAATAAAATTATTTTTTAGATTTATTAAAAAATAAGTTAAAAAAATTAAAATTTTTAAAATAAAAAATGTTAAAATTTTAAGTGGGAGCAAAAATTTTAATTTTTAAATTTATATAAATTTTAAAAAATTTATAAAATAATTGTATAAATTTTAAAAATTAATAATTAATAATTTTTTTTTTCCAAAAATGAAATAAAAAAACTTTTTAGATTTATTAAAAAATAAGTTAAAAAAATTAAAATTTTTAAAATAAAAAATGTTAAAATTTAAAATTTATAAATTTAAATATCTTTTAAAATTTAAAAATTCTAATTTAAAAAAATAAAAAAACTAATTTTTATTAGTGTATGGAAAAGAAAGGAAAAAAAAAAGGAAAAAAAAAAATAAAATGCCGTGGAGAGAGAAAGAGAGAGGAGAGAGAGAAGGTGCAGAGAGAGAAAAAAAAGAGGCCACGTGATGTGCCCCTTGCCTCGGTCACCGCGCCGTCCCATCTCCAATTGGCTATTCCGCAGTTGGGGGGGGGGGGGGGGGGGGGGGATTGCTAAACCCCCCCCTTAGCGGGTTATCCATGGATAACCAGCTAAGGGGGGTTTAGGAAATCCCCCCCCCCCCCCCCCCCCCCCCCCCCCCCCCTTAATTACCGTTTGGGTATTACTTTGGGGATAAGGGGGTTATTCCCCCCTTATCCCCTTAACCAAACGGGGGCTAAGGGACTACTATAATTCCAACCACACATCTTTTCATCCAATGGCTGAAAACTTGATAACACCAATTGCTTGGTGCTATCGATAGTATTCCAGTCACACTATATATATATATATATATATATCAAGGATTTAAGTGCCGTGGCACGGGGTCGTGCCGAAAACTTGCCGGCATGGTACGGCATGGTGCGTGCCTAGCCGTGCTGATGAGCGCCGATCACAAAAAATACATGCGTGCCGACACATAATGGCATAAAATATTTAATTTCTTTAGCAATAAATTTTTTTAATTGCTTATTATGTATCTTTATCAAATATTTTGAACTTTATTAAGAAAATTACTTAGTAATTTTAAGAAAAAAGGGTTTTGAACTGTGTCATCGGCACGGGAGCTGTATCGTGCCGGTATCTTGTTGGCACGGTACGGCACGGTAGATACGGCCCGTGCCGATGGATACTTAAAACCTTGATATATATATATATATATATATATTCCGACTATATATAATACTATTAATAGAAGAAAATTGCTAGATGTACACCCCGATTGGGGTGTACATCTTACACCCACCCCATCCTAGGATGGAGTGAATTTCACTCGTCTCATCGATGTGACGAGTGGAGGAATACCCAATCCAGGATGGGGTGGGTGTAGGATGTACACTCCATTTGGGGTGTACAGGTAGCACTCCTCTTGATAGAATGAAATACTTTGTATTATGAAATTTTTCGCTATTGGATCTATCTCTTTAATCATTTTTACTGTTTAGATCATATTATTTCACCAACCATTCACTAAATTTTACGGGACCACTATCATCCTAACTGCACATCTCTTTAACTAAGAGTCGAAAATCTAATAGCACTAATAATTCGGTGCTAATAGCACTAATTAATAACTTAGTACTATTAATAATATTCTAGCATATATATATATATATATATATATATATATATATATATATATATATATATATATATATAGAGAGAGAGAGAGAGAGAGAGAGAGAGAGTAGAGCTTATATATTTTTAAAAGTATAAGGTCAACTATGCTTGTAAATTTTTTACCATATATTGAATTTATATTGAGATTCGTATTATCGTACTTTCTCTTTCTTTTTTTTAGTTGACTTTATAATAGTACAAATCTCAATACAAATCCAATGGTCAAAAATTCATAAGCATAGTTGGTCTATATATATTTTTGAAAGTATATAAACTTTATATATATATATATATATATATATATATATATATATATATATATATATATATATATATATATATATATATATATATATATATATATATATGAGTCCGGTTAGAATATTATCGATAACACCAAACAATTGGTGCTATCAAGTTTCCAGTCCTTTGATGAAAGTATTCGCGATTGGGATTATAGCGGTTTCCTAGGATTTTTACTATTCGACCAACTACCCACTAAACCCTATGGGACCACTATCATCCTAATCACACATCATTTAATCCAAAGAATAACAAATTAGTAGCGCTAATAACTTAGTGCTATAGTATTCTAGTCTAATATATATATATATATATATATATATATATATATATATAGAGAGAGAGAGAGAGAGAGAGAGAGAGAGACTTGAGTTTCAATGCTTTTAAAAGTAAAGACATTGATACTTATAAGATTTTAGTCATTGAATGAAAAAATATATAGTTATATATATCGTTCAGCCATGAAATTTTTAAAAGTATCAAGTAAAATTTTTTACTATTAAATATATCACTTTAATTAATTCCGTCTCTTAAATTATTCTATTTCAGTAATCACTCATTAAATTATAAAAAATTACTGTTATTCTAGTTGTTCATCCCTTCTTTATTTGAGAACCAAAAATTCACAAATAATAATAACTTGATATTTAAAAAGTATGAAAGCTCAATTCTCTCTCTCTCTTTTGTGTGTGTGTGTGTGTGTGTGTGTGTGAGAGAGAATATGAAACTGTGAACGCACGGTACATGAAGAGTACGTTAATTATTTTATATAATTTAGCCAATCATTTTCAATCTAGAACGTTATCATACTGAAAAATATACATAGAGAGAGAGAATCAAAATGGTGGTGATATATATAAAACAATATTAAGTCGACAATCAAAAAGATTATATTATTGTCATATTAAAAAAAAAAAAAATCTGTAATAAAATTAACCCGCACTTTTATATTTAGTCACAACTTGACATTAGGGTATAAAATATGGGTCTAAAATGGAAGATGCCAAATTATATTATAGGTTCTGTAGATTAATTCTAGCCAATTACGACTCATTGGAGAAAAAAAAAAATCAATCCTAACCATAGTTTTATTTTATTATAGCCACTATAGTTTACGGCCAGATATATGATGGTGACAACTTAAATATTTTCCCAACCTTAATTTACTTCACGCAACAATTAAATAAATTAATTTGCAGCCCTTGAGCTGTTATTATAATTTTAAAACTGGTAAACTTTTTATTGAGTATATATAATGCAATCCAAATTCTCAATCAAGCAATTTAAATTTTTAAAAGGAGAACAAGTTCCACTGGAAAGAACAAACAGTTTTTATTTAGTACTTAATTGGATTCCAACTGCTGTTTCTTCTCTTTTCTGCAGCATATTCCCAGGCAATAATCCTGAGCATGAACTTCATTATTATTATTTTTTTAAAAAAATAACCATCATATTATCATCATTCCAGTTTTAATTATAAAGAAGATCTTGCTGGAGCTTCCACAGAAGCAATGCTTGCGAAAACTTTTCAAAATTTTTTTATTAATTTTTTAACAGTATGGCAGAATTCAATTTTGATGCATTTTTTTTTTTTTTGAGAGGAAGGTAGCATGCTACCGCTTCATTCATAGGGAAGGTGAATTAAGCAACAAGGATAGGCAACGGGGCCCAGGAAAAAAAAAAAAAAAAAAAAAAAAAAAAAAAAAAAAAAAAAAAAACTCTAAATTACAGAGGAGGGTGAGAGAGCTGAGTCCACCACTCCGTGCATTCACGAGCCTCCCTATTTTGATGCATTTTTATCAAAATTTATCGTTGGATTGACCATTTATCACCGATCATCACCATAGTAGTAGAGACTACTAAAAATTGGCGGACTTTTTTTGAAATTGACCCTATAAAAATTTAAATTTTTAAAAATGGCCCTTCAAAATTTGTATTTATAAAAATGGTCCTCTTCCTGCCAACTGGGCGAGCCACGTCAGCCGGTGCGCCACGTGGCGGGGGTGCAAGTTAAACACGCAGATACAACCTGCGTGTTCTAAACACGCAGGTTGAACCTGCGTGTTCTAAACACGCAGGCTCAGCCTGCGTGTTTAGAACACGCCTGGGGGGGGGGGGGGGGGGCAGTGGAACGTGGGTGAGGGACGTGGATTGGCTCGCCCTGCCAGGGAATTTTTTTTTTTTTTTTTTTTTTTTTTTCTTGTAGGCTTTTCTTTAGGCTTTTCTTTTCTTTTTTTTTTTTTTTTTTTTTTTTTTTTCTTTTTTCTTTAATAATAATAAACTTTGGATTAGTATAAGTAAAAGTTAAATGGGGTTAAATAAAATAGTACCAACACCATGTGTTATTCGGGGTTCAATTTAATCATCACTTTTTTTTTTGTAAGCTTAGTATTTATTTTTATTGATAAAGTCTTTTTTATTTTTAATTTAATTTAATTTAAAACAGATATTTTAGTTATATTTTAAATAGAATGCTCGCAATATGAATATTTTTGATAATTTAGTTAACTTTAAATAAATATGTCTTCCGATATTGATAATATTTTAAGATTTTGACCGTAATTAAAATTAGATTAATTCTTCTACTTTCTTCTTTATACTGTATAAATGTATAATAAACCAATAATTATTTTAAACTATTAAAAAATAATTATTTTAATATGTGTATTAAAAAAACTATACTAATCCAAAGTTTATTATTATTAAAGAAAAAAGAAAAAAGAAAAAAGAAAAAAAAAAGAAAAAAGAAAAGCCTAAAGAAAAGCTTACAAGAAAAAAAAAAAAAAAAAAAAAAAAAGAAATTTCCTGGCAGGCCAATCCACGTCTCTCACCCACGTTCCACTGCACCCCCCCCCCCAAGGCGTGTTCTAAACACGCAGGCTGAGCCTGCGTGTTTAACTTGTACCCACGTGGCGCACCGGCTGACGTGGCTCGCCCAGTTGGCAAGAAAAGGGTCATTTTTGCAAATACAAATTTTGCAGGACCATTTTTAAAAATTTAAATTTTTATAGGGTCAATTTCAAAAAAAACCCAAAATTGGCCTTATTTTAACTTTCCACTATTGATAGAAACTTTAGGTATTTTTAATATATTAAATATATCTAACTTAATATTTTGAGAAAGAAATGTTGTTCAATATATGCACTTATTCGGAGATATGTATTAGTACTTCAGTTCACGTGGCTCAAAGATGACGTGGTAGACCATGCCCTTCCGCTTGCCAGTGTCTTCTGTTGACCAATCAAACGTCGGATACCCAAAAAAAATAAAAAATAAAAAAATAAAAATATTGGCCCAATTAACGATAACAAAAATAATCATTAAAAGCTCTCTTCATCCGTTACCTACCGTCCAAATAAAGCGATCAACGGTCCCCACTCTGCGGGCCTTGTTTCCCACCGTGATCCACCAATCGGACGGCCACGATGAGCTCATCACAGGGGCCCAAGATACAGGTCATTGTTAATGGGCCGTGGGCCCAATCCGATCCATCATTAATGGGCCCGTGAGACCACTTCGTGCCGCACCCACGAACTTACCAACCGTGTCTGATCGAGCCATATTCTTAGCACCCAATTTTTGACCCAAAAAAAAAGGACGACGAACAAGGGGTAATTACACGTATGCCCCTACTAATTTTAAACTCGGCTTTGAGCACGCACAAAAAATGTGTGCAGTTCTACCAACATCTTAAAAAAAAAAATTTAAAAAAAGAAAAAAGAAAAAACTCATATGTAGCTTTTGAAAACTCTTTCTATTATAATCAATAATAATCTTTATGGAGAGTACTTTACTTTCAAATTTAAAATCAATTAATAAATATTTTTTGAAAGAGTTATTGCTCGCTTCATTTAATTATTTAGAAATGAAATTCATTAAAAATATGAAACATCTCAACATTTAAATTTTTTAAAAAAAAACTATAAAAAAACTTGTTGATATTTATGATGTTATTGATATTTCATGAGTTAATTAAAGGGATTATTTCTTTTGTTTTTCTAATAGAATTAATTAATTATCAAAAAAAAAAATATAATGGAATTTGATTTCTCTCTCTCCCACACCCTAGACTCCAAAAAAGAAAAAGAAAACAAAAGAAAATCTCACAGGGGCATATACGTCAAAATGCACTTTCTCTCCATCTTTATCCAAAATCCCCTCTAATCTCTCTCTCACTCTCTCTCTCTCTCTCTCTATATATATATATATCACACTTGCTTGAATTAATATGTACTACCAGAGGAAAAGATTGAGTTAAATAATTATAATAATAATAATAAAAAAAACCCTAATTCATGGACTACAGTCCCAAACTGCGGCGCCAGGGCTCCTGCGGTTGGCCGGCAGTCGACGTCATCATCGACGGCGTCTGGTGCAGCGCTCGCCGCAGCAGGACGGTAGGCTTCCGACGTACTTTCGCCGCCAACGACTACAACGACGACGACGACGCAGAAGCCTACTGCTATGACGACGACGACGACGACGACGAGGAGTTCGATCCCTTGGGCTACTACCATCCTTCGTCGTCGTCGTCGTCATCGGGCCGATCATCGTCGTCGTCGTCGTCGGGGGGAAAGGCGGTGTTGCGCGGCCTGTGGCGGCGCATCATGAAGGAGAAGAGGAGAGTGCTGTGCCTGCCGCAGCGGCCGCCGCACGTGCCGTACGACGCGCACACGTACGCGCAGAACTTCGACGAGGGGGCCGCGTGGGGCGAGCCGGAGAACCTGTCGCGGTCGTTCTCCGCGCGGTTCGCGGTGCCGCCGCGGGTGCTACGCAGATTTGTTTGACGTGCGGACGAGGGAGAGCGGTTTGTGTTTGCATGGCGATTGATCAGGTCTAGTTTGGAAATGCATTCTTCAACTGCAACTGTTGTAATAATTTCAGCTTCTACGAACTTTAAGGAAGTATCAAAGTGGTTGAATTTGAAAACCCAAAATATCTAAACTGGGCCTAAATTGGCACATTCATGTATGTGTTCTAGGAAAGGTCAAAATAGTAAGCTTGTTTAATTGTGAAATGTTTCATTGCTTTCCCCTCTCTCCTGTTTTTTTTTTTTTTTTTTCATTAGAAATTAAGAATTAAGAGGAAATTCAAAAGAGACATATATATGATGGGTACGTATAGCTTGTGGATCTGATTCAGTAAGGACACAAGAAGAACGGAATGAATGGCATGCATATGTGGTGAAGTTTTTTCCTTTTTACTTTATTTTTAATTTTTCCTTTTTCTCATGGATCGACAAAAGCTTCTAAGAGAGGATGAGATCATGAGAGTAGGGATCATTTCTCTTTTGGGAATGCACAAAATAGAATTTATGGCACATTTTGTTTCCCAGATAAAAATGGAGTGTGCATATTAGGTAATTTCATTATTATTTTTTGATAGAAAGTTTACTGCTAATCTAGCTAGTTAATGTTGCAATTAAATTTATTCTTTGATCTAACCAGGTTAGATCAAAAAATGAGATGAAAAATAAAGTCAAAAAGCCTCTTTTCTTTGGGATTTGTTGCAATTTCTTTTATCTACTCAATTCATTAACTACTCCCCACTTCCCTTTTCAGTGTTCAAAAATGAGATTGCATCTTTCAAACCATGTGCTTGGTTCTTTGACCTGACTGAGGATTTCTAGGGAATTTAATTAGTGGGAATTTAATTAGGGGGAGAAAAGAGAGAGAGAGAGAGGGTGTTTGGGTTGGAATAGGATGGAAATAGAGGGATAATCATGTCAATTATTTTAATCTAAATTTATATCTACATGTCTCTAACCAAATTATAATAAATATTCAAAATTTACTAAATTTATCTTAGCTGAGTTTTATTTGTTATTTTTGTGTCATAGTTTATTGTTAAGTTAATTTTTTGATGACATAATAACAGAGCTAATTCCAAGCATCCTTCAGATGATAATATGTTTAATAATCACATCTTTCGTATGCAGTATAGACTATTACACACTAAATGAATCTTTTAGATAACAAAAAATAAATTTTAAACTATTTTAAATAAATTAGATGATATTTGGGTTGTTTTATGAAGCCAAACACTGCTGCAGGTTTTTTTTCCCTTTTTTTAATAAATAATTGTGATTTTTTTTCATCCACTCTTTTTCGAGTAATACTATATGTATACACAAAAAGAATGTACATATTATATTTTATTCAACTAAAAGTTTAGTGTCTTTTAAAGATCACTTCAAGTGATCCTTTACTATATTTTCATTATTATTGAATAGATAAGATGTGAGATATACAGTTTTTTAAAAAATGTACAAATAGAATTTTTCTTCTTTGAATGAAACTGTAACGTCACGGAGAATACTTTGAGGACGAATTTAACATATTAAAGAATACGACAGCAGCTTAATTAAAGGAAAATCCAAAAGGAATCTATCAACTAGTCCTAATTACTTCGTTTTCTTTTATTTTTCGCCCCCATCATCTTTAAAATAATGAGAATTGGGTTTCTTCTTCTGGTGGGATTCATCAATTTCCCAACTTTTTAATCAATGAGATGGACCCCAAGCCTCTTCAAAACATTTATATTTTTTAATTTAGCATTGCTGTATATATGTATATACACCTCTAAATTAGGTGTTAATCTTACACTCTTTTTTTCAAAAGACAATTATTTTTCACATGCCTTATCAATTTTTTTTTTACTAAAATTTGTTTAATTTTTTGTGAATCTTAGGATGTTACTGATGTAAATCATACACCTATAAGCAGGTGTACATATAGTATTTTATTTTAGGCTGTGTAGAAAGCCTATTTGTTCATGCTTTATTAATCATCTTAATAATTTTTTAAAATAAATTTAATGAAAGGATTATATCGCGCTCTCGCTTTCTACTTCTTTTAGGTACCTTCTGGTTAGAAAAAATCATAAATATGATATATGTGATTGAAAATGTAGCAGCTGTATTTGCATTAATATGTTTAGCAGTACATATTTGAGAATATTATAATTACTAGATTTTTAATTAGTTGATTGCCGTTGAAAATTGTATTTATAAATTTTATTGTTTTATATGAGAGTGGTAAGATTATCTCCATTAACTAGAATTTTATTTTCTTGTTAAAGAGATTAGTGAATAGATAAAGTTACTTTCAAACTATAATCACTCTTTTTAATTACTGTATTTTTAATTACGTCGAATTTCGACATTGATCCAAATAAATGCAATAATTGGGGGTCTATATCTACAAACCCAAATAGGGCGCTTAATTATCCTAAATTAAAATATATATATATATATATATATATTATTTTTAATACAGTGAGTGAAAGAGTTTCTTAGGTTGATGACTAAACCCATTAATGTTTGGATGAAGCCTCTTCTTTCTCTCTCTCTCTCTCTATGTGATTTGCCTACAATTTTTTCCCTAGTTTGGTAACAAAAGTCTAATAAGATATTTGTGTACCCTGTACCTGTTTCTATCATAAAATTTAGGTATGTTATCTTATCGTAGCTACATGCATGTGTAAGAAGGTCCAAGTGCAATGTGGGAACCATGTGAACAAAGCTAACTTTATGAGGTATAAGTTATGTGGAATTTTGATTTGTTAATTTGCTAATGGGGTAAACTGTAGTAGCTCAACTCCAACTTCATTTAATTATTAGATGGTGACCCTGATCTATATAGCTATGGAGGCTATTATATATATTACTAGATTACATGGCTATAAATTGAATCTATTATGATAACAAATACTTCTCCTTTGGAGATGAAAAGGATAAAATTAAATGGGTCAAAGAGATAGAAACAAGTCGTTTGTTTAGCTTTTTTTAATTTCATATTTTAGATTATTATATCAAATGACAATCACTAATGACCCAACATGTAATTATTAAGAAGTACATCAAAAAAAAGCTAGGAGTGTGTATTTGTAGTATTAAATTAGGATATTCCCTCATGTCATGTGATCATGTGAATTTGGTAGCACCCATGTTCCCCCCACTAGTCACTATAAAACTTTATAATTAGTATGAATTCTAATGGTAATTAAGCTATGTTGCTAGAGCCAATCATTCATATTGATCAGATAAGAAATAATTTGGTTATAAGTTTGTAAAATCTAAATTTTAGAATTTGAATGTAAATCAATTTTTTTGTATCAAAAAGACCGAGATGTCAGAGAGCGGCATTTTTAATATTTACATTCAACGTATACAAATATCAACTGTTGTTAAATAGGATAGACAATTTGAGCATTTTACCAAAAGTTCTTTTCCATGTGAGATATTTCTTACCTTAATGTTGAAATTAACAACACCTTGAACTATTTGTAGGATAGATTGATTACACGCCAATAAAAAAGTGTTACACGCAGTATGAAATTATATTTACATTCTCCATAAATAGATATGGGAGTATAATCTCTTATACTTGGTCAATGGCTTAACAAATATGGCGCGCGACATTGCTGGCATTATATGTACATAAAATGATATATAAGCAGTTTATTAATAGTCTTTCATATCTACCACATTACCTTTGAATTTTCTTCGAGAAAATTCTTCATACTTACTTCATGAGTTCATGGTATGGTGTGCTTTAAGTTGGTTTCAAACTATGATTGTTGAAATTGGTTGTTCTACATTTGACTTTAATTAGGGACTTTTCCTTCTATTTTAGTGTCTCTTTTTCGTTCCATGGATACTTTTATAGAGACATGAGTTTGTATGCATTTTTTACAGTACAGTGCAGGACCTGTATATTGGGCCTTATAGTAGATAAACCACCAGATCAGGACACCAATCATGTTCGGCCTCAAGGGCTCAAATTAAGTCCAAGTACCAGACCTGCTTTTGCAGTACAAGTCGATCTCTCCACTAAGAAGAAACTAAACAACAGGGCACAAGCTTGGCCCACTAAAATATTGGGCCTATTTGGGCTCATTCATAAATGGGCCTTCCAAAAAGGCCTTCTCTACTCTTTTTAACTTCTCCAGTCCACTGGTGCTGCGTGTTGCTGTTTTTCTCTCTCGCTCTATCTCTCTGTTCGGTAGCTAAGCTCGGCCATGGCGATCGACGTCGCCTCCTCCGACCCAATTGAGAAGGTTCTCGAAAACCTGGAAGCTCAGAAAACCCTAATCGCCAACTGCGCCCTCCTGTGGAAGAACCTCTCCGACCACTTCTCCTCCCTCAGCAAAACCTTAGCCGATCGCTCCCAAGCCCTCGATGCCGATCTCCAATCCATCGACTCCACCACCGAGCAAACCCTAGAAACCCTCTCCTCCCGCGAGGCCTCCGTCCCCGACCGAGAGACCGCCGCCGCCGCCCTCATCAAGGAGCGCCGCGACGCAGCCGTCGCAGAGATCGAGGACCCCGCCGCCGCCTCAGCCGCGGCGGCGGCGGCGGCGCCGCCCCCCACCGACATCCGCGGGATCCTCCGGTGGTTCTGCCGCCGCATGGACTCCGCCGGGCTCTGGCGCTTCATGGTCTCCCGCCGCCGCGACCTCGGCGTCCTCCGCTTCGAGATCGGCGAGGCCGTGGCGGGGTCGGTGGACCCGGCGCGCGTGGTGGTGGACGCCGTAGGGGACTACCTAGGGCAACTCTCTAGCGGCGGCGGCGGCGGCGGCGGAGGCGGTGGGCACGATCCGAAGTGGGTGTTCGGGATGCTGGTGATGACGCTGTTCGATTCGGATGGGAAGAAGGCGCCGGAGGTGTCGGAGAGCATGAAGGAGAGGGCGTCGGCGGTGGTCGAGGAGTGGAAGGAGAAGCTCGTTATAAAGGGAGACGCCGAGGGGGCGGCGGAAGGGGAAGAAGGGTCAGGCCGGGCCGCCCAGATTTTCCTTCAGATGGCCGCGGCGTTCGGGCTGAGCTCGAGGTTCGATGAAGAGTTCTTGAGGAAGGTGTTCCTGGAGAACGCTCAGAGGAAGGAGATTGCGAGGCTCGCTCCGATGCTAGGATTTGGAAAGATACTTGGAGGTAAAAGCTTCGATTTTATTCAATTGCTCTCTTTGGGTAAGAATTGGTTTGAAGAAGAGAAAAACAAATTGGTTATTGCTATTGTTACATCCTGTGCTGAAATTTATTATCTTTTCCAAACTTTATATTCTCTATATATATGAGAATGCACTTCCAACTGATATAGTATTTGTCTATATCTAATCGAAATTTCCCTTCTTCAACCATATCGCGAACAAATCAATCCCCATGCCAAAATTGATTCTCTATGTCAAAACATATATTTAGTGTATGCTGATCCTTTTTAGATTTTGAAAGTTGGAACACCACCTTAAGCATTTCCCTTCAGTTCCCAAAGAACAGATATTTCTCTTTTAAAGTTGATACTTTAAAAGTAACTTCTGATGGCAACTCTCAGTTGATGTTCTTTTATGTAGTAGTTCATTGTAGTTTCAGGCTTCCATTATAGATGCATAAGAAAGGCTGATTTAATATGGTGGCAATGATCAACAGTGCAAACATATTCGAAGATTGAAATTTAAGTTGCCGTCATATGAAATTAAGTTGGAGCGTACGTTAAGATAGTATATGTGACAATTTTAAACTAACAAATACTTGTTGATGGACCTGCAGAGCTTGTTGACGACCTGTTGAAGACTGGGAAAGACATAGAGGCTGTATATATTGTTACGGACTGTGGTTTGACCGAACAATTTCCCCCTGTTTCTCTTCTCAAGTCTTACCTCCACGCCTCCAGAAAAAAAGCTCATGCCATATTGAAAAATGGGAACCGTTCCTTTGTTGCTACGGTATGATTGGATTATGTTTGTTTGTCAGCTCAATTTTCATCTTGTTTCATTCATGGCATGACTCTTTATTATGCATCACTTTGGCAGATCTGTATTATTTGAATCTGACACCTCACTCACTTTACTACTTACAAATTTTTGTGAATCTAGCTATCCAAATGCCTTTACACCCCTAAGTAAAACAATATTTTGCTTGTGGGTACTGCTTCCTCTGGTTGGATTTCATCTTTACCTACCTCGTTTCTCTAGTGCCTGCATTTTGCAATATGTATGTGGATTAGAGGCTAGTCATATAGATGAGGCTGGATTTCTTTTCAGTATTCCTTTCCTTTTCCGCAATGGTTGTCCTTAATTAAAGCATTACGTGGCGTAAAGAAATTCCACATTTATTTGCTCTTCTTTTATTCTGATCATATACTTCATGCAAAATTTTATTGCTTTTTCCAGGAAGAGGCTAGCACTATAGAGTACAACGCCATCAAAGCTGTGATCAACTGCGTCCAAAACTGCAAGCTCGAGTCGCAATTTAGCACTAATGCCCTAAAGATTAAGCTCTTCCAAATGGAGAAAGCTAAGGCAGATAGGAAAAAAGCCACAGCACCCAAGCCACCTTCAGTTAAGCGGAGGCGAGCTGCTGCTTCTGGTGTCGGGGTCTCCTCTTTCCGTGCTGCCAAAAGAGGCCGAAGCTCCAATTCAACTTATGGCTCGTACAGTCATCGCAGACCATCAGCTGGACCTCGTGGACCGTCCTCTTCATACAAATATGCACCTCAGGTTGCGCCCACACCTGCATCATATGGTGCGGTCTCTCATGTACAAAATCCGGCAGCAGTTTCTCAACAATACTATCCAGTTAATTATGCTGGCTATGATTACGGAGCTCCACAATCGGTTCCATCCCAGCCGTTGCATCCCCAATAATCTTCGTCATGCATATGTTTGTTAAATTTGTGTTTGTTTTCAAGAACTTAATCTGTACTATATGTTGTAAAATGCAAGGCGGCGGTTGGGCCAACTCTTAACTGTCTCAATTTGGTTATCTGAAAGCCAGTTTTACTCGGCTGCGCTGTATTTTTTTTCTCCAGAAATGCTCCTTGAGTTCTTGACAAGTTTATTTCACAGTTTTGCTGTCACTTTATGGAGAATAAGTAATGTTGCAAAATTGTTTGATTTGGTTGCAGTAGATTGATAACAGAACAATGTTGAAGCTTTCATGCAACAATTGAGTAACTTGAACAAACCAGTAGTTTCAGGCACATACCAAAAAAGGTACATTATGTGAAAATTTCTACATCTGTTACTTCTATGTAGGATGGTTGCACTTTCAATTTAATGCTGTCCAACAAAACAAATGAAAAATAGAAAAAACATGCTCGTTTCATGCTTTCCACTCTTGGGCGGTATACAAAGACACCATTCTCTTTATTCAAGGAATATTAATACTCAAACCAAGCACCAAACTGAACACATCTCCTCCTTATTTAAGGAATATTAATACTCAAACCAAGCACCAAACTGAACACATCTCTATAAGAACAAGCTATTAATGAACAAGATAGGCAATAAGAAGGGCTACAATCAAAAGAGCATAAGCTATTCCTTGGTCGACCGCCTTTCCGTCGCTCATCTGAGACGGCACCGTCGCTCATCTGAGACGACACGAAAAATGTGACGAAGATCATCGCATGAACCCGAATTGAATTCATATTCCTTAAAAAAAAAAACAAAAATTGAAAAACTAAATATTTGGATTATGTAAATCTTAATCTAATTTTCTAATTTGTTGAGAGCAAGTGAAGAGGAAGAGGTAGGAATTCTATATATGGAGGGAGAGCTCTCTAGAGATGCTTGCTTATATAGGGGCCTTTTTTTGCTGGAGTATTAATTTGGATTCATGTACGTAGACGTGCGTTAAGGACTATTTGAACTTTATTTTAACTATTATTTCTTCGATATATATATATATATATATATATATATATATATATATATATATATAGACCGATTCTTTAACTAGCTCCGATAAAAAAACAGAAGTAAAAATCCAAAGGTGGAGATCACCTGATCACCAAATCAATTGCTAATTAGGTGTTCCACGTTATGAGAGTCAAAACGAGTCAAACACCCACAAGTGCCCCAAATAAAATAACGTGAAATATATTTATTTTGGCAAAATGCATCGAGGGACACAGTACTACCCCAATCTTGTATGTTATGTTATCTTCCTTTTAAATGACCATTTAAGTCAAATATATATAGTATATTAATTTCAAAGATTAGAAACTAAAATATTTCATTCAAATTATATGAACTATATATATTTGGATTTTATTTTTATCTTTTTTTTTTGGTTCATTATTTGGATAAGGCCAATGGTGACATGCTACGCACAAATGTATTCTCATAGTAATGTTCCTTTTTTTCATTTTTCTGATTTGGAAGCTTAATAAGTGTAAGCATCGATCTCTCGTAACTCTCTGAGTCCCCCAGTTGAAATGAATGAATATATATTAATTAAGTTACTATTTTGTTTTTCATGATCGATCCAAACATGGAAATGACTTATGTTTTGCGATTTACTCCATTGATTTGGGCTTGAAGCAATGCAATGAGATTAATCGATGGATATGCATATTCTATGTGTTCAAATTGTTCTAAGCATCTTAATATTGTTTCTGAAGTGAGCTACTGTACATGCGTATTTTGTGAACTTCATGGATCATGCATTTGGGGCATAATTGTAGATGTTTATATATATACTCGCTGTTTATATCTGCCCACTAATTTAGTTGATTTAGTGTTATATCTTTGTTTAGAGCAACTGATTGATACTCTTTTTAATTTAGTGATTAAATCGGAAATGATGTGTCCGTGGGCATCTTCTATTAATGCTATTGGTCTAGGAGTGACTAAACCACATTAATTCCTACACCCCTTTTTTTTTATCCTCATAAAAATGCTATTGCTATGATTGTATAATTAATATTAGGAATTATATATCTGATGCACACATACATAATTCTTTCTCAAGAACACTTAAGACTTGCTTGGTATTGAAAGCTACGGAAAAACAATTGAGGTAATTAAAAATATGTAAATATATAGTTCTATATTTTTTCATAGAATTTTTGAAATCATAGTTTTAATTAAGTTTTAACTAATTAATCCGGTGCAATTATAACATACAGAATATTGTTCTATAATATTTTTTTACTGTACGTAACACATACTTTTTATATTTCCAAACAAGGGTTAAGATTATTTAGAATTATATCGTAATACTAGTATCTGTTATTCTTTTATTCATTTCAGATAAAATTTTAATGGAAAGCTCTCCAACGGCATTTTGTTGAAAATCTCTCAATCATATTTGTTTTGTCTTCATTAAAAAATTTGTTAGATATTTTTTAACATTAAAAGTTTCTAATTTTTTAAAAAATTATTAGAAATTAATTTAAATGACAACGTATCAGAATTTTCCAATAAAACAAAGTTTTGGAGCTCCTCACTGAAATTTTGTCCGTGCGTTTTACTATGGTGTTGCCTGGTCTACGGTCAACCCTCTCCTCACCATGGTCTACACGTTACAACCATTGACCGTGTCCCTGCATCAGTTTATTTCTTTTCCCTTAATTTTTAATTTAATTTTTTTTCTTCTTTCACCTGCAGCTTCAATATTGCCAACGAAGTAAACGGTCAATAACGGTCTTAAACCGTTTATCTTTTCTTCAATCAAAAAGGGCGGCATATATAGAAGAGGACCACAAATATTATACGTAAACAATTAAAGCTACATTAGAATTTGTATTACTTAGTACAACTTCAAAAAGAAAAACTCTAAAACTATAAATAGTGACCCCCCTACCTCTCTTAACCAAACAACTTCTCTTAATTACCACCTTCAAGCTTCTTCTTCTTCTTCTTCTTCTTCTTCTTCTTCTTGTACCTCAAATCACACAATAAATTTTGATTAGGTCCAAGCTCTCTAGCTTCTTTCGAGAGGAAATTGAAGATGAGTTCCGTTAGAGCGTACGCATTTCTCGTCGCTACGTTCTTCTTCTCAGGGCTAATGCAGCTTGCTTATGGGGAAGCAACTGCGAAGCTGCCTCACGGAATCGACAGCAAAGCGATCGATCAAGGGATAGCATTCGTGCTCATGCTCGTCGCGCTCCTCGTCACTTATATTGTTCATTAGCTATTTAGTACTAGGGACTTAATTGGTTCCATCGCCATATTTGTTCTTTTAGATAAAATCTTGGAAAGATGTATAGCACTAGTACTTACTACTCTATCTAAAGCATTCAGTTAATTCTTTCATGTACTTCTCTCAAAAATTCTTTCATGTACTTGATACTATATACGTAGTTGATCATCAATAAAGAATTGGTCTTCTTATTTATATATTCACAATTTGTTTTTGGTTCCAAAATGGTTCTGCTTAGCCGAATAAGCTCACAATGGATGAGGATAAAGCCCATGCATGTAATTACTGTTGCAATACAAAACTAAATTGATCTAACAAGAGGAGATGTGACCATGCATGATCATTATGAATAAAACTCCATTAAATCTACAATGAGGTACTCATGATGCAAAATTAAAATTGCTCGACAAAGATTACGAAACTTTGCCAAAGTTCTCGATAGAGCAACACGTACGTAGCTCTCATTGTTAATTACCTAGCTATCTCGTTCATTAAACTTTCTCCACCTTCACCTCCTTTAATCTTATGTTTCTTGTAACAATCCAGATAATTCGCAATCCGACGGTGATGAGAATGCTCTGAATCGTGGACGGCGATGCGGATGATGGGTCGTTAACTGTGGAATAATTGAGGATTTGGCAGTAAATTGAGAGGAGTTGGGAGATGGAAAGAAGATAGAGAGTAGGGTTGGAGATAGAGAAGGAAAATTTGGGAGAGAATTGAAAAAGAATTGGAAGAAGAAGGAAGAGACTGAGAGATAGAGATAGAGGGAGAGAGAGAGAGCTTGAGTAATAAATAGACTTTGTATTAATTTTCTTGATAATCCATCACATGTTATATCTCTGCCATTTATAGTCTCCTACTAATTACTTACTTTAGCTAATTAAGCTACTCTACTAAACTATAGTAATTATCCTGGTTATAGTGATAAGTCTCTAAACTTGCTGGTTACCCTCTGGGCCTCTCTGGTTGGACCTCCTACTATTGGGCCTCTTAAGATACGCCCTTACTGTCGGCCCCCTTCAGCTGGGCTCCCCCTGTTCCATACCCCCACACTAGGCCTCTACTATTGGTTTCTCCAGAGCCTTCCATGCATCCTGCGCCTCTTTTCTCCTCCTCTAGTCCTCTGCTCCCTGAACCCTCGTCCGGGCTCCTCCCAAGGCTTCCAATCTGCTCCCTCGCCTCCTCCTCCGGTCCTCCCCCAACTCATTTCCGGCTCTTCCCACCGTAGAGATGCTCCCGTCTACGCCGGTTGTTACATTTCTCTACTTCGATCTCTTGGTAGAAGAGAGCAATTGCATGTATGGAAACTTCTACAAATGTAATAGAGATAATTAATTTATCCTTTGTAATTAGAAAAATATAAGATGCATACTAGATAATTTATTGATAGGTATGATAAATATTCATGTGGAAAGTGCTTCATGGATTGGGGAACGCTCCTACTGAAGTTTAAATCAATATTTTTAATAATGAAGTATCAGAGACAGTCCCGAACCTCCTCACGTCGGTAACTACACAATACAAATATATATATATATATATATATTCAATAATAAATTTTTTAACATCTACCGATACTTAAAAATATTTCAATTAACTTATATTTAAAAGTATCGATAAATGAAGAGTCGATATTTATATACTGACGTTTATACTAAGCGTCAATAAAATATATTCTTACGCTTTAAAATTAAGATACTTTAAAGCCTAGAAAATTAAAACTAATAGCAAAATTTATTATTTAATAAGTTGATATGATATATAGAGATTCATATAATAATATCTTATAAAACGTCAATATTTGTTATATTAAAATTTATTATTTAATAAAATATTTTTTTTGGAACGTCGACGTTTTAAAAATATTTTTTTATTAAAATTTCTTGTACTGACAAAAACCTAGTTAGCAACCCGAACCAAATCGAATAAGGTGCCAAAACCTAGTTGGCCAAAATGCCCTCCGTGAACGCCAACTTTTCCAAAAATGCCATCTTTATGACTACATCTATGGAAGATTAATTTCTCTCTAAGCATTTTCATTCAAAAACCTTGGTAATTAAACACCAGCGCAAAGAAACAGCATGCAATTATATCGAAATCCGATTTGCGGATCTACTGGAATAGAATTTTGAAGGTTTTAAAACTCGTAGGATGCACCGGAACTCGTGCCACGTGATCGGCACGTTTTTCGAGGAGATGAGAATTTTTCTGTTATATACCGAATAAGGATTTTTATTTTGTACGTACGAGAGAAATAAAATTTTTTTAATTAATACTTTTGAGAAAAACGAAAATCCTAGTTCGAAGAGAAAAAGAAAGCGAATCTCCGATCTTCTCCGATCGACGCGCCGGAAGTTCGGAACGAGACGTTACCGTCAACGGGGAGCGGATCCGGATCCTCACCATCGCGAGGAACGAGAACGGATCGTCTTCTCCGTTAGATCAAGATAAGCGGTGTTTATTTCGTGTGTTTTCGTCGTTTTTGGTTTAGCGTTTTTGGCTTAGGGTTTCGCCGCGTTTTGGTTCGGATCGCTTATGCCGTTCGTTGCGTCGCCGCCGCGATGCCCTAGAGCGCCGCCGCCGCGAGACCCCGCCCGCACTGCGCGGCGTGCAGGGGAGGGCGCGAGGGCCGGTGCCACGCGGGGCTGCACCGCGGGGGGGCGCCGCGCGGGTTAGTGCCGCACGGGGCCGCGCCGCTCGCGGCGCCGCGCGAGCCGATGCCGCGCGGGGCCGCACCGCAGGCGGCTCCCGCGCGGGCTGGTGCCGTGCGGGGCCGCACCGCAGGCGGCTGCCGCGCGGGCTGGTGCCGCGCAGGGCCGCACCGCAGGGGGGCCCGCGCGGGCTAGTGCCGTGCGGGGCCGCACCGCAGGCTGCTGCCGCGCGGGCTGGTGCCCGCTGGGCCGCACCGCAGGGGGGCCCGCGCGGGCTGGTGCCGCGCGGGGCCGCTGCCGCTCGGTTTCCGCCTTTACTTTTACGTGTTCGGGACCTCGGTTCTTCACGGGCAAGTCTAGTCTTACCTTTTACGTTTTTGGGGACTTTTAGGTCCGGGTGTCGTTCGAGGGCGCGGGTCGACTTCTGGTGTTCCGGTCAATGCATTCTGAGGTGGGTACACCCTTAGAACCTCCTTATGGTATAGATGGTTATTGTTATATTTATCGTAGTAAGGGATAATATGAACTGATGACTAACCCCATATTCTGCACGTGTATCGGCACTTATATTTCATTGGAGCAACGAGTGTCGCAGGTGGACACTCGTTTTATTATGGTTACTATGCTCATGGTTGCTTCACGCACACCGGCGGTTTGGCCACCGCACTGGTGTACTTTTCCGTAGAGGTGGTACGTTGACCCGCAAACCCCACAAGGTGACGTAGTGGGGGCCTCTGTAGTGGGGGGGTTAAAAGCACCAAGGTGAGAGCGGTGTAGCTCTGAGGTAGATGCTCAGAGCGGTGCGTATCTCTGAAGTAGATGCTCGGAGTGGTGCATAGTTCTGAGGTAGGTGCTCAGAGTGATGCGCATTTCTGAGGCAGGTGCTCAGTTCTTTTTACATGGGATTGTGATTCACTACATGAGGGGGAGTGGGGATGTTCCGGTCTTTCGGTTTGCGATACTCTTAGTTATTTTTAGCATCTTGCACTCTCTACGTTACTCTTTATTCTTCGTGTCACTGACTTCACACACTGTGACAGGTTCAGTCAGGGGTGGGATCCGGGACGACGGTGTGGCTGTGACTAGAAGGATTTAGTCTTATTATGGCCGGTGACTTTTTCCTTTTTTACGTAGCTGTTTATTTCAATTGGTTAGACTGTGCGTATGTGACTTTTATTTTCGTGGATGATGCGAATGTTGGTGTAGACTTGTGACTCTGTAATTGACTGTTTTAATTATGCTGTTAGTTAGGCATTCTGGACGACCGTTTTAAAATATAGAAAGAGATTGTGAAATCGTTTTAAAAACTGGGTGTCGTGTGTACACCGTTTTGCAAATCCGTGGTTTTATCCTTTCAAAATTGTAATGTCGTTCGGAAAAGAGATTGCGAAAAACGTTTTAAAAATCAGGTGTCGTGTGGACGCCGTTTTTCCAAACCCGTGGCTTTATCCTTTTAAACTTTCGTTGGTCATTGTTATTGTGAATGTTTAATAGTTACTCTTTTAGTCTTCGTCTTAACTGGTGTGGTTAAAGTATAAGTTGTGTATGTGACGTCGTACACATACAAAGAAGACTCTACTCGTTTGTGGGGTGACTTTATATGCGTGGCGGGTCTGGACACGTGTCGGAGAGAGAGAATGTTTTTTTTTTTTTAA
Source organism: Tillandsia leiboldiana (assembly GCA_029204045.2). Taxonomy (NCBI): domain Eukaryota; kingdom Viridiplantae; phylum Streptophyta; class Magnoliopsida; order Poales; family Bromeliaceae; genus Tillandsia; species Tillandsia leiboldiana. The sequence goes on along the minus strand of CM055064.1, from coordinate 855,283 downwards.
AAAAAAAAAAAAAAAAAAAAAAAAAAATTACGTTATTTTCTGCTTTATTAAATTTCCGGCGTGACAATTTTTTTTCTTCTTTCACCTGCAGCTTCAATATTGCCAACAAAGTAAACGGTCAATAACGGTCTTAAACCGTTTCTCTTTCCTTCAATCAAAAGAGGCGGCATATATAGAAGAGGACCACAAATATTACACGTCAACAATTAAAGCTACATTAAAATTTGTATTACTTAGTACAACTTCAAAAAGAAAAACTCTAAAACTATAAATAGTAACCCCCCTACCTCTCTCTCTCTTAACCAAACAACTTCTCTTAATTAATTACCACCTTCAAGCTGCTTCTTCTTCTTCTTCTTCTTCTTGTACCTCAAATCACACAATAAATTTTGATTAGGTCCAAGCTCTCTAGCTTCTTTCAAGAGGAAGTTGAAGATGAGTTCCGTTAGAGCGTACGCATTTCTCGTCGCTACGTTCTTCTTCTCAGGGCTGATGCAGCTTGCTTATGGGGAAGCAACTGCGAAGCTGCCTCACGGAATCGACAGCAAAGCGATCGATCAAGGGATAGCATTCGTGCTCATGCTCGTCGCCCTCCTCGTCACTTATATTGTTCATTAGCTATTTAGTACTAGGGACTTAATTGGTTCCATCGCCATATTTGTTCTTTTAGATAAAATCTTGGAAAGATGTATAGCACTAGTACGTACTACTCTATCTAAAGCATTCAGTTAATTCTTTCATGTACTTGATAGTATATACGTACCGAATAAGATTGTTTTGTCCAACTATATATATATAGAGTGTAAATTTATGTAGTTGATCATCAATAAAGAATTGGTCTTCTTATTTATATATTCACAATTTGTTTTTGGTTTCAAAATGCTTCTGCTTAGCCGAATAAGCTCACAATCGATGAGGATAAAGCCCATGCATGTAATTACTGTTGCAATACAAAACTAAATTGATCTAACAAGAGGAGATGTGACCATGCATGATCATTATGAATAAAACTCCATTAAATCTACAATGAGCTAGTCGTGATGCAAAATTAAAATTGCTCGACAAAGATTACGAAACTTTGCCAAAGTTCTCGATAGAGCAACACGTACGTAGCTCTCATTGTTAATTACCTAGCTATCTCGTTCATTAAACTTTCTCCAGCTTCACCTTCTTTAATCTTATGTTTCTTGTAACAACCCGAGCAATTCGCAATCCGACGGTGATGAGAATGCTCTGAGTCGTGAACGGCGATGCGGATGATGGGTCGTTAACTGTGGAATAATTGAAAATTTTGCTGTAAATTGAGAGCAGTTGGGAGATAGGGAGAAGATAGAGAGTAGGGTTGGAAATAGAGAAGGAAAATTTGAGAGATAATTGGGAAAGAATTGAGAGAAGGAAGAGACTGAGAGATAGAGATAGAGGGAGAGAGAGAGAGAGCTAGAGGAATAAATAGACTTTGTATTAATTTTCTTGATAATTCATCACATACTACGTCTCTGCCATTTATAGTCTCCTACTAATTACTTACTTTAGCTAATTAAACTACTCTACTAAACTATAGTAATTATCTTGGTTATAGTGATAAGTCTCTAAACTTGCTGGTTACCCTGTGGGCCTCTCTGGTTGGGCCTCCTGCTATTGGGCCCTTTTAGTTGGGTCTTCCCTGGTTGGGCCTCCTGCTATTGGGTCTCCTTTGGTTGGGCCTCCAACTATTGGGCCTTTTGAGATGGGCCCTTATTGTCGGCCCCCTTCAGCTGGGCTCCCCTGTTCCATACTCCATACTAGGCCTTTACTATTGGCTTCTCCATAGCCTTCCATCCGGCGCCCCTTTTCTCCTCCTCTAGACCTCTGCTTCCTGAGCCCTCGTCCGGGCTCCTCCCAAGGCTTCCAATCTGCTCCCTCGCCTCCTCCTCCGGTCCTCCCCCAGCTCCTTTCCGGCTCTTCCCACCGTAGAGATGCTCCCGTCTACGCCGGTTGTTATATTTCTCTACTTCGATCTCTTGGTAGAAGAGAGCAATTGCATGTATGGAAACTACTACAAATGTAATAGAGGTAATTAATTTATCCTTTGTAATTAGAAAAAGATAAGATGCATACTAGATAATTTATTGAAAGATATGATAAATATTCATGTGGAAAGTGCTTCATGCATTGGGGAACGCTGCTACTGAAGTTTAAATCAATATTTTTAATAATGAAGTATTAGAGACGGTCCCGAGCCTCCTCATGTCGGTAACTACACAATACATATATATATATATATATATTTAACATCTAACGATACTTAAAAACGTTTCAATTAACTTATATTTAAAAATGTCGATTAAAATATCGATAAATGAAGAGTCGATATCTATATACTGACGTTTATACTAAGCGCCAATAAAATATATTCTTACACTTTAAAATTAAGATACTTTAAAGTGTAGAAAATTAAAACTAATAGTAAAATTTATTATTTAATAAGTTGATATGATATATAGGAATTCATATGATAATATTTTATAAAACGTAAATATTTGTTATATTAAAATTTATTATTTAATAAAATATATTTTTGGAACGTTGATGTTTTAAAAATATTTTTTTATTAAAATTTCTTGTACTGACAAAAACCGAGTTAGCAACCCGAATCAAATCGAATAAGGTGCCAAAACCTAGTTGGCCAAAATGCCCTCCCTGAACGCCAACTTTTCCAAAAATGCCATCTTTATGACTACATCTATGGAAGATTAATTTCTCTCTAAGCATTTTCATTCAAAAACCTTGGTAATTAAACACCAGCGCAAAGAAACAGCATGCAATTATATCGAAATCCGATTTGCAGATCTTCCGAATAAAATTTTGAGGGTTTCAAAACTCGTAGGATGCACGGAAATTCGTGCCACATGATCGGCACATTTTTCGAGGAAATGAGAATTTTTTTATTATATACCGAATAAGAATTTTTATTTTGTACGTACGAGAGAAATAAAAATTTTTTAATTAATACTTTTGAAAAAGAAGAAAACCCTAGTTCGAAGAGAAAAAGAAAGCGAATCTTCGATCTTCTCCGATCGACGCGTCGGAAGCCGGGAACGAGACGTTACCGTCAACGGGGAGCGGATCCGGATCCTCACCATCGCGAGGAACGAGAACGGATCGTCTTCTAGATCAAGGTAAGCGGCGTTTATTTTGTGTGTTTTCGTCGTTTTTGGTTTGACATTTTTGGCTTAGGGTTTCGCCGCTTTTTGGTTCGGATCACTTGTGCCGTTCGTTGCGTCGCCGCAGCGATGCCCTAGAGCGTTGCTGCCGCGATGCCCTAGAGCGCCGCCGCCGCGAGACGCCGCCCGCACTGCGCGCCGTGCAGGGGAGGGCGCGGGGGCCGAGCCACTCGCGGCGCCGCGCCGGCCGGTGCCGCGCGGGGCTGCGCCGCAGGTGGCTCCCGCGCGGGCTGGTACCACGCGGGGCTGCACCGCGGGGGGGCCGCCGGGCGGGTTGGAGCGTATCAAAAACAAAGTTTTGGAGCTCCTCACTGAAATTTTATCCGTGCGTTTTACTATGGTGTTGCCTTGTCTACGGTCAACCCTCTCCTCACCATGGTCTACACGTTACAACCATTGACCGTATCCCTGCATCAGTTTATTTCTTTTCCCTTAATTTTTAATTTTATTTTTTTTCTTCTTTCACCTGCTGCTTCAATATTGCCAACGAAGTAAACGGTCAATAACGGTCTTAAACCGTTTGTCTCTTTCCTTCAATCAAAAGAGGCGGCATATATAGAAGAGGACCACAAATATTATACGTAAACAACTAAAGCTACATTAAAATTTGTATTACTTAGTACAACGTCAAAAAGAAAAACTCTAAAACTATAAATAGTGACCCCCTAACCTCTCTTAACCAAACAACTTCTCTTAATTACCACCTTCAAGCTTCTTCTTCTTCTTCTTCTTCTTCTTCTTCTTGTACCTCAAATCACACAATAAATTTTGATTAGGTCCAAGCTCTCTAGCTTCTTTCGAGAGGAAATTGAAGATGAGTTCCGTTAGAGCGTACGCATTGCTCGTCGCTACGTTCTTCTTCTCAGGGCTGATGCAGCTTGCTTATGGGGAAGCAACTGCGAAGCTGCCTCACGGAATCGACAGCAAAGCGATTGATCAAGGGATAGCATTCGTGCTCATGCTCGTCGCGCTCCTCGTCACTTATATTGTTCATTAGCTATTTAGTACTAGGTACTTAATTGGTTCCATCGCCATATTTGTTCTTTTAGATAAAATCTTGGAAAGATGTATAGCACTAGTACGTACTACTCTATCTAAAGCATTCAGTTAATTCTTTCATGTACTTCTCTCAAAAATTCTTTCATGTACTTGATACTATATACGTAGTTGATCATCAATAAAGAATTGGTCTTCTTATTTATATATTCACAATTTATTTTTGGTTCCAAAATGCTTCTGCTTAGCCGAATAAGCTCACAATGGATGAGGATAAAGCCCATGCATGTAATTACTGTTGCAATACAAAACTAAACTGATCTAACAAGAGGAGATGTGACCATGCATGATCATTATGAATAAAACTCCATTAAATCTACAATGAGGTACTCATGATGCAAAATTAAAATTGCTCGACAAAAATTACGAAACTTTGCCAAAGTTCTCGATAGAGCAACACGTACGTAGCTCTCATTGTTAATTACCTAGCTATCTCGTTCATTAAACTTTCTCCACCTTCACCTTCTTTAATCTTATGTTTCTTGTAACAATCCGGACAATTCGTAACCCGACGGTAATGAGAATGCTCTGAGTCGTGGACGGCGATGCGGATGTTGGGTCGTTAACTGTGGAATAATTGAGGATTTGACAGTAAATTGAGAGGAGTTGGGAGATGAAAAGAAGATAGAGAGTAGGATTGGAGATAGAGAAGAAAAATTTGGAAGAGAATTGGGAAAGAATTGGGAGAAGAAGGAAGAGACAGAGAGATAGAGATAGAGATAGAGGGAGAGAGAGAGAGAGAGCTTGAGGAATAAATAGACTTTGTATTAATTTTTTTGATAATCCATCACATACTACATCTCTGCCATTTATAGTCTCCTACTAATTACTTACCTTAGCTAATTAAGCTATCCTACCAAACTATAGTAATTATTTTGGTTATCCATCACATACTACATCTCTGCCATTTATAGTCTCCTACTAATTACTTACCTTAGCTAATTAAGCTATCCTACCAAACTATAGTAATTATTTTGGTTATAGTGATAAGTCTCTAAACTTGCTGGTTACCTTGTGGGCCTCTCTGGTTGGACCTTTTGGGCTCTTTTTGTTGGGTCTCCTCTGATTGGGCCTCTCTAGTTGGGCCTCCTGCTATTGGGCCTTTTTGGTTGGGTCTTCTCTGGTTGGGCCTCCTACTATTGGCCCTCTTGAGATGGGCCGGACTATCGGCCCCCTTCAGCTAGGCTCCCCCTGTTCCATACCTCACACTAGCCCTCTACTATTGGCTTCTCTAGAGCCTTCCATCCTGCACTCCTTTTCTCCTCCTCTAGACTTCCATCCTGCGCTCCTTTTCTCCTCCACTAGACCTCTGCTTCCTGAGCCCTCGCCCGCACTCCTCCCAACGCTTCCAATCTGCTCCCTCGCCTCCTCCTCCTATCCTCCCCCAACTCCTTTCTGGCTCTTCCCACCGTGGAGATGCTCCCGTCTGCGCCGGTTGTTACATTTATCTACTTCGATCTCTTGGTAGAAGATAGCAATTGCATGCATGGAAACTTCTACAAATGTAATAGAGATAATTAATTTATCCTTTGTAATTAGAAAAATATAAGATGCATACTAGATAATTTATTGAAAGATATGATAAATATTCATGTGGAAAGTGCTTCATGCATTTGGAAACACTGCTACTGAAGTTTAAATCAATATTTTTAATAATGAAGTATCAGAGACAGTCCCGAACCTCCTCACGTCGGTAACTACACAATACAAATATATATAAATATATATATATATATATATATATATATATATATATATATATATATATATATATATATATATATATATTTAATAATATTTTTTTTAACATCTAACGATATTTAAAAATATTTCAATTAACTTGTATTTAAAAGTGTTAATTAAAATATCAATAAATAAAGAGTCGATATTTATATACTGACGTTTATATTAAGCGACAATAAAATATATTCTTACGCCTTAAAATTAAGATACTTTAAAGCATAGAAAATTTAAACTAATAGTAAAATTTATTATTTAATAAGTTGATATGATATATAGAGATTCATATGATAATATTTTATAAAACGTCAATATTTGTTATATTAAAATTTATTATTTAATAAAATATATTTTTTTTGGGACGTCGACGTTTTAAAAATAATTTTTTATTAAAATTTCTTGTACTGACAAAAACCTAGTTAGCAACCCGAATCAAATCGAATAAGGTGCCAAAACCTAGTTGGCCAAAATGCCCATGAACGCCAACTTTTCCAAAAATGCCATCTTTATGACTACATCTATGGAAGATTAATTTCTCTCTAAACATTTTCATTCAAAAACCTTGGTAATTAAACACCAGCGCAAAGAAACAGCATGCAATTATATCGAAATCCAACCCATAAATGTTGCTTTTAACATAATAAGAAACACTAAAGACGCAGTAACCACCTCCTTTCTAATGAAACCCTTTCCTCCTTTATTCCCATTAATGGCTCCCCCCTTGATGTTCTCAAAACTGCACCCACATATGTTTAAAATTAGGGGTGGCAATTCAGCCCGCTGTTCGCGAGTCAGTTCGTGTTTGGCTCGAAATGAGTTCGAAATCGAATCGCTTGTTTAGTAAACGAGCCGAACACAAGTCGAATTTTTCAGCTCGTTTAATAAACGAGCCGAACACGAGCTGGGATTAGTTCGTTCTTATTCGGCTCGATAACAACTCGAATATATATATATATTACTATTTAGATTTTAAGCCATCAATTTTTATAAATTTTAATTATTAGATTACAATTTTAATTTTTTAATTTTCTTTTAACTTTATATCTAATAGCAGGAATGAAAATTAAACTTGTTGTTCGCGAGCCAATTCGTGTTCGGCTCGTTAATAAACGAGCCGAACACGAGCCAAGGTAAAACCTAATAGTAGGAATGAAAATCAAATTTATTGTTCGCGGGTCAGCTCGTGTTCGGCTCGTTAATAAACGAACCGAGCCGAAATTTTCAGCTCGATATTTAAACGAGCCAGCTCGTGTTCGGCTCGTTTATTAAACGAGCCGAACACGAGCCGATCCCAGCTCGCTCGTATTCGGCTCGTTGACACCTCTATTTAAAAATATATATATATATATATTACCCAGAAAATCTACATAAAAACCTTTCAATATCCACAGATTAAAAACTTTCCTTAAATATATAGCTCTAAATACACCTATATAAAAAAATTCTAGAAATTAATTAAAATTGACCAAATGGCGAAGAAGCGCGACCACAAATCCCTTCGCCACATTTCCAATTCCACACCAAACAAATCCTTAAATTACTTCTCGACCCCTGATCCGAACCCCACCGTTAATATAAGCGCAAATTGGCTCCTCTCTGGGTGCAAGCACCCCAGGACCCTCTCCTTCGACGCGAGCTTTCACTCCCTCCGTGCTGACGCGGGCGCCGGTGGTGCTGACGTGGACGGCATGACGTATTCTTCCGGCCCCACCGAGGAGTCCCCGCGCCTCACCGACCTCTCCCCGGGCTCCGTCCGCGCCTCCACCCGCTTCTTTGTGGCCCCCGCCGCCACGCGCTCTCTGATCGAGGAGGCGCGGCTGAGCGGGGCCGCCACAACCGACGTGTTAGCAACGAGTAGATCTACACCAGCGGAATTAGTAATGCGCGGGGATAAATTGCTAAACAAAGAACTTTGCGGGGAACCAATATTGAAGGGTGGTCATGATAAAGTTTACAAGTCATTTTCAAATGTCGCCACCGCGGGGGGGGCAAAGCTTCCGTGCGTAGCAGCACCATGCGGGGCTGTCGCCGCGGTGGTGTACTCCGACGACCCGTGCGCGGACTTCCGTGCGTCCATGATGGAGATGGTGGCCGCGGCACGGCGCGTGCAGCGCGGGGCGCCGTTGGATGATTACTGGGGGTTCATGGAGGAGCTGCTCTTCTGCTACCTGGAGCTCAACGAGAGGAGCGTTTACAAGTATATTTTCAGGGCTTTTGCTGACGTGGCGGAGAACCGCTCGCCGGAGCACCGGCGTCGGATTCCGGTGGATGACGTGGACTGACGTGTTTTTTTTTTTTTTTTTTTTTGAAACTTCCTTTTGCTGCCATTATATTAACGTCCTGAATTTTCTTTTCTTTTTTTTAGAGGTGTGAAAGATTAAACTCAAAATAGTAAAAATCTAAATTTGAAATATTGGATATAATTTACTGCATTTAGAATTTATATGTTAAAAATCGTAAACAAATTATTATTTTTTGCGTACGTACTTTGGATATAAAATAAATCCTGGTCGACCGTGCGGTGATTTCTCCCTAATCGGAGCCGCCTTCACAGGCGGTGTTTATTTTCCATGCACCTTATATAATTAATGCCGTTGATATATTAACTAATGTAAATATGTAACCAACGTGAGGTCTAAGACCTGATGTTCCTTATAAAAAGGAATGGTTATAACATAGATGTTAGCGCCCGTACGGCCATTAGATACAAGTGATAAGAGTTACGCATTTTTCTAGTCGTAGGTCATTACGTAGCCAATATCTTTTCACGTGAGATGTATTTATGAATCTCAATAAATAAATAAATAAATATATATATATATATATATATATATATATATATATATATATATATATATATAGGCCGAAATATTATTAATAATACTAAATTTTTCGTGCTATTAAATTTTTAATCTTTGAATTAAAATATATATAATTGAAATAATAGTAAACCTCTTAGATTTAATAAATAATTAAAAAAATAATAAAATCTAACGAAAGAAAATAATCAAAATGATTAATCTAAGAATAAAAAACTTAATAATATCAAATATTTAATACTATAGATAGTAAAGTAACCGAACTATATATATATATATATATATATATATATATTCTCGTGATGCCATTATATAAAAAATATTTAGCATATTACATTAGATTTAAATTTAAATACTTTATTAAATAAAATTTGACAATTGCTATAGTTGAATAGTTGCCAAAATTTTTAGTATAATATAAGCTAATGTGGGCCATTTCAATAGAAGACCATGTGGGTACGAGTAAATGAACGAAAATTAAAGCCCGGGCATTGTGGGCTGGGCCTCAATCCTCCCCGAATTGAGTCAAAGCTGTATATTCCAATTAAGTTATCTACTATCTAAGTGCACACTCATGTAATGTTAAATTGGAAAATGGGAAATAATTCATGCACAAAAGAGACCTACTTAAACTGTTATAGCTCTATAAAATACCAAAATATTAGTAACCTTCCTATATGTATATTTTACCACAGAAATCGAAGCCTACTTCTATGTCATATTACATTACCAAAAAGGAGAAATCCATAGTTCACTCCATATGACTACCTACAAAGTAAAAACTCGACAAAACGCAAGAGCATGCTCATCGACGATAATCACTTACAGGTTTCCATAGATCCATTGCTAGAAACAGAAATCTCGTCCTCAGTAGCCGAGACCACAGTATGTTCATAATCAGGGTGTTCATTTTCAGAGTCTGAAACAACAGTGTCACCACCAAAGTCGGATTTAGTTGTTGGCCTTTGCCTCAGCAATTTTTTTGTCTCAGCATCAGTAATAACTTCTCCAGGACATTCAATGTGACCATTCTTAGTTGCATTTCTTCTACTCCGGCGAAGCACTATGTTATCTTTAAACTTAGTGCTTAATCTATTATGACCAGCTAGCTTTGATCGCCCTGGAAGGACATCCTTCTTCTCCTCATTAGAGTCGGTGGAATGAGAATCATCATTGTCATCACCATCATCATCATTATCATCATCATCATCATCGTCATCATTTTCAACATTGTTACCGCCCTTCTCATTGCTGTCATCACTGTCACAATCATCATTATCATCATCATCACCATCATTATCATGATTGATGCTATCTTTGCATTTGTTGTCATCATCAGCATCATCATCATCATGCTCTGGACTAGAGTTTACTTCGTCTAAAGAGAGATGTGCATTAGAGGGTTTTGACTCCTTAGTTGACACAAGGTGAGTTTGTTTGTCAGCATCTTTATGCACTCTATCGGTTTTAGATTTTCTGTAATTGTAGTTAAGAAGCCACAATTTTAAGAAAAACCAAAATTTTCTAAATTTGTGGTTCTTAACTGCAATTACGGAAAATCTAAAACGAATAGAGTGCATAAAGATGCTGACAAGCAAACTCACCCCACAAGTGGCAAAGGGCTTGACAGTTAATATTCGAGGTTCCGAGTTCGAAGCCTAATTGCTTCACATTTCTAGCTAAGTTTATTTGAAAATAAACGAAACGGATAATATACTATCTCTCTCTCTCTCTCTCTCTCTCTCTCTCAAAAAAAAAAAAAAAAAAAAAAAAAATAATAATAATAATAATAATAATAATAATAAATAAATAAATAAAAAATAAAAAAAAAATAAAAAAAATCCAAGTAGCATATTCTGTAGGGTGGTGATACTTTCCTTCTATTGTTTCTTTGCTAGAGTAGGAATGAGATTTGTTAGGTCAAGGAGAAAAGGTTCCCATTTCGTTACAGAGAACAAGGGTGAAAGCTCTATAAACAATCTATGCACAATAAAATATGAGTGTCTGAGTTAGAATTGAAAAAATCATAGGATTTCAGATAAAAAATCATAGGATTTCATTATAATTACTTTATATGGGAGGGAAGAAATCATATGTTTGGTTGGAAAATGAAATGCATGTCTTATTTTGGAAGAGGCTATAAGATCTTGAGACTCTTAATAGCATAGCAGGCTCAAAGTGCTTTCAAGGCTTAATAGAATAGCAGAGACTGTAAAATGATTTGCATGATCGAGAAAGACGAGAAGAACATATCATTCTATAATATTCGGGTTGTTTGCGTAGAAACCAGGTCATTAGTCTTTAGCACTTGATTTGAATGAAAATCTGTCGTATGGTACAATTAAGAAGAACCAATAAATAAAAAATTAAAGCTTTCGAGGATGGTGTCATACTCACTTTGATATCTGTATAGCCTCATTTATAGAGCGGTCAAAATCATCTGTGTCACAAAACAAGAACGATGATAAATCAGTATTGCAGGGACACTTTTCCCTGGTTATAATACTGACAATATATTAAAGTAATACAGGACATCAGGTAAGTATTCTTTCAAAAGAGAGTTAATTATAGCAAACCTGTAACAAGAAATTTAAGAGAAGCAATCCTAGATTATATCAGTGTGAATCATACCAAAAGTATAGTTCACAGGCCTAAGCTGACGGCGACATCGAAAAGTTCTAACTCCATGAGGACTCTGAAAATTGTATAACAGCTTTGCTTGTTTTTGTTGGCGCTTAAATGCCCTTTCCTTCTTCTGTTAGTGGTTCCAAATGGGGAAGTTAGCGATTAGCCTTAAAAGGAAAACGAAAAAAAAAAAAAAAAAAGCGGCGAGATAGACAAGCTGTTAACTGGCTGTAATTTTGGGAATTCAACATAGGCTATTAGTAATTCAAATACGAGATAATCCGGAGTTTCACCTTTCGAACTTCCTCGAGAAGAGGGATTATTTCAACTTTAAGAATCTCCCCAACTGCAGCTTCTGCTGAGAACTTACTAGATGATAGATTCTCCTGAAATTTCCAGTGGATGAAGTGTAAGATCACACTCACACTCGGAAAAACTACATAAACAACATTAAATAAAGTTGCCTTACTGATATCTCCTGAAATTCCTTGAGATCAGTCGCAATTGTTTCCCATTGAAAATCATTAGCTGGTAGTGTTAGGCGGCCCTTGGCCCTCGAATCCTGCTCGAAATCGGTTCTAACTTCCTCCTTATACAACCGATGACCAATCACAGGATCTCCATCGTACCTTATGACCAGGGAGGAGGAGAAAGTGGATCAATCACACGCACCTTTGCTGTTACTGCATCCATCTACTAGTATGTAAAACTATCTGTAACTGTACAGAATAGTAGAATACAACTTCCAGGTATTGTGACTATAGCCCATAAACACATTGTGAGCTGAGAGCATAACTCCCAAAATGGACAAAAGTGTAATTTAATTTATAAAATCATCTGATATTGGTTTTGGAATGTTTTATCATCCATTTATTACCAGTAGGCAGTTCCATTGCCATCGCTTGCTATCCTTTCTTTACGGAAAGTACTAACTGCTGTTCCCGTTTTTAGTGCGTCGGTGATATATCTCAGCACATCATCTTGCTGCATTGATATGGGTGTTAACAAAGTAAAAGCTTAAAAGAAAACAAAGTAAACTCAAGCACGGTTTGCATTATTCATTCTCTTTGAAGCCGCTAGCAGACAAAAAGCAGTTAAAAGTCCAAACTCAGCATTAGCCACCCATTGAAGATAAGATGCATAAGCAATATGCGCAGAAACACAATCCTTAATCTAACCAACAATACAGGTCTGCATGCGTATCCTAAGTCAAAGTTCAAATTCAAAGTACTAAATCCACAAGGGAAGAAGAATTACTTCTGTGCGAACTTCACAAAGTGCTTTTAACATTAGCAAACGAGTTTCAGGATCGAGTTGTACATACAAAGTTATCTCTCGTCTGCAAAAGTAAGAAGAGTATTGATTGACACACACATAGTGCTAAGCTTCAACGAGACCATGTATACTATTAACAAACAGGTATTGAGAACACAATTAATGCATACCCATGATCAGCTTTGAGTGGGTTCTCACCTGCAGCAACCTGCGTAAATGCAAAGCTACTTTAAGCACTCGCAGTTGCATCATAAATAAAAATAATGATCTCAGTAATTAATATCATACAGTTCAAACGTACCCACGGCCACCATTCAGCCAGTTTTTTACAGGTTGCTGTTACCCAAGCACCAGCTTCTGTAAGACTTCTGTGTACTGGAGGTATTCCCTATATGATAATTAAAAGAAATAAGAAAAATCACAGTCGACATATTGTTTAGATATTGTATTGATGGTGCACTCTGCCAAAAAGAAAAATAAAATAACGATCAGCTTAATTGCACAATATAACAGGCCACACAATTGTTTTATTGGAGAAATATGGCATCGAAAAATTGATAGTATTTCTCAGGATACGTATTCTGCATTTATCTAACAATTGCACTTCTGCAAATGTATAAACCAAGCTCAAAAACTTCTACTGGAACACATGAGCACAAGAATATCATTCATAGGCGACCGTATAACATACTCGTAGACTTGCTTTGAAAATGAATATCAATCATCTGTGTATATTAAGTAATAACCCTCCCTACCATCTAATTATAAATGAATTTGTTCTACTTAAAGAGAGTGTAAAACAAAATTACATGATCTAACAGTCAAACATGTCAAAATTCTAGCTCGCCGCTAGAAAACGTAGCCCGTATTTATTAAGCTTGTCCGACTTGCATAGAGGAAGCTTAAAAAATATAGCAGGTGTACTAGATTTTGCATGATTAATTCAGAGTTCAAACCTCCTATTCCCCAACAATTAAAGGTTAAAATAGTGAATTAGGACCCTATTTACGTGTGCATCTGCATCGACCAATATGTTTTGTAAGAGAACGTTAACCAAACATGCTGCTAGTCAAATTGACACTGAAATAAAATGTCTCAGGCACAACATAACACAGAACTACAAATCCTTGTCTCGATTGAGCTAGCATTGAACCAATATATCTAGTAAATCATCAAAAACCCTAGCAATTTAGAGTGCAATGAATCCACAATCCTTATAGAACCTTCAATAATGCAATATGAAGATGAGCCAAAGCATCGTTCGGGGAGATCAACGCCATTTCGATTTCTTCCGCAGAGAGCTTCAGATCGCTCTGGATCAGCGGCTCAAAAACCTAAATAAACCCCAAAAAATCAACATCAAACATCAAAACCTAGCACTAAAAATCGCAAACATTAAAAAACAAAAACAAAAAATGTCGCCAAATCGATCACAATCCTACATGCAAGAAGTTAAGAACCGATGCGAGTTCCCATCGGCGTCGAAGCTGAAGCCGAGCGATTTGAGATCCAGAAAGATGCGGAGGAGAGGGGCTCGAATCGTCGAGAACGACCACGTCGTCCTCAGGGATCGCGTCGCTCGCCATGCTCCGCTCCCCGCGCTTCTCCGCCATTTTCAAATTTGAAAAAGGCGCGGGGTTAAATCGCGGGGTTGGGTTAGGGATTTGAGGACGATGAGAGAGGTGGAGAGAGGAGCGAAGAGGAGGCGTGGAGGAGAACGATGGAGATTGGAGGGAACGGAGAAGAACTTTTTGGAAAATGTGGGAGATTTCCCGCCGGAACCTGTCTCCTATTTTCTCCCCCTCATTTCGAAAGTTTTTTTTTAAATAAATAACTCCTTCAAATTAAATTTGCCTCAAATATCCCTACAAATCTAAAATACACCGAAAATTAGTTTTCGAGTTGAAACTTTATTTTTTATGTACTTTTTAAAACTGTAATTAAAAAAAAAATGACGAAAAATAAAAACTAAAAAAAATCAGTATCATGCGGGAAGACCTAATTAAGTCAAGTCATGTTCCAAATTTCTAATCTAATAATTTTTTGAGAGTTATAACTTTTAATATGAGAAAAGGAAAAAATTTCTCTAATTTAGTGGTCATTATTCCAACTGACACATGCAATATGAGTGGATTAATTTTTGGTAAAAAGCTAACTATATACCCCACCCATTCAAGGGGCTTTTCCATTCAAGTGATGGGTTGAAAAATCTCTCACCCTTAAATGGGAGGGAGTGTAAGATGTACATGGATGATTGGATGGCACAAATCTCAAAAGTGGAGTCTAAATTATAGAGTTTGTAAAAAAATATATTAATTTAGATACTTAAATAGTTATGCGAGGGTTTGCAAAGTAATTTATATTTTTCTATAAAAAATTAATATGCTGATATATTAAAGTAATTCGTGTAGGGCTGGTTTACACGATTAGCATATACTTTTCAAAATTAACGCAAGTGTCAAAAAATTTAATAATTAATACTTGAAATTTTGAATTCGAAATTTAATTACTTTATATTTTTAACTAAATTTATTAAAAAACTGAACAAAGCTTTACTAGAAAAAGCTACTTCTCAGCAAGTGATTTTTTTTGACTTAGACCTAATTCAAAGCTCATCATTAATTCGTTTGGGAGATAAATATATTGACTTAAAAATATTAGCATATGTTTTGTGGCAGGTGGCCGGATTGAATTGAGTCAGCAAGTCAGATGCCGAATTAGATTGAATCATGCTCAAAATGACGTAAAATTATTTAGGCCAAATCACAATCAATACCAATTGGAATTGTGTCCGTATATTTTAAATAAATTTGTTACGTATTTTTAATTCTTCGAATTTTTATAATTAATAATTAGTGTCAATGATGCAATAAAATACTTTTTCGGGACGGCAGATGTGAAGAGGAAGGCTGAAGCACTCGACAGGTACTACATCTGTGTCTTATTGAAGTTATTTGATTACTCTGATCATTTACATTCAAGTATGTGCTGATTTGGGTAATTTGGTTAACCTAACCATATGTACACTAGCACTAGGCCAATATTAGGTCATTCAGAAGCTCCATTCATCTCTTTGCGACCACTTATAATATAATCGCTTTGCTTAGGCAGAGGGGTGACGACGAATTATTTTTTATATTTTTAGAGAAACGGATAGTATAATATTATTTTATTCATTTAGGGTGTGTTTGGATTGGGTATAAAGGGGGGATATCCTCCTTTATACCCAAAGGTAGCGTTTGGATGTGGCTTATACCTGGTTTAGTTATACCAGGTATAGGTTTAAAGTAAGGGATAAACCTGGTTTAAACCTAAAATGTGTTTGGATGTGAATGGGGCTTAAACCTGGTTTAAACCTGGTATAAGAAAATAGGTGTTTGGATGTGTAATGATGAATAAGAGGTATAAAGTTGACTTTTGTTGTTTATTAATGACGATGTGACCTTTACTTTTATGTATATTATTAATGTGATAATAGAATAATGTATTAGAATAATTTAATTAAAACAAATCTTTTATATTATATTTAATTAATTATATACTATATAAAATTCTAATTTTTTTTAATTTGGTCTTAAAAATTATCTTTAACGATTAAAAATTATAATATTTAACGATTAAAAATTTAATATAATTTGAAACAATAACGATTATTAATATTTTCTAACGATTATTTAACGATTCTTTACCAATTTAATATTTAACGATTATTAATTTTTTTTTAAAATAATAAAATTAATATTTGACGTCTGATTTATTCAACAAGTTGAAATATTATAAATTGACTATATTGAAATAATAAGTACAAAATTATTTTATTTCTTAATTAAATAGAATACATATAGAATAAATTATATATGATATTTAATTATTTATATACTATATAAAAATTTATTTAATTTTAATTTGTCTTAAATATAATTTATAACGTTTAAAAATTATTATATTTCATGATTAAAAATTGTTTTAAATTTTATTTATATTAAAAATTATATTATTAATAAATCTATTTTAATAATATTTACAACAATCTGTTGCTCAATACAGATTGAAGTTAGTAATTAGACAAAATCAATCAGTCTAACAAAGATTTAATAATTACCATTAACGAACAAACAATTTTAAAAAATTAGCATCAAACAATATCGATTTTTTAATTAAAATTTACGAACAAAGAGGGAAATTAGCATGATACAATAACGAACTCACAATAATATTTCAAATTACATCATACCCGAAAAATATGAGTTCTCAATTAACAGTCCACTTAACATTACATATAAACAAATAAAACTTTTTTACAAGCTGACTAACATAATATTACACCAGTAAATCTAATATTTACAAACTTTTAGTCAGTTACAATGATTTATCTAACTTCTATTATTCCACAACTCATCGGTAATACGTGTGCGAAGGTCGTTTCCCCGTTGAGAGTCTGATGTACTATAGTTTGTAGTGGTCGCTTCCACGTCAACCTCTGGAGGCTCTGGCTCTACTGGTTCGGTAAAATATCTATCATCTCCTTGTTGCCGTCGAATAAAATTGTGGATCACACAACAAGCCATAGCTATTTTACACTGCACTCTATAAGGAAACGGTGTAGCAACAGTTAAAATTTTGAATCTCTTCTTTAAAATTCCAAATGTCTTCTCTACCACATTCCTTAGTTGGGCATGCCGATGATTATACAAGTCCTTCGCCGAATTATGTATACGACTACGTGAGTTACTGTCAAATTGACTCAGATGGTAACGCTCGGCTCTATACGGCGCCAGAAATCGATCGGTATTCGCGTAACCGGAATCGACCAGATAATATTTTCCTGTATATAAATCAGAAGGGTATATAACTTGTAATAAATTAATTAAACCAATAATAATGAAGATAGCAATAAAAAACTTACTCCATAAATTTTACCTTCTGGAACTGTAAAACCTCCACTTTCACATGCCCATCTGAGTACCCGCATATCAGCTGCAGAGCCTTCCCAACCGGTGCATACATAAAAAAACATATGATCAAAGGATACAGCTGCCATCATATTTTGCGATGTATATCCTTTGCGACAACGAAATCGTGGTTGTTTCTCCCTATCTACCATAACCGGAATATGCGTACCATCTATCGCCCCAATTGCATTCTACATATGTTAATGTCACAACATAGTACATTACCAATGCAGCAAATAAAATTTACATATTACTTGTTGAAAAATTATCGTCTCTTACCTTGAACGGATGAAAATTCGGATTTCCACTAATTCTTGGATGCACTCCACAATTACTTGGCGGCATACATAAATATTCATCTTTTATTTGAATAATGGCCCGGAGTACATTGTTAAAATGACGACTTATCGTTTCCCCCGAATGTTGAAAGGTTTCAGCAAGCACCATATTTGCAACACCGTGTCCTATACAATATAGAAAAATTCCCAACTGTTCGTCAACAGTCAGATTGCGTGTACCTTTTAAAAGGCCCTTCCCAACAAGGTCTTCGCGGAGAACAATGAATGTAGTTGTCGTCATTCTAAATTGAGTGTACCCCCGATCTGGATGGCCGTTCAAAATATCACAAATAAACTGATGTCCCGTAAACGGACGGGTACGACATGGTTGTCTGCTAATTGTACTTGTTTCATCTAGACATCCTCCGTCAATAAGCATAATTAAGAGTTGCTCCCAATATTCATCATCATCATCCAATATATCGAACAAATTGGCATGGAATTGCGAGGAAAAGACTTGTCGATAAATAGAATCATCCATTACAACTGTACGTTAATTTATGGCAGTGAGCAAATATTGATAGTACGCATAAATAATATAATTGTTATTTAAATTCAGCTCAAACATTCATCTCGGCGTTTTAAGCAAGCAAATACAGAATAAAATAGTACATAAAATAATTTAAAAGTTGAGATCATCGATGTATCCTTCGACAATGAGCATGAGTAGTAGTTCCTCCCAAAAATCTTCATCATCATCTAATATACTCAACAACATTGCAAGAAAGCGGGAGCAACATAAGGATTCATAAATTGATTCATCCATTATATCTGCAACGATATTGTACCAATTTAGGGAACTATCATACTAAGTAGACATCACTTAACATGTATAGATGGCTTCAAAGCAAGATTTAAGAGGAAAATACGGTGCGGAATAATAAATTACAAATTGACTAGTAACAGTACGGGATAATAAATTACATACAACTATACAAAAAAGTACATAAAGTTTAGATACTAATTATTACAAAGCTAGTTTTTAAAGTCCTGAAATTACAAACTAATTATTTAAATATGCACTAAGGACCAGGGAAATTTTGACGATACATCTGAACCTGGTTTGCTATCTGCCGCTGTGCCCACTTGTAAGCAAGATTGTCATTCATTGACATGAAAATTTGACGATTTTGCGGATCCTTTAAAGCCTCGGCGGCAGCCAAGACATGGTCATCAATGAGCCCCTGCATATTATATAGGCGCTGCAAACAATCCCCGATGACCGGAATGGATTGTCGACCTTCTGCTTCCTTATTATACATCTGCCTCACCAGATCTAATTTTTCTTTGCCCAGCTCAAGCATGCCGGCGACGCATTCAGATATGCCCTCAGCTTTTTTACGCCGACCACCAGTTGACGGACGGTTGGTCCGTTGGCTAGGCTCGGGTACTGGGGAACGAGCCCTTTTGCCTGCCGAGCTGTACCCCGACCCACTAGTTGTCTTGTTTCGAAGGTGAGGGCTGGGTGACCTTTCTGGTGGTGGACTAGGCATGAATTCATTCATATATGGCCCAGAGGACCCTGCTTCAAATTGAAAAGGTCTGTTTGTATCATCCTCACCAGGGGATGATGAGGAGGAGCTAACTATTGTTCTTGTGGGAGGCTGGAGTGAAGAAAAACCATATGCACCCGTTGCGGTGGTCTTCTCAGTTAGAAACTCCAGATCCTTATACAAAGGGAATGGCCTATCCCTACATTTGGCATAAGCTGGATTGTCCTGAACGTACGTTAATTATATTGGTAAGGCTAATAAATATAGAAAAAAATTTAATGACAGGTAAATTAACAATCGTTACCAAGATGACGCCATCCCAGTCACAACTATCGCCAGCCGTGGGAATGTGGCGGATAAAATCCCATCCCCAACCACTCTTGTTGGCCAAGGAATGGTACAACGCAAAAGTGCGCTTCAACACCTTCAACCTATTCTTGACCTACTCCTTTTTTAGGTGTAAACCATTTCGACTATTTAATTCCGCAACAATCCTAACCCACGCGAGGTTAGTGAATGATCCATTAACGTTGTTGCCGAGAGTATGTTCCTCCGTCAACAACGATAACAGACTTGCATCCATGGCCTCAGTCCAGTTTGATGTTCGGGGCGTTTGTTGGGCGCGGAGAACGACTACCACCCTCATTTTGAATGGTATTGTCTTGGATGTTGGCCGTGTTTGAGCGGCTAGATTGACCGGCGTTGAACACTCTCTTAAAAGGCCGCATCTGTACATAATGTATGTTCTACTTTATATAATTTGGCATAACACAATATATTTATAATTTTTTTGGCATTACCCTCAAATCAATAATATAATTGGCATTCAATTAGGAAGACATGTCATGCTTACCATATTACTAATTGCATAACAGGGGATGGGATGTCATAATTTGCATGGTAAATAGGGAAATACATAATATAGTAATATTGTAAAAAATGGCGGTTGAGGCATACAAGTAAAGATAAATGTTGGCTAAATGTTTTTCATTTACACAAAATTGGAATAGGGGGTTTATTATGTACAAGGGCTCATGTGGTTTCCAATATGTATGGGGTTGCAGTGGATTATAAATCCATGCCATCCATCAAACGCATATGGCAACCGTCATCATCGCCTTATTAAGTACACGGGCTCAATTGGTTTCCAACAAGCATGGGGTTGCAGTGGATTATACATCCATGCCATCCAGCAAATGCCTATGGTAACCGTCATCATCGCCTTATTATGTAGACGGGCTCAATTGGTTTCCAACAAGCATGGGGTTGCAGTGGATTATACATCCATGCCATCCAACAAATGCCTATGGTAACCGTCATCATCGCCAACATATATATTTTCATCACATAACTTAACCGATGAAACATACATATTCCGCAGCCATCAAAACATATTTTTGTAATGAGATAGCATAGTCATTTATCATGAAAGCCTATGGCAGCATTATATCAACTAATATCTGAACTGGAAGAAAACGAAAGGGTTGCACCTTCGATGGCAGAAAGAGGAGAGAGCAGCCTGATTACAGGGAGCAGAGACCAAGCTCGGTACAGGGAGCAGAGCTCAACCGAGGGCAACCTCGGAACAGGGAGCAGAGAGGTAGCTCGGTAGAGGGGACAGAGAGCAACCGTAGGGGGAACCGCGGTACAGGGAGGGAGCAGAGATGATGCTCGGGGCAAGCACAGTACAGTGATCACAGATCAACAGCAGCCAAGGCAAAACAATACAGAGATGGGGCAACCACCAGAAAAATAACCAGATCTTAGGCTCCGGCGACGACGAGGGGGAGCTCACAGTCACAACTGCGGGTATGAACACAGAGATCGGGAGCGGGGACCTCACACAGATCGGGACCACACAGAGATCGGGAGCGGGGAGCACACACAGATCGGGAGCGGGACCTCACAGAGATCGGCACCACACAACAGAGATCGGGAGCGGGGAGCACACACACAGATCGGGAGCGGGGAGCGGGGAGCAAACACAGATCGGGAGCTCCGAGCACACACAGATATCGGGAGCGCACACAGAGATCGGGAGCTTACACAGAGATCGGGAGCGCACACAGAGGGGAGCACCAAGATCTCAGGAAGCAGACGCACAGAGATCGGGAGCACAACGAGATCGGGAGCGGGGACCACCAAGATCGGCTCAAAGCACACAGAGATCGGGAGCACCGAGCGGGGAGCACACAAAGATCTCGAGCGGCGACCGGGGAGCACACAAAGATCGGCTCAAAGCACACGGAGATCGGGAGGTCCGAGCGGGGAGCCCACGAAGATCGGGAGCGGCGACCGGGGAGCACACACAGTTCTGGAGCGGCGACCGGGGAGCACACAGAGAGAGGCTCAAAGCACACACACACACATATCGGGAGCTCCGAGCAGGGAGCCCACGGAGATCGGGAGCGGCGACCGGGGAGCACAGAGAGATCGGCTCAAAGCACACACACACACACAGATCGGGAGCTCCGAGCGGGGAGCCCACGGAGATCGGGAGCGGCGACCGGGGAGCACAGAGAGATCGGCTCAAAGCACGGACGAGAGAGGGAGGAGAGCCAGTGGTTTAAAGCACACACACACACAGATCGGGAGCGAGGAGCGGGGAGCCCACGAAGATCGGGAGCGGCGACCGGGGAGCACACACAGATCTGGAGCGGCGACCGGGGAGCACACAGAGAGAGGCTCAAAGCACACACACACAGAGATCGGGAGCAAAGAAGCGGGGAGCCCACGGAGATCGGGAGCGGCGACCGGGGAGCACAGAGAGACCGGCTCAAAGCACGGACGAGAGAGGGAGGAGAGCCAGTGGTTTAAAGCACACACACACACAGATCGGCAGCGAGGAGAAGGGGACGAAGGAGATGAAGGAGCTGAGTGCTGTGGAGGCTCCCTCGGGGGGAGAGAAAGGGGATTCATCACGGGTGTTAGGGGGAGGAGAGAGAGAGTGGGATAAACCGGGGGTGGGATATCCCCTGGGTTTGGGGGATATCCCCGTTTGGCGGGGATATCCCCAAACGGGGATATCCCCAAACCGTTTGGGTATAAAGGGGGGATATCCCCCCTTTATACCGCTCCCAAACAGAGCCTTTGGTTTGGGGATATTCCCGTTTGGGGATATCCCACCCAAACGGGAATATCCCCCACACGGGGATATCCCCCCCCCATACCGGGTATTGGGGGGAGGGGAATATCCCCCCAACCGCCCTTCCCAAGGCAGAAATGCCTTGGGAAGGGGCTTTTTTTTTTTTTTTTTTTTTTTTTTTCATTTTGTTTTTTTTTTTATACTTGAATGTTTTTTTTTTCTTTTATACTTCGTTTTTTTTTTTTTTACCTTTCTTTATTTTTCTTTTGAATTTTTTTTAATTAGAATATTTAAATTTTAAAAAATATTTAAATTATAAATTTATAATTTTATAAATTTTAATTTTTTTATATTTTATAAATTTATATATATTTATATTTTATTAAAATTATAAATATATTTCTATTTTATTAAATTATATATATTTATAAATTTATAATTTTTAAAAATAATATTAATTTTAAAATTATAAAATTTATATAAATTTTTATAATTTTTTTAAAATTTATATAAATTTAAAAATTAAAATTTAAAAAATAATATTAATTTTAAGATTATAATTTTTTACTCCTACTTAAAATATTTAAATTTTAATTAGAATATTTAAATTTTACTTATTTTTTTAATTAGAATATTTAAATTTAAAAAAATATTTAAATTATAAATTTATAAATAATTTAAAATTATTTTTTTATATTTTATAAATTTATATATATTTATATTTTATTAAAATTATAAATATATTTATATTTTATTATATTATATATATTTATAAATTTATAATTTTAAAAAATAATATTAATTTTAAAATTGTAAAATTTATATAATTTTTTTATAATTTTTGTAAAATTTACATAAATTTTAAAATTAAAATTTTAACTCCTACTTAAAATATTTTAACACATTATTTAATTATCAAATTTATAATATACATAAAAGTAAAGGTCACATCGTCATTAAACATAAAAGTCAACTTTATACCTCTTATTCATCATTACCAATCAAAACACCTATTTTCTTATACCAGGTTTAAACCAGGTTTAAGCCTCATTCACATCCAAACACAATTTAGGTTTAAACCAGGTTTATCCCTTACTTTATATCTATACCTGGTATAACTCATTCCGGTATAAGCCACATCCAAACGGTACCTTAGAATATAAACTAAGCTATAGTACGAAACAACTCGGTCTATAAAAAAAAAAAAAATTCATCAAATTTTTCTACTCGACATAAAAGAGGTTCCATTTGTATGGTATATGTTTTTTTCTCGAAGATTCTTTTGTTACATTTTTAACTAGTTAACCCACCAAGATTAAAGCAATAGTCCCTCCTAAGAGTTTTTTTTGGAGTGTACTCAACACTCAAAGTCTACCTACTAAGGAACAATTAAATAGAGATATTTCATTAGACAATTAACCCGCCAATAGAATTTTCGTATGTAACCGCGCAGCCTATAAAGAGATAGTCGATCGTTTCAATCTCATCCATACACAGGATACAACATTTCTCACCTCTCCAACCTCTTTTGGAACGATTGCCAATGATAAGTATCGTTCGTTTCAGTCAGTATAAGCCAAACGAAAGTTTTAACTTTTAACGAGATTCTTATCTACTAACATGCGGTGAAAATGTTTTATAGGTCCCTAACTTGTTCTCGCCATTTCTCATAATCTGGTTTGCAGTGTGGGATATATACATTCAGATTGTTTCCTCTCAGTTTTGTCTTGGAGAGATCTAACGGATCTCTGCCGGTAACATTATTTCTCAGTTATGAACTCATGATAGTGTCCAAACCTGGGTTCATTTTGCCACTAAAGAATAATTTAAACTGCTCTTCGTGCACGGACAGGTTTATCAGTAATGAGCTGCTCTTTTGACAATACGAGTGCTTCCCTACAGTACATATTATCGTTATCTTTGCTGCAGGTTTAAATTTAGTGCGCATGTACTCTCAGCCTCAGGTGTGTTGTGTGGGGGAAGTGGATCGAGTCCAAAATGGATCAGGCCCGGTCCGGCCCGTTTGTTTGTACCCAAAGTTTGGGCCATCCACCATCACTCGTAGCTCGTTTAGTATGCGACCGTTACACTGAAGCGTCCCGTCACTTTTCAAATCCGTATCATTCGGCTCTTCGAAACAAAATTAATTTCGATTTTTTTTTTCTTCTAATTCCAATTTCCATTGCCGCCAAATACCTCCCACTTCCCCCGCTTCCCTATATAAACCCACTCCCGTAGTCGCCATTCCGAAACGTTCCAATCCCCGAACCCTTCCGCCGTGAAAAAACTTTCCCTCTTCTCCTCTCTCTGCTGGAGCATCGAGTAGAGCGACGATGCAGCGCCAGAGATCCATCCTCTCCTTCCTCCGCAGGCCCTCGTCGGCGACGGAGAGATCCCACGGCGGAGCTTCTCCGAATCCTGACCCCGTCCACCTCCGGAATCCGCCGCCACCGCTGAACTCCGTGTCGGAGAATCACCTCCGCGAGATCCAAGGGACCGAAACGCCGCCGGAGAAGTTGCGCCGGCCATTTTTCCCGGCGAACGATGGCGGCGGCAGTGGAGCTCGGCCGATCTCGAGCATTATGCAGAAGTTTGCTAGAGAAAACCGATCGGAGAACTCGATGAAGGGGTATGTGTTCGTTGCCGAGCTAGGGTTACGATTGCTCCAGCTCTGGATCCTTCTCCTTTTTTTTTTTTTTAAGAATTAAAATAAGCTTTCGATCGTTTTCATACGCACCTTCTTTATTTATTTTCATGATTTACTTTGCATCATTTTGTTTAGAGTATGTATTGCCACATTGATGCACGAATTAAAGGATGTTTAGATCTATGGAACTATCTGATGATGTTTAATGAGGGGGTACGTGTTCCTTCCCGAACTAGGCTTACGATTGCTCCAGCTCTACGTCTTCTCCTTTTCCGAAATGAGCTATCGATTGTACCTATGTGTGGCTTATTCACTTATTTCAGGATTTTGTTTGCATCTTTTTGTTTGGAGACTATATTTATCTCATGGATAAACTATTTAAAGGATATTTAAATTTACGAACCTGTCTGATACTCTCAGCGTGGAGTAACGGAGTATTCTCTATGGATTTCCCCTTAGGTTCTCATTATTCCTCTTATTTTTTTTCTTCACCAGAATGTAGAAAGGGTGTTTTGGTGCTTGGACGGTGCCGATGAGAAGCTATCAGTAAAACTGGATTACTTATCTTAGACACTATCTTCTAAATCAATGACTCATGCGGAGTTTTAGAAGTAGTATTATTATTGTCTCACATGTGATGTTGTTATATACTTACATTTAGTTTCTCTTCATGAAGAATCATAACACCTTTTCCAGGGTTTGCAGAAACAAAGAGGACTCTGGTTCCTTGAATTTTGACACATGGCCTGTTGGTGAGATTGGCGAGCGTGTAAAAACTGAAACTCCTTCGACAGAACGTTCAAAGACGTTCATTACGGTGCCTTCCACTGACTTCAATGGAGGAGGTCCTCTGCAATTTGATCTCGATGCAGATAATTTGGGCCCAGAAACCCCAGCTATGCGGCTGCTTGTTCCTCGCTTCAAGCGGGTACAAGAAGATTGCTGTGACATGAACAATAAGCAGGGCTCCAACTTTCTATGTTCTAGCAAAAGGGCGAAGTCACTTCATGATTCTCTGATTGAAAAGAAGGCTCCAAGTGAAGCTTGTGAAAGTGTAAGCAGCAAATTTGAGTGGCTCAATCCTTCCAGAATAAGAGATACAAATGGAAGGCGACCAGACGACCCATTTTATGACAAGAGAACTCTATACATTCCGCCTGATGAATTGAAAAAGATGTCAGCATCTCAAAAGCAGTATTGGAGCGTGAAATGCAAATACATTGATGTTGTCCTCTTTTTCAAAGTAGTAAGTTTCTAATGAATTACTAAGATATCCCATGTAATCTGTGAAATTTTTTTGATGTAGAAACAATATTTATTTGGTGCTGTCTTGTGGCAATAATTGCTGCAATTCCATACTAAATGATTACATGGTCCTGGCTAATCTCACAATCGGGCTATTTATTTTATTAGAGATTGCCTTTAATGCAAGAATTTAAGTATCCATCGGTACGAGCCGTATCCACTGTGCTGTATCGTGCCAACAAGATACCGGCATAATACAGGCCCCGTGCCAACGGCACAACTCAAAACCCTTTTTTCTTTAAATTATTAAGTAATTTTCTCAATAAAGTTCAAAATATTTGATAAAGATACATAATAAACAATTAGAAAATTTTGATGCTAAAGAAAATAAATATTTCATGTCACTATGTATCGACACGCATGTATTTTTTGTGACCGGCACTCATCGGTACGGTCCGGCACGCACCGTACCGTATCGTGCCGGCAAGTTTTCGGCACGACCTAATGCCACGGCACTTAAATCCTTGCTTTAATGCCATATATAACCTCCTGGCTACATATGCTTTTTCACATTATTCTTTAGTTAACAGTCAAAATGATAGGCTATTTGAGAACCAAAAAGGCAAATTGATATATGAGATATTACTAAAAGTAACAATCATAAATTTCTTTCATATAATGGTTTGCTAATTAGGATGCTTTACTACTGGAGTCACGAGTAGATGGAAGAATTTTATAGAGTGAAATGACTTTTTATGTTAAGTTTAGTTTGACTGGAATGGTGAAGTTTTGATCATCTATTGGTAGTTGGAATATGCTGAACCTAAAATACAAAATAGTTTCTGGTCTATAATACGTGAAACTGGATATGTAAATTGTGGATCCATAATACATTTTTTTTAGTCATCTTGAACTGTCGATGAATTCATTATTCATCTCAATCCTAGAATATCCTTTCTTTGCTTGTTTGATTGGCTTGTTATCTGCTTGTCCTAATGTTTGTCATTCTATGATGATTCTTTTATTGCTAATTCTTTCCATCAAAAGCAGCTTTTGCATTTTCTATCAGTTTACTAGCATTGCCGGCTCCTTTGGTTTTTAACGAAGTAGGCCGGCTTGCAATTTCACTAAATAAAATATCTAAAGCGTTTGTACTCATTACTTGTGTTTCCGAATTCCCAGGGGAAATTTTATGAGCTGTACGAGCTAGATGCTGAGATTGGCCAGAAGGAGCTCGACTGGAAAATGACTATTAGTGGTGTGGGCAAGTGCAGACAGGTATGTCTGTTATACGGTTCAAAAGGAAAAACATGACCATGTTTATTATAGCATTGTGCCATTATTTATTTTTATGTGGCTAGGACGTATTATTTATTTTTATGTAGCTAAGACGTATTATTTATTTTTATGTAGCTAAGGCATATTATTTGGCCTCTTAATTTTTGTCTAACTTGCACACTTCTGATCAACTGTACTCACATGTGCAACTGCTTTGTTTCTTCCACTCCATTATATCATACTTTCAATTGTCAAAATCAGCCATGAGGGTGATATTTACACTCACCAGCTTAATGAGAATGCTGACATATTTGTGAGGCCTCAACTTGAAAAACATTTATAATTTCGTTGGTTACTGATGCAATCAAGGAGCAAGGACTCAATACTCCAGTTTTTACAACAAACCATCATTGCTTATACAACTTCTCATCCATGCTCGTCATGCACAGGTTGGTATTTCTGAAGCAGGGATTGATGAAGCTGTTCAGAAGCTTATAGCTCGAGGGTAAGGAACTTGTTTTTTGGATTCATCCTCAGTTTCTTGATTGAACTCTTTATGCAATTGCACTTATATTTGTCAGGCCATTATCAGCTAGAAAGCACATTTTCTTTTATCCTCAGTTTCTTGATTGAACTCTTTATGCAATTGCACTTATATTTGTCAGGCCATTATCAGCTAGAAAGCACATGTTCTTTCATATATCACAATATATTGGATACTTGTCCTGGCTTCTCTTAGTTGATTGCATGTATCTCAAGATGCAAAATTTCAATTGGAAACTCTTTTAGTAATTGGCAACGCAATTGTTTCCTAATAGGCAGAAAGTCATGCTACTGCTGAATGCCCTGTGAAACATAATTACTTTGGCAATCCTCTTTTCTGCCAGTTATTTATAATCTCTACATTGATCGTAGGTATAAAGTTGGACGAATTGAGCAGCTAGAGACCTCTGTCCAGGCCAAAGCTAGAGGACCAAATTCTGTAAGTAATAAAAATCTAACAATACATTATTGGTTCTCTTCCAGCGATGTCTATTAGCAAACTTAAATGGATATTTTTGCTATTTTTCCTCCTATCAATATCAAAAGCATGCTCTCGGTGATATAACGACATCTTAATGTTTAGTCTGCCAGTTCTTTTAGTTTTCTCTGCTGTAAATATTGTCTGCAGCTTCGTATCACTTTGCTTAGTTCCAAGAGTTTGGGCCTGTCTTTTAGTTATAAGCTTTTGTATCATATACACTATCTGTCTTCTAAATTGAAGAATTCTTTGGTTCTGCCTTTCTTGTGTTTCTTTCGTCTAGGATTTCTGATAGGCTATGTTAGTTATTGAATACGTTTCCAGTCGCTAAAAGTTTGGTGATGTAGCAAATTTGTACTCTATTTCATTAGCCAGATTGCTAAAAAAAATGTTGAATTAGTTGAGAAGATGCAGTGGTAAGTTTATCTCTTGAACTCTTCTTCGTGATCATTTAAGATGCATTTCAAGTTCATTTACTATTGTAGAGCAAGGGGGGTTTACTTTGAGTTATTTATTAAGTTGTTGTACAGATCTGATCCTTCCAGAATTGTTGTGCTGAAGTGCCCAATGGACTTGATTCCATATGTTTGTTTTATCTGTTTCAGAATATAATTGTCTTATGTTGTAATATAAATGTTGTCTCTTCAGGTTATACAGAGGAAGTTAGTTCATGTATGCACACCATCAACTTTGGTCGATGGCAGCGTGGGACCAGATGCCGTCCACCTTCTTGCTTTAAAGGAGGTGTTTTAATTTCACAGATTTTTTTTTTTTATAGCTAGCATTTGGTGGAGTTGCTATTTCTCTTGGATTTGACATACCTTTATCAAAATGATTTACACCTTCCAAATTGTGTCATGCCAGTCTTTTGACAAAAGTGTAATGCCGGTCGTAAATGCATACTTAGGTGTTGCACACAAGGTTTTATTTTTCTCTTTCCAATTTACATATAGGGAAGTAGAGTTTCTGAGAAAGGTTCAACTGAATATGGATTTGCTTTTCTGGATTATGCTGCTCTGAAATTTTGGGTGGGCTCCATCTTTGATGATGATTCTTGTGCAGCTATAGGTGCTTTGCTGATGCAAGTAAGTTCTTCTTTTCACCTGATCCTCTTGGCCTGATGGACTTCCACAATTTATTAATGCATCCTTTTTGCAGGTTTCTCCAAGAGAAGTAATCTATGAAAGTTCAGGTTTGAGCAAAAAATGGACTTAATAAGTTGTTGAATGTTATTTCATTGTCTTAGGTTATATAACTCAGATTTGAACAAAAGGGCTTTTTATTAAGTTGTTGCTTTGCAAACTAAAATTTGGTAGTTCATTGTTTCAGGTCTTTCTAAAGAAACTCACATGGCACTCACTAAATATGCTTCAGCAGGTAAGCACTGTTTGGATTATCAGATAATACTCTTTGAAGGTCATGCAAAGTAGTTTAATCGCAGCTGATAAATATATGACTCATTTGAGTTATCTTGTGCCTCTTACCTCAAGAAGTATATTCTTGAGATTCTTATTGGTATGTTGAAACTTGCTGAGATGGTGATGACTCTGGAGTAGACCAGAATTGGACATCGAGCATTAGCTTTTGATCAATACAATATGCACAAACCCAACACTTGATTATTTGGCAAGAAATATATGGATGCTCAAAGATGGTCTTTTGATTGTCATTGAAAGAAGATGGTGAAGATATTAGAAAAGTTTATAGAGTGGATGATGCAAGATTGGCCAAATTACTAATAGGAGTAGAGCCTCAAATATGAATCGGTGTAGTATCTTAGAACATATTTGTTATTTACAATGCATAGTGGTGGTCGGTTGCCTTTGGTCGTAGAACCACATATAACATGTTCTATTAATTTCTCTTAAAATGCAGGTTCCATTAAGATGCAACAGACACCACTACCTAGCACAGATTTCTTGGAAGCCGCCGAAGTTCGAAAGTTGATACATACTAAAGGGTATTTTAGAGCATCGTCAGACTTGTGGTCTTCAGCTTTTGATTCTGTGGGGAATCATGACCTTGTTATGTCTGCTCTTGGTGGACTAGTTAGCCACTTGTCTAGGCTTATGGTGAGAGTGATTTCTCTTTTCCTCTTTCTTTTGGTTTCCTAGGTAGCTTGACATCCCTTAAATTAGCTAAAGTATAAACTAGTTTTAAGGTATATTATGCTGATAGTTTTTGTACTGTTTCAATATTCCATCCTTGAGCATCAAAGAATTCTATAGACTGCCCTAAAATCAGTGTTCTTGAAGCAGGGTTAAAAAGGCTGTTTAATAGGAGAATTTGTGTAGTCAGATTTATTTAGTGACTAGAGATAAATTGCAATATATGAGAAAGTTCAGGGATTGAGGTAAAGTTGTTTCTTGAGAATAAGGTGTTTAAAGCAAGGATTTAGGGACTAAGTATCAATATCTGGATAATTTACCCTTACAGTCTTATGAACTCCAATGTCACTTTCCACAGGTCAGTACGTTTATAGCTTTACGTTTCAGTCATAGTCCTTTTTCTGTATTGTTTTCAGAAACTGTTTGATTATCCTACACATATTAGCTGGTTGGGACCTCCATGTGAAAGGGTCTTGTTGAGGATTTTGATTTATCCGTTAAAACTATTGAGTTATACTTCTGAGATTTAGTTACAGCTCGAACATGCTTCTTTGATTCTGATAGTTGCCACCTGCAAACAGCTGGATGATGCTCTTAGGAATGGCGAACTTTCACCTTACCACATCTACAAAAGCTGCCTAAGAATGGATGGCCAAACTCTTGTGAATCTTGAAATTTTCCACAATAACATTGATGGTGGATTATCCGGTTTGTATCCGACTTCTCTCACTCACATATTTGCTTCTATAGCTGTTATCATATTCAGTTTGAGATATTGTTTCTGTATTTTCATTACTTGCTCTTTCTTTTTTAGTGCAGGTACCTTGTACAAGCATCTTGATCATTGTATAATTGCATCTGGTAAACGGCTTTTGAGAAGGTGGATCTGCCATCCGCTAAAGGACATTGACGATATCAATGATAGGCTTAATATTGTCGAGGGATTCATCAAAAATTCTGGTTTGGTCTCTATCGTTGTTCAGCATCTTCGTAGGATTCCGGACCTTGAGAGACTATTAGGGCGAGTCAAGTCTACTGTTGGTTCATCATCGGCTCTCCTCCTGCCTCTGATTGGAGATAGAGTACTAAAACAACGGGTAATTCATACTAATCTTCTCTTTTGCATGCTTTAAAAGTAACATATGCACATTTTAACTCAAATAATTGCTGCTCTTGTAAACTTTTATATAATATTTGTGTTTTGATAAATACATATTGTTTGAATGTTCCCATTGTGTGCAACTCATCCAATTAATGTAATTTATGGTGATCGTAATATACAGTAAATTTGTAAACATCTTGGAAGTTTTATCTGTAGGGTCATTGTCTTTTACTTTGTTACTAAGGGAGGTAAACTATATCATGACTATTTTGAGTGATCTTTACAACATCTGGGCTATCTGTTTTATTTCAGGTGAAAACATTCGGGTCTCTTGTCAAAGGTCTTCGAATTGGAATAGACTTGCTGAATATTTTGCAGAAAGAAGATCACGGAGTCTTATCACTATCAAAAGTTGTCAATCTTCCAACCCTTAGCAGTCTCGGCGAACTAGTGCATCAGTTTGAAGTAGCTTTGGATGATGATTTTCCTCAATATCAGGTTATTTTTGTCTGAAAAATCCATCTAATTCTTGTCCCATCTAAATTGGGTTATCTTTGTTATTCTAGAAAGGGGTGGATGCACCTGCATTGTGTG
Organism: Tillandsia leiboldiana; assembly: GCA_029204045.2. Lineage (NCBI taxonomy): Eukaryota > Viridiplantae > Streptophyta > Magnoliopsida > Poales > Bromeliaceae > Tillandsia > Tillandsia leiboldiana. Next base: position 822,702 of record CM055064.1, on the reverse strand, counting down.
GATACGCCGCCTTGACCCTTCCACACATATCAATCTATGTAGGGTCTAGTAGACGCATAGATTTAGCTTTTAACTCTTTGACATCATATTCTATAACATATTGAACTAGGAAGTTCATATTCTACTCTTCCATGTTTCATTCTTAAAGCCTATCTGGCTCTACTGGAGGGTGTAGTTTTGTATGATGAAGTGTTGTTTTGAGTAGTGTTATTAGGTGAAGAGCCATATTATATCTCCTCAATAGTTCACTCTATAGCAAAAGCAAAAAAGCTCCAAATTGGAACTTATGCTTCTGGGGCTCAATATCTCACCTCAGCCTCCCGCTGTAGCAGAATCTCGACACTTTTCTATTTGCCAAACATTCAATTAACAGTGGCTGCAATTGAAAGGAGAAGCAGAAAAGGTTATTCTGTCTGATTTAGAAATCGCGTCAGTGATGCAATTTACTCAGCACACTTCATATTTTGACTTTTCTATATTTTTTTAATTCTGATTAGGATCATGTTGTGAAAGATTCGGATGCTGATACTTTAGCTGTTCTAGTCGAGCTCTTCATTGGAAAGGCTACTGAATGGTCTCAGGTCATTGACGTACTCAACCGCATAGATGTGCTTCAGTCCTTTGCATCAACCACGATTTCTTCATACAGCTCTACAAGCAGGCCAATTTTTCTTAGTAGTAATTCATATTCGACGAAACCAAACCAAGAAGATAAAGGACCCACACTTCGAATGAAAGGTCTGTGGCATCCCTATGCTGTTGCAGAACGTGAGAATGGGTTAGTTCCCAACGACATCTCTCTTGGTGAGGATTCAACTGGCCAAAATCTTTCCGCATTGCTGCTGACTGGACCAAATATGGGTGGGAAATCAACTTTGATGCGTGCCACCTGTCTATCTGTCATTTTGGCCCAGGTTAGTTGTTAACTCAGAAATTTTTGCTTTGCTTAATGCTAATTACTCTTGTTATCAAAGACAAACTTAAGAGTTAATTACAAATCTAGACCTTCTGTTTCAACACCTATTATTCCTTTGTCATGATTTTCAATTATAGCAAATTTTTCCTGCATAGCAGTAAGACCTGGTATTCTTGTCTTGAACGAAGAATGCTAACTCAGCATCATCATAAGAGTTAGCAGACTCTAATATGACAACTTTTTTGGATTCAGTGATTCTGACATGCTGTCTTTGGAGACAGTAGACTAGCAAGGACTCACACACTATATGTGAACAAACTTCCAAGCATGAAATTGTCAAAATTGAAACTCAGTGTCTAGTCGGAATCAGGGTGAAATTTCAGAGACTGAATTTGTATTTACCCTTGTCTTTAACTTGCTTTGCCTCCCGTGTTGATTTTCTTCGCAGCTGGGCTGTTATGTGCCTTGCGAATCCTGTGTGCTTTCACCTGCCGATATTATCTTCACAAGGCTAGGCGCGACTGACAGAATCATGTCTGGTGAAAGTGGGTGACTAAAAAGCACTGTAAATTATCTCTATTGCAACTAGCAAATATATTTACATTTTTTTTCTCCTTCTTTCAGGTACCTTTTTTGTAGAGTGTGCTGAGACAGCATCAGTGCTTAGAAATGCAACACAAGATTCTCTTGTGTTGCTCGATGAGCTTGGTAGAGGAACAAGCACATTTGATGGATATGCCATTGCTTATGCTGTAAGTATTAAATTCTCATGTCGTAAAGGCATAAGTAGTCAGCTCATGTTTATAAGATATACTTGTTATGTTCAAGATTTTAAGCAACAAAATGTATTTCCAGGTATTTCGCCATCTTGTGGAAAGGGTATGCTGCCGCTTGCTTTTCGCAAGCCACTACCATCCCCTCACAAAAGAATTCGCCTCTCATCCTCATGTGAGCCTGCAACACATGGCCTACACCTTTATGCCAAAAAATGGAAGCTCTTTTGACGGTGACAGGGAATTAATCTTTCTCTATCGGCTTTCTCATGGAGCCTGCTCAGAGAGCTATGGCTTGCAAGTTGCCCTCATGGCGGGGATTCCAAAAATAATTGTCGATGCTGCTTCAAAGGCTGGCCAAAATATGAGACTAAAGATCACTGACAATTTCAAGTCGAGCGAAGGGAGATCAGAGTTTTCGACCCTTCATGAAGAGTGGCTAAAGACGCTTCTGGGTGTTTCAGGGATTAATAAAGCATGCTGGGATGAGGATGCTTCTGATACCTTGCTTTGTCTGTGGCATGAACTTAAGAGCCAATATAGATCAGTTAAATGAGGATAAGGAAATTATCTGTAAATTTTGATGTGGAAAACTCTCTGAGTTGTAAATTTTGAATAGATCCGTCTGTTCCTAATTTGGGAAATGCAGTCATATTATCCACCTGTATATATATTGAGTAAAGGTATGCTACAATACGATGTTCTTTTTCATATGAACATCAAAATGGATGAGAAAGAAAATAAAGTTGTCCCAAAAATTTATAAACTTGCTCAAAAATGGAAAACTTAATAAAAATATTTCCATACACAGGAGATAAGTCTTGGGAGCATCCCAATTAAATTAATGATTTCACAAACAATGCTTGCTCAATCTTTTCCAAAAAAGCTCTTGTCAATTCTAATGATTTATATTATTCACCAAAATCAAAAAGCTTGCTAAATGAGAAGGAAGAAAAGATACCGCAGTAATGCCAGCTAACTAAATAAAACAAAGAAATCCTCTACACTAGAAGGTGCTCCCCTCTGTAATGCCTAAGATTATACTATTGGCATGGGAAACCATCCTGTGTTGTATATTAGGCATTACAGAAAATATTTGCTCCTAAAATTTGGAAAAAGAAGAATGGGTAATCTGATATATTCCAGCTAAACTCATCTCAGAGAAGCAAAGTAAAAATAATCAAGTATATCAAAGCTCTACATTTGCCTAACGTATAAGAGAAACAATTAGGCCGTGAGTATAAAGCAACTACCTTTCCTAACTCTTACCTCGGAGCATTTACATGATATATAAATAATTCAAGTTAATCTTTTATAGTTATCACCGATTACAACAGCTAACAGCGTAAAACAATTATTCTCATGCAAAAATAATTCATAGCGAGTTGGTGTACTTATCTTTACTAATATATGCCAACAGTATCAATAGACTCTTTGTCATGGCCTAGAAGATATAGTAGTCTTTAAGGTTCTAATCAAACTCTTCACATGCACTCTCTTTATCCGTGAATAGCATCCGTTTAAGAGAACAACATGAAGCTAAGTAAAGCTTAAGTCTGTTACAAAGCGAAGCCAACATTCACAATATTCGAAATTCACAGTAAGGAATCACTGAGATGCTTTACGACTAAAGGCCACAGTTACTATGCTGCAAAATGAGTGAAGATGCAAACCTCTCAAGGCGCCTCACTTCCATTAAGCATTTCCAATACAGCCACTGCTGCTTTCTTGAAACGGTCTCTCTCCTCCTCCAAGATGTTATTTCTAAAAGTCGCGGACTCCTTGCATTTCTCGATCTCTTCCATTATCTCGCAAGAGCTTTGTTCGATCTCACTATTTATTAGATGTTTCAGAATAAACATTGTTCACACAATCAAATAGATTATTTATTTGCATGGTTAAAAATAAATAAGATTAGCATTACAAAGCTCACCTGGCCATCTTAAGCATGTTCTGAATAGCCCCTTGTACCTGTTGAGACATATCTGATCGCCAAATAACAGGATTAATTTAAAAAACTGATACTAAGATGAAGAACAGAGATCAATTAATCACTCAAAATATTCACAGCACATACCAATATGAGCATATATACTTAATTGACTGTATTGTATACTTAATGACTACATTGCTACAGAACAGGTTCATTTGAGAAAGAATTGAAGAGTAAATCAGAGTGCATCATTTTGTTTCCAAACTCTATAATTAAGTTTTTTTATAATTCATTAATATTCAGAGTCTGTTATGAAAGTTCTACCATAATTATACGAATTACGCCCTAAAATTCACGTTACTGTAAGTTTGTTGCAGAACTACCCAACGATCAAAGCTCGTAAGCATGTAATATGGCGGAAATACATCAACACTGGCATTGATCTCTCACAACCAAAACTAAAACTCTCGAGAAGCTTTTTGTCATATAAAATCGCAAATCCGAGGAGTGAACGCATCTAATTTCACATTTGTTATGAAATTAATGAAAAAACTACTAGAATTCAACATCAATTCCTCTTCCGCATAATTCGAATCAATATATAGGGATTGGCTTAGAAATGTAATTCCGAATACACATATCAAGGGAATCCATCAGATATCAAATGATTCAGCGAGAATACCGAGATTGATCTCACGAAGTCATTATAAGAAGCTTAAACGAGTTCCGATCAAATCTCTCACGAGATCGCGTTCGAAGAAGAACACGATCTAAGAATCAAGGGTTTCGTGGGAGGATCGTACCGCAAAGGAGAGCTGAGATGAGGGATTCGCCTTGGGAAGCGGCTAGGGTTTCAGAGGGTGCGGTAGCCGCGAGGATCGCCTTCGAGTGCTCCATCGCGAGAGCTCCAAGGAGAGAGAGAGAGGGAGAGTGAGGTGATCGTGGGAATGGGGACGATGGGATCTCCTTTTATAGGGCAGCGTCTTCGAGGAGGGAAAAAGCTTTGGTTTCAATTTCAAATCCAACCGTACGTATTCGAAATTTTAATCGGCGGTCACGATTGATTGACTAGACATTAACCGTGTACAGTGTTCTGCAACTGGAGCCGTGTGATTGAGCCAAACACGAGCTAGATTTGAATCAGTTTATTTGGTGACCGAGTCGACCTAGAGTTTTTTTTTTTTATCTTTCTTCTTTTTAAGGGATAAAGCGTGTGGGTAATTTTTTAATTTTACAAAGAACCGAGATTAAGTTGGGATGTTTTATTATGCATTGAGCCTTAATAGTTTCTTATTAATTAGCATGTACATTTTGTCGATAATTGAGGTTTGAAATGAAGGATATGAATTGGATCAGTGATTGGGTCCAGGTTTAATTTCCAATCCATTGACTCATTTGGCTACTGGGGGCTAGCCGGTTAGGACTAATGTTGAGCCATAAATAGTCCGACCCAGCAACGTTGCCTTGTGCACCAGATTGACAATGCTGGGCTCACTGACTTGTGCACCCATCAAAATCAAGTTGGTTTATATTTTTAGATAAATTTAATTTTTTTTAAAAAATTGAATGAAACGAATAATATGCTATATTTTTTTCTAATATATATATATATATATATATATATATATACACTGGGCTTTTCCCGAGATCAATAAACTATCGAACTTTATTGTCAAAACTGTTAAATGAAATACTGTATTAGTAATCGACCGTACCTAGTACAGGTGGCAAAAAACTTGATGATTCGAAATATTAGTAGCGTACGTATTATACTTAACTCCTTTTAACAAATTTCGTATCTTTGTTTTTAAGATTTTATGGTTCTATTTATAATTTATAGTACTACCATACTAATTAGTTGGCCAAACTCTCAACTAGAAGTGAGATGTGATTTTTCCTACGCTCCGACAAGGTTTTTTTTGCAGAAAGGTACATAGAATGAGATCATCTTGGAATTAAGGTGGAGCGACAAATTAACTGGGGCTTAATGAATCATTCGCACCTCCCGATCAATGATACCTAACCTAATTAATATAAAGTTTCGTTTTCTCATCTCAACACCAACCATATATATAGCTGTTATTGTCTCCACATTCCTCCTCTCTCTCTCTCTCTCTCTCCAACTGTATCTTAATTTCCGAGACAAAGTAACAATACCATAATATGAAAGTTCAAAGAGACAGAGGGAAAGGTGGCCATGCATTAATACTGGGTTCACGTAGAAGAGGGGGAGGAGCTACTCCAATAAGCGCTTTTTTCATGTAAAGCGGCGGAGCATTTAAGCGCCAGCTTGTCTTATTCTCTACCCGCCACCAGAATCCTTCGGCTTCCCGAAACAGGGACAATTAATTTGAATCCAAAAAAGTTCGAATTAGCCCCTCCAAGTACCTCTATTTAAACGCAATGGTTTATGCTACATGAATATACGTCCACATCTCTAATGGGTTCTCCTCCTTCTTCTTCTTCTTCTTCTTCTTCTTCTATTACTACTACTACTATGGCTAGTATGGGAAAGCGAGCTTTGATCTTCTTGGTTGTATTGGGCTGGGTAGTGAACGTTATGGGCAATGAGAGTTGGATGAAGGTAGGAGAAGAGAGTGGGAAGAAGCTAGTGTTTAATCCTGGTTCGGTAAGGGTCGAGGATTGTGCAGGGAAAGGGAAAAAGGGAGGAGGAGGTGGTGGTGGTGGTGGTGGTGGGATTGGTGGAGGCGGCGGAGTCGGCGGTGGAATAGGAGGTGGCATTGGCGGAGGCGGCGGAGTCGGCGGTGGAATAGGAGGTGGCATTGGCGGAGGCGGCGGAGTCGGCGGTGGAATAGGAGGTGGCATTGGAGGAGGCGGCGGAGCCGGCGGTGGTGTTGGAATGGGAGGTGGTATTGGCGGAGGTGGTGGAGTTGGCGGTGGCATTGGCGGAGGTGCTGGTGGTGGTATCGGAGACGGCGGCGGTGGTGGGGTCGGCGTGGGTGCAGGAGGTGGCGGCGGGATTGGGATCGGCGGCGGATTCGGTGTGGGAGTTGGGATCGGCGTGGGCGGAGGTGGTGGAGGTGGAATTGGCGGCGGTGGCATCGGCGGTGGAGCTGGTGGTGGAGGTGGAATTGGCGGTGGAGCTGGAGGTGGAGCTGGAGGTGGGTTTGGTGGCGGAGGTGGCGCAGGAGGTGGTATTGGTGGCGGAGCGGGAGGTGGGTTCGGCGGCGGAGGTGGCGCAGGAGGCGGTATAGGTGGCGGAGCCGGAGGTGGGTTCGGCGGCGGAGGTGGTGCAGGAGGTGGCATTGGTGACGGAGCAGCAGGCGGTGGGCTCGGCGGAGGTGGCGGAGCAGGTGGTGGACTCGACGGCGGCGTTGGGGGCGGAGACAGAGGCGGCGGTTTACGCGGCATCGGTGTAGGTCGCCGTGGAAGAGTTGGTGGTAGTAAGATCCATCACAAAGGAAAAGGCACGAAAGGCATCATAGGTGGTGGGTTCAATTAATTCTGGCTCCTTCTAATAAGAAGCCTTAATTAGATCAAAAATTAAATTTGCTAGTTAGGTTATAAGTTCTCTTTATTTCTTTGCTCTGCTTTGCTTTAAGTTTGATTTAGTTCAATAAGGTTGAAGTTATGGTGTCAAGTGTGAGATCTATTCTCATTCTCTGTTCTAATTTATGCGGTTGTCAAGGGGTTTGTACTAATTATTATGGACCTTTTCTATCATTTCTCGGGAAGTTTCTATTTTCTGGGGATGTTTTTTTTTTTTTTTTTTTTACATGTTAAAGTAATAAATCATAGAGGTGCCATGCTTAATTCCTCTACTAACATACTAACATTGTTTTTTTTTTCTTCTTCTTTTTTTTTTTTAATGGTTTTCAATCGGAGATTAATTTTCATCATCAACAAAAGGTTACAAACTCTGTTGAATTGAAGGATACAAAAAAAGTTGCTATATAGGTTTAAAAGCTACATACATGAAAGACTCACATCTAAATAATAACTACATTAGAAAAATAATCAATGCCCATGAGATGTGAGAGCATAATAGCTTATGCTCTTATGATTGTAGCCCTTCTTATTACCTATCTTGTTCATTGATGGTATTTTCTTTCAGATTTTTTTTTTTTTTTTTTTTTTTTTTTCAGCATTAATTTGAATGTGTAACCATTCTTAATTTATAGAACCAACAGTTGTAGAATTTTTCATATAATGTAATTTTTCCAAAATGAGCCTCATTGTCTAACAGTAACTTTATATATGAAAATTAGTTTCTTTTTTATTTACTACGGACAAAATTGTAATACATGTGGAAATTGTTTGACCTTTTAGAATGAAATGATTTTTGCCAATCAAATTAATAATCTCATCAAAGTTATGTATAATTTCAACGAATTTAATATTTTTATTATTTTTTAAACAATTAACCAATAGTAGTAAGGGAGCTATCGATTTTTTTTTCCTTTAAAAATTATTAATTAAAAAAATATATATATATTCATCTGGTCTATTAGAGCAGGTATGGATAGTGACTATCCGTTTAAAATTGAATAGTCGGGTACAAATTGCGTCTATATCGAATACGAATATCTATATGCATATATTTTTTATAAACTTTTTTAAATAATTTATAAATAAATTATAAATTTTTTACTATAAAAAATTTACATTCTAATAAAACAAAGTCCAATAAAATTTCTTCAAAAGAATAAATAAAATATTTTTATATAATAAAGGTACATTACGTTTTAAAAGCACAAGAGTTATAAAAAAAATATCATATTCTATCCGGTATTACAATCCGGTATCTCACTGGATATAAATTCAGATCCAAATTTGAAAACTATTCTGGACCCTACCATTTAAAATGTCACTGGATATAAACTCTGATGATTTAGCAAGAGGCGGTTTTTTTATCACTGCAGTCTTTGAAGCAACAGCAGCAGTTAACAACTTTTGTGTGGTGGTACACTCCGTTTACTAAGCAACATCGAGGGACTATTGCGCTTCAAGGGTTACCAATCTATACTTCATCGGATGACTACTAAGCAGGTTTTCTTTAACCACTTTTTTGATGAGGCCCCAGATTTTGTCAACGAGGAGTTGGAGGCCCCAATCCTGTTTGGTTGTTGACTTAGGAGATTTTGTACTTTGATTGAGTTTAACGAATGAACTACTGGGATCAGATTTTGGACTTCCATTTTTGGGACCCTACTGAGTTAATTGCAGCAGTTTTGTCTCTAATTGTATGGCTGCGACATTACTTTGATGCTGAGTGCCTTGTGAAGTTGGAGAAGCCGGTGTTCCGACTCTTATTGTGTATATCGACGCTTTTCCAGAGTTGAAATTCGTTGGATTATCGAATCACTGCCGCGGCTGGATATTCATATTTTGACTTAGAATGGATCTCAATGTTAATTTTGATTAGGGATTTAGTGATTGAATCTTTTACTCTATCTGAAACCGGAAGGAATGGACCTCATTCCAGAGGGCAGTGGGCTTTGCTGCCACCTGTCTGGTTTTGACGGTTAAATGGGACCATGGGAAAGCTTTGTTGCCGATCTTCGTTGTTATCTTCCGGGCTTGGCTGGGCATCAAGGGATACCATATTACTCTATACTGAATCTTGTCATGTTGTTGGGATCTAAATCCTGGGCAACGAGGGACCTTAATGATAGGTTTGAGCTAAGTTGTTGAGATTTCCAATGTATCATCTGGGAATCAAGGGACTTTACATCTGGGCATTAAAGGTGACCTTATTAGTATTATTAGTAATCTCGTTCTGCTTCCTTTCAGCAGCAGGGGTTTTTTTTGGTTGGATATGGTGTGGTGAGGTTTGATTAAGAAGCCGGCTATCCGTTGGCGACTTATAAGTTTGTATTAATCTTGGGGATCTTTACTGGGACTGTCAAGCACAGGGAGCACAGGGACTTCTTTCTTTTTCTACGCTAATTAACGGGTGCTGGCGTAACAAGGGGCCGAAGCAGCGGCAGTGGGCGTCGAGCAAGCTAGCTTCATTGTTGTTGTGACGATAGTGGGGACTAATTTGAGATCTGTAGTTCAAGTTTTAAGTTTTCCACTATTGTTTTAGGGTCTTTTTTGGGTTACAACTTTAGTTTGTACTTCTTCCGCTGAAGGACTTAACACTCTTCTTGTGCGGGGGAACACCTCGGCTTTTTCTGTATCTCTCTCAAATAGGGTTTAACCCTGTTTAATCAAAAAAAAAAAAAAAAATGTCAAGTTCAAATCACGGCCAAGTCGGGTATGAATATAAAGTATTTGAATTCATATCCAAAATTTTAATGAGTAGTTTTTTTGTTTTTATCTGTATATTATCTATTTTTTATCGACTAAGACTAAGAGTCCACTAGGATTCAAATTGAGTATAAAATATTTGATATTTTGGACAGCATTACCTGTGCCCCATGTTTTTAAACATACTTGGGAATATATGTACCGCTCCATGATTCTTAATTTTTTTTTATTTTTTTATATAAGTAAAATGGAAACCTAGAATAGATTATACAAATGTAAGGTTCCTAACGGGCCGAGATTTAACAAAAATATTTGTGGAATCTACGGCCCAGATGATGTCTCATTTATTTTGTGAGGATTAATGGGCCGAGATGATCCATTTATATTTATAAGCATGCCTAGATGGATTGGGCCACGATGCGGGGCCATATACATAATGCCATCACCATCATGCCCATGGGACCCTCCGCATAATGTATTCACCTTCACATTTTTTAATCCTAACGAATGGGCCAATAGATGGATTAGTCCACACAACAGGGCCCGATACATATAGTGTCCTCACAATCATGTCTATGGGACCCTCCACAGAATGTACTCACCATCATTTTTATAGGACCATCATGTGTATAGGATCTTGGACATAATGTACCTACCATGTACTTTAATACTTTTTTTTCTTTTTTTTTTAAACAAATAAAACTATGGCTCAATTGTACACTATTCCACCAATTATATTCTTCTAATTTTGTATGAAGCTACTGCACTGGAGAAATGAAAAATAGTACAAGAGATCACCAAATCCCTTTTTTTTTTCTTTTTTTTTTTTTTTTTTTGAAAGATAAAGAGAGTACACTTGCACTTACAAATTAATTTAACTATCTAAATTTAGTCCAGCATTTTCAGTGTATCTATGTAAATTTCAGATACTTTAATTCATGCGCCCCGATATGCAATGCGAGTACTAGTTCATGATTTCATCAAATTTGTCTATGTTTATAAAGTATTTTCATGAGAATTGAATTAAAATTTTAATTTATGCTCAAGTTGAGAAATGGAAACATGCCAGTTGCTTCGGTACAATTTCCTTAACCCTCGATCATCGCTACGGTTTTTTTTAAAAGTATTACCAATTTTTTTTTATTTTTTTTTTTAGAGAAAAGTAGCATACTATCCGGCTCGTTTATTTTTAAAATAAACTTAGCTGGAAATATGAAGCAACTAGGCTTCGAACTCGGGCCACATAATACTAAATTCTTGTGCAACATATCTAGAGTAATTGCATACAATCAAAATGACTTAGTCATAGTAAAAATTCGGTATTAATTATCGCATCATTTGCTTGCCAAAATTGTGCTCAAGCGTTTTAATAATTCTCATTGAGATTTTATTCTCTTTCCGAGTCCAAAAATGGTGGTATTTTAGTCGCTCGTAGCTTGGATTCTTTGGGTCCAATAACTTAATCATACATATAAAATAGTGTTGTTATATTTATAATATGGCTTAGCGCCAACATGTTGGTTTAGCCCACCAAATAAAAACAATTTGGGCAGCTCAACAATCACACCATTATAGCACAACATAATGAGGTATAGAGTGGATGTTTTGGACTAATTCTTATTAATAAAATCGCATTCGTTATTATTGTGGCTCTAAGTTGAGTATTAAGGTAACATTTGGTAACGAAAATAAGGGGAAATAACCCTCTTATTCTGATTGTTATATTCAAACATGATTTAAGAGGTGGAAATTGTTAAATCCATCCCTTAGCGGGTTATTCTGGAATAACCCGCTAAGGGGTGAGTTTAGCAATTTCCACCTCCAGGCGGAATAGCGAAATAGCGGAATAATAAATAAATATTTAATATTTAATATTAATATTAAATATATTTAATATTAATATTAAATATATTTAATATTAATATTTAATATTTAATATTTAATATTAAATATTAATATTACAATTTAATATTTAATTGTAAATATTATTTGAATTTTTTAATATTTATCTAAATTAAATATAAGGTTGATTAATATTATAAATTTATTTAATTTTAAATTATATCACAAAGGACAAAATGGTAAATAAAAATATTTTTTTCCTCAATTCTTCTTATTCCTCTATACCCAACCAAACATAATTTTCTCTTATTTCTCCTATTCTTCTTATTCCTATATAATTTACCAAACACAAATTTCTTTAAATCCGGTATAACTCTTAAACCCAACCAAACAGAAATTTACACTAATTCCTGCTAATACCATAACTTATCCTTATTCCCGGTATAACTAAATTTTTTTTATCTCCGAACTAAACGCAGCCTAAGAGAACATGGACTGTAAAGCAAAAGCACGCATTGCCCAAAAAAAAAGAAAAAATAAATAAATCAACAATCAATAAATTAACTAATAAATGGAACACTAAGCATCTTAATGGTTATTATATAAATAGGGGAATTTATTAAGCAGTTTTTAATAAAGTTTCAGTATCCTTATTCTGATTCTGGAATGATTCATATGATGACATATGTGGCAGATGGGGTCCATTTTTTAAAAATTGTGTCACAGGCATAGTTAGGCTCCTGTACATGCACTGGTGAGAACAAATGTATACTTAAATGTTGTAATTATATAATATCAGAATCTGAGCAAGTCGATGGTATCTTAATATATAGCAGGTGCATTGATTATATTTCCTGTCATTTTAGTGGATGCATTTAGGAGGACCAGAGAAGCAACACTTGCATGTCTATTCAGTTATATTAATTTGTATTTATTTATTTTTTTTGGGATGACAAATTTTTTTTTCACTCTTATCAATACTATTTTTTTAAAAAAAAAAATTTCCATCAAATTTTTAATCTCAATTAATCTATTACAATTTCTTCATCTTTCTCTTCATTCTTACTGGCATGTGTTTTTTTTTTTTTAATTCCCACTAAATTTTTAATTATTGTATCTAAATAATTCTACTACGTATCATCTGTAATTTTCATATCTTTATCTCAAATTAATTTATCATGACACTCTTTTTTTTTTTCTCTTACTAATGCACGCCCACACCCCCCCCCCCCCTCTTCCGCCATAGTCGAAAGGATTGTCGTTACCATCACTATAGCCGTTGCCGGAGAAGGCATCGCGGGTCTACTTTTTAGTTATTATTGAGGAGAAATATTGGTAGGAGTAAATAAAATGAATACTAGTATGACTCCCTCTGTGAACAGGATGCAAGTTATAAATGAAGCATGAGAGATGTGGAATACCTGCAAGGTTTTTAAAATGGTCTCTGATGGTAACAAAGCTTGCCTTTGCCAGGCACAGAGCAAGTGTCCAATTTTTATTTTTTTTTAGAGGCAATTTTTTATATACCCCTGATTATTATGATCTGTTTTTTCAAATTTTCTTTTTATTTTTTTAAATACTCTTTGAAAAATTAAATCTTTTGACATTTTTCAGAGTAAAATTTAAAAACAAAAAAAATAATTTTGAATATCATAGATAAATTGGATACTTTCAAAATTTTAAAAGATATATTAAATATTAATTTTTTTTTATATTGTTGTTTTATAATTATTCACAGAATCATCATCAATTAAAAAATTAGCGACTTGATCAAATACTCCTAGAATAATGTTGACATGATCAAATACTCCAATGTCACCCTCTGTGTGACAATATATGCCCCGTTAACCAAAAAATGATCTAAAATTTAAACTTTAAAAAAACATATATCATATATTAACGTGCAGCGCATGACATGTTTCATATTATGCACATCCCTTTTAGGAAGAAGGGCATAGATTTAGCACCCAAATGAGGTTTAGTTATTCGCCTTCATTAAAACAAAATAAACTACTACTAACCACTCATTCAAATCTTATAATTAATCACAATTTTTTTTTTAAAAAAAAAATCTTCTTGTTTCTCTGATGCTAGTATGCTACCCACTTTCTTAAATAAATAATAAAATAAAAAAATAGTATGTTTTAAAATAATATATTTGACCACTTTCTAATGGAATTTTTAGTTCTTTGTGACTGGAAGCTGCCTCCTGCAATTATTACAGGTGCAAAGGGAAAGAAAATTTTCTACAGAAGCAAAAGATTCAGTAAAATATTTAAATCATTAATTTAAGATTAAATTAATCCCAAATCCCCTTGTTTCACTATCCCAGTAAAATCCGTTCTTATTTTTATTCCTCCATGTGAGTCCAGGGTTATTCCTTGTTATTCCTTGTATCATTTTTATTTTAGCCTGGAAAAAAAATGTTACTTATAAAAATAAAAAATATATTTTTTTATATTTAAAATCGGGTGTATATCTTACGCATTATTTGTTCTGTAATAAGAAAAAATTTACTGATCATTTCAAAATGACCTGTGAAAATTTTTTCATCCTATAATAGATGAGGTGTATATTGTATACTTGAAATCAGTTATATTGATAGTATTACTCTAAAAATACGTAGAAATGTGCTGAGATCTGTACATTTAGAAATATTTTTCCAATTTTACTTTATTTTTTTTATATATGTATTTGCATTCTTGTAACTTTTATTTTTTAATTAAATAATTTTAATCAATAAAATTGAAAATTATATAAAAATAAATTAATTAATAGATAATATTGAATTTAATAAAATTTTAATTTAAATAATTGGAATAATTTAAGAAAAAAATATGTAGCGTAAATAAAAATTTCTGTAGTTGAGGATTCTTCCTGCATTTTTACCAGCACGGTATTGCATCATGATTCTCGCATTGGTTGATCTGCACCGTCCAATCGATGGATACGGCGATCGAAAGGTCAAAAATCTGGGGAAAAGATAACGGGCGCGTATCTTTGCCACGAGCAACGATCCAACAATTGGCGCCCTATGGCACCTGCCACGTCGGATTCCGCACGTGCGGTGGGATCCGCTTCTGTTCGCCACGCCGATGCCGTACGATGAGGGCGATCCTCACCGTTGATTTGACGGCAACGGTCGGAGAATCTTCATTCCTGGCCGTTGGATCTCTACGCGGTACGTAGGCGTGCACGGCCGTTTCTCTGACACTGGAAATCATGAAAAGCTGAGTCACGCATAACGACAAAAAGTATCGTACTTGCAAGTAAAATCCAGGAGTAGATGAAGAATTAATAATAACAGTAAAAAAAAAAAAAAAAGTGTAATAAGAAAATAAAATACTTTTTGTACGTTCTAAATTCAAATTCGACGTATATTTTATATTTTATTTATTCTGAATTAAGATAAATTTTTTTGATTATTTTAAATTAATCAGTAAAAAAAATTTTATTCTAAATTTAATGAGATGTATATCATACGCCCGATTTCAGATTTACTGATAGTATTACTTTAATAGAAATACTTTAAGCTCCCTCAAATTTTTCAAATTTATTCAAATATTTTAAGAATAAGTTACCAAATTATTTACCATATTTTCAAAATTCGTAACTTAGATTAATTAAATTTTTTATATTAAAATACTACTATATTAATAATATATAAAAATATACTTGTAAGTGATTAAATATAAATACTCATAATTTCAATTTAAGTGAGATATAATTGAAAATAATTTTAATAATAAATTTTTTAAGATAGAAAAATATTTTCAACTTTTAAAGAATAATTGTACATGTATACACCCCAAAAATAAGTATAATTCTCATGTCTCATTATCTTGTCATTTTTCTTTTTTAGCATTAAAAATGCAAAAGGATTACTAAATTTAAAATGTAGGGTATAAAATTTATATATTTTTTTAGTATACAACAAATATTTAAAAAATATATTATTTTTATAAATTATTAATCTGCACGTGGATACAAAAATAAACGGTTGAAAATAAATATTCTTCAAAAAATAATGATAGAAGTTTTATAATTAAGATCGAGAATATAAATTTTAATTTAAATAGTATAAAATATTTTCTAATCGTACAGAAGACTCATATCTACTAATAAAATTACAAATTTTGCAATGCTTTGGTTATTAGGTCATTGATGTCAAAAAAATTTGAAATTTAATTTTTAAATATTTTAAGTGGTTTAAATAAATTTCAACAGTATCAATTATCGATTTAAAAGCTCCATTATTAAAACTAAATGAATGACAACGTACGAAGCACATTTGCAATTGATAGCATTCCAGCTCAAATATATATATATATATATATATAGAGAGAGAGAGAGAGAGAGAGAGAGATAGAGAGAGTATTATACTATAGTATTAATATTACCAAGCATTTTGTACTATTAAATTTTCGATCATTCGATGAAGAAATGTACGATTATGATGATAATGGCTCCCAAGTATTTTGTACTATTGAATTTTCAATCTTTTGATGAAGAAATATACGGTTAAGATGATAGTGGCTCCCTAGAGTTTAAAGAGTTATTGGTAAAATAGTATAAACCTAGGAGACTACTATAATCCTAACCGCACATCTTTTTATCCAAGGGACGAAAAATTAATAGTACTAAATGCTTTATACTATTAATAGTATAATAGCCTGACTCATGTACATACAAAAAAAAATAGTATAAGTTATTACTGAGTGTTCCTTTTTGTCAAAAAAAAATAATAATAAAAAATTTGCTCACCAGCTAGTCAAAATTTTATTTATATTTTTGTTAATATTTTAAATAATTATATATCTCATAATAACATTATGGTATAAAATTTTATTTTAGTATAATTTATAGATATGAAAATTTAAAAAAAGTAATAGAGGTGTTTAAAATTATGTTCTTGAAAGATTTGGTTTCTCCCCTAATTGTGATTATGATATTGTAATTTAGCATTTGTAAATAATTAAGAGAGAATTTTGTGCTAAAATTAATTTTTTTGGAAAAAAAGCAGCATGTTACCGCTATATTCATAAAAAAATAAACTTGGCTACATAGATGGAGCAACTGGGCCCCAAAAAATAAAAAATAAAATAAAATAAAAATAAAAGTAACAATAAAAATTAAAATTTAAAATTAGGTACAGAACGTTATCCAATCCGTTCGTATAGATAGGATAACAGCTAACAAATCCTCGTATCGCTTTTTGTTATTAAACCGTCTTTTATTCCGTTCCAACCAAATGCTCCGCCACGTTGAAGCAATGGTAATAAATTCTCTTCTCCCCGAGACTCCCTGTTTGTGCTAAAATTATGAAAATTTTGTTTTTGTTAACAAAAAGAAATATAGTATAATTTAAGAAGAAAAAAAAAATCAAAGATCAATAACTGTTGAAGTGGTCAATTGCGCAGGGACAAAGTGGTAACATGGGTATGGTCCACAAAGTAGTTATACAATTTACCTAGCACAATGAAGAGGTGGGGAACATGCCTAGCCCAAATTAAGCCCGGTTCGGGTCGAATTGTGGTTAATGGGTGTAACTTTAACTGCGTCGGTTGGTGGGTTCGTACCTTTTGAGCGCGACCGACCCGTAATGATGACGATAACAGTATGTTCACGGAAAATCGTCATCTAGTGACTTGTACAGTGTATGCCACGGTAACGGAGCCGTTTTGACCGTTAAACAGTGTTTTGGTGGGAGAATGGGAAAATTGCACATGCACCAGGTGCATCATGCACCTATCTCAAAAATGAGATTTTTTTTTTTCTTTTTCATCTATTCCTCATGAATGAAATAATCATATATATATATATATATATATATATATATATATTATAAGATTTTATTTTTCAGGAATGGATATTACAACATATTATTTTATATAATTTGTAATTCGTTCGATAATATAATATTATAAATAATATAAAATAATACTAAAAATATTATCGAAAAGAATATGAGTATCTCATATTACGAATATCTCAAATAAATCAAATTAAAAATATAAATTATTAAATTTAACTTAAAAAAAAATCAATATTAATTAGCAAAAAATTTTAACTAACTGTGGTGGGTACGATTAGCCAGTGGAGCCTGCGGTGGTAAGCGGAAAAAACTCGGCGATTCGGTAAAAAGGGTGGGGTGAAAGGGGGGTACAAGGTGGGGGGTGTGGAGGGTACGGTGTGGGGCCGCCACAAAGTGAAAAGTTTGTGGTGGTATCGATTAAAGATGGTGTAGTGAATCACATGTTGTACGTGAGGCATAATGCAGAGATCCACACATATAAGTCCACACGAATATTATGGCACTAATAAAAGTGGTCCTCAGCGGAACAATTACATGTCGCCCAGGTTTGCGACACTGACATGTGGGGCCCGCATGTCCATATCATTATATTTATGTGTGTATTTTTTATATATATATATTACAGCTTATATGCTTTCAAAAGTACAAAACAATTTATACTGATGAGTTTTTAGTTTTTGGATGAAAGAATATACTGTTAGGATGATAGTAGTTTTTTTAGATTTAGTGGGTGATTGATGAAATATAATCTAAGGAGTGAAATTAATTAAAGGGATATATCTAACGGTGACAATTTTACAAGTACCAAGTGTTGGTGCTTTTAAAAACATCATAGTCGGACTCTCTCTCTCTCTCTCTCTCTCTCTCTATATATATATATATATATATATAATTGCTTTGGTTAAATTTATTGTATGTAGATTTGCAAGTGAGGTGAAAGTGCCCATTTCATCTCACTTACTGCAATTATTATTAGTTTTATTCTGGAGGAAGATAGTTTGCTATCTATTTTAGATAAATAAATTTAGCTGTAAAAAAATAACTAAGATGACAAAAGTTGAAAAAAATAAATCTAAAAATCTATAAATATGAAGCAGTTTCGTATCTTATTTTTAAAAAATAATAATATTTTGTTTTAAAAAATAAATAATCTGATATAAGTCTAAAATTATTGTTTCATCTATTTTTCTATAACAAATTTATTCACATTTGATAATAAATATAGTTAAAATAAATATAATTTTAATTAATCTAATACTTTTACTAATCTAATTATTTTATAAATTAATTATCTAACTATTAAATAATTAACTAATTGATATATTAATTTTTAGATTACTTGTGATTAATTGCCCATACTCATTGCTAATTATTTTATTAATTAATATTTTTATATTAATTAATTAGATAAAATATTATTATTTTAAAATTGTAATTTTTTTTATTTTTACTATTTCAATTTAACTTTTCAAATACTATTTTTTTTATTTTTAAAAATAACTAAATTTTTATTGAAACACATAATTAATCTTATTCTTGTTTATCCTAAACATTGTACATATACTAGAAATAAGTAACTTTTACTAATATCCGAACCAAACGAAACTTAAAGAACTAAAAAAGAAAAAAAAAAGATAAGAAAAAAGATAAGCATGTTACCCACCAATCCTTTGCAAAAAGTAGCCTAAGAACTTAACAAATAGGAATGCTCTTCTACAACATGTGAAAAGGGCTTCCTCCTCCTCTGCTTAAGAATAATTTAATTCCTCTCCAGTAAAATGACCCACCATATATCCGCTAGCATAGTAAGTTTTTTGTTTTTTCTCTATAATATATTCTCTATCTCTTCGAATTAATTAAGTTATAAATCTTTCTTGTATCATCATTCATCGTGTGCACAACACTTTGATTTATAATCAATTTGTTATATATTTTGGGGCACAAGTAATGTTAATCTCTTCGCGTACTCTAAAACCTTTTATTACCTCATATTTTTCTGCGAATATGTAGGCTCATGTTGTCCTCTTCAAGCATGAGTACGCGTCTGGACCACACTATCTGTACATACTCACTGTATGCGATTCTTAGATTAAATTCCGTATTAACGGGCACTAGTTAATTTTTCATAATTTATCAATACTCAAATATGTAATTACAATATTTACAAATTACTTTTTGGTTACAAAAGATGAATAATATTAATTTAATTTTACATCAGTGAAATTGATATTTTAGTTTTTTTTTTTTTTTTTTGGATTTAATAGTTTAATAGTTCTCTATAACATTATTTTTTTTTCAAAAAAGGAAAATAAAATGTAGTGCCATTTGTGCAGTTTTACTAATACCTTTTCTGGGGCTGCTCCTCGCCTCGAGTAGATCTGCTTCTGAGGATCCAAACCCCACCAAACCACTGTAAACACCCACTCATTGTAAGAAATTATTGCATGCACCACGGTCCACAAAGGAGTCCACAAATATATATATATATAGAGTAGGATCAACTGCTTTGGATACCAAAATACCAAGCAGTTTGTTTATATATAAAATAAAAAAAAAATTAAAAAAATTATTAATTATATTTAAAAATATTCTCAACAAATTTGATTTATTTTTGTGAAAAATAAATCTATTAATATATATGATTTCAATGCGTTGTTTTTTTTTATAACTTAATAAATTATTTTCTATTAAAATTTTAAATTAAAATTTGGACAATATAATATTGAAGTTAATTCTAATTTTTTTTTTGTTTTAAAATAAAATATTAAATAATAAATTTTATGAAAGTTTTAAAATTTTATAATGGTTGGATATTATTATGAATTTGGTGTATACACCGCGGTTTACGGAAATAGTGTCTGACTCAGACGCGCGTCAGTTACTCAGTGGGACCCACAGGGCTCGGCTTTGTCGTTTTTTGCCATCACTCTCGCCATAAAAGTGAACCCAACCCACCCTCCTCAGAACCCGAACCTTTCCCCGTTCAACACTGCGGGGCCCACCGCAAGAAATCCCAAAAAAAAAAAAAAGAAAAAAATCTGAGCCCTCCATCGCTCCCCCGTGGGCCCCGCGCGATCACAGCCGTCCGTTCGGCGACAGGAAAGAGGGCGCCCCGATAGCGAGAGATTGTCCCCTTCCGATCATCCGCCGTCCACGTGGCCTAATTAGAGGCGAGGGTAAAACGGGCAAAAAAAGGTAAAAGTAAAAAAAGGCCCCAAAAAAAAAAAAAAAAAAAAAAAAGGTCTCTTCTCATTGGTGCCTTTAGTCCTTCTACGGTCCAATCCATCGAGTGTCGCGCCATGTCCGGGTCGAAGAGGACACCACCGACCACAGTAGAGTTAGAGGAAACGCCCCAATTACCCCAGTTGGATAATTAATACTATCCATTCATCTCAAAATATTCAAATTATTAAAAATATATAATTTTTTTTTAAAAAATATCTAAACATAATATTAACGAATTATTTTATCTTAAATTTACTGTGAACCGTAATTTTATTAAACTTATTCAACTTATTATATTTAATTTATTAATTTTTAAATTTATTGTCAGAAAATAAAAATTTAGATATATTTTAATTTATAAATAAATATTTAACAATCTTCACTGGAAAAATTATTTTCCTCTGTTTTAAAAATTTTATATTTTATTTTATTTATATTTTATAAATTT
Source organism: Tillandsia leiboldiana (assembly GCA_029204045.2). Taxonomy (NCBI): domain Eukaryota; kingdom Viridiplantae; phylum Streptophyta; class Magnoliopsida; order Poales; family Bromeliaceae; genus Tillandsia; species Tillandsia leiboldiana. Next base: position 801,537 of record CM055064.1, on the reverse strand, counting down.
TTTTTCCCAAACTAGTAAACGCTAATTTTATTAACTAGAAGCATCATTCTATTTCTCGAGAAATTATTGCATGCGCCCTGTGCACTAAATACTGTACTCCTAAAACATTATATACGCAATTCTAAAACTAAATTATTAAAATATTCTTTCTCTGATATTATTAATTTCAAAGGTTATTTGTTTTATAATTAAATTAAAATAAAAGGGAACATTGAGTGTGGTGTATAAAATATTATAATACACAGAGTGCAGAGAACAATTTTTGCTATCTATAGGCATTATGTACGTACCAACCGTAGAGCTACGTATAATAATAGTTACTCCACATTTTGTGTTAATTTTTTTTTTTTTTTTTTCTGACAAGTCATGAATGGGAGGAGTATTTCAGAAGCCACACTGCTTCTCTGATTTTGATGCATGCAGACAAAAGATTGAGAGAGAGAGAAGAGAGGGGGGGAGGGGGAGAGAGAGAGAGAGAGAGAGAGAGAGAGAGAGTTGTGTAGTGTGTAAGCTTGCATATACCTTTGTCAACCTATTTTCACTGGTCCTGGGTCTCCTCACAGAGCTCTCTCTCCTCTATCTCAGAGAGAGAGAGAGAGAGAGAGAGAGAGAGAGAGAGGGGGGGAGGAGTTTAGTTCCTCTTTTCTCTCAGATTGAAGAGACTTGAGGGAGAAAGGAGAGCAAAAAGCAAAGGTGGGTTTTTTTCCCATTTCTTTGTTGTGGGTTTTTTCTCTCTGTTCTCTGTAGGAGCAGGATACCCCATTTCCTCATGCACTTCGTGGGTCTTGTCATTTGGTTGGTTTTTTTTTTTTTTTTTTTTTTTAACTCTTCACTTCTTTTTTTTTTTCGGATGATTTGAGTGTGCATTGGTAAAGAACTAAAGATTCTTTTTTCGTATGTGTGTGTCTGTGTTGTGTTGGTGGGTTTTTTAACTTTTATTCTTATTTTTCTGGTTCTGCGAAAGGGAGCAATTTTAGTGGAATCTCAGATTCATCTGATCTCCAGTATTGATTGCTTTATCTGATGCTACTTACTTGTGATTCAAAATGAGATTTTTAGATGATTTTGTTGGCTTGATGTGTCAAAAAATTCCTGGATTGGGATTTGGTGACATTATAACATCTGTGATGTCGACACTCTGTTCACACACCCCTAAATCTATCTCCTTTGTAAATGCAACAAAAAAATAAAGAGATTTCTTTTCTTAATTATTATTTTTTTTTTAATTTGGGTTTTTATTGGGTGAGTATGATGTTGGTTTCTATGCCTATTCTCTTTTTTTCTTTTTTTTTTGGTTGAATAAACAAAACTCTTTTATTAGTTATGATAAAAAAAAAAAGAAGAACATTTAAATATATGATCACACTCATTTCTGAAACACCATTAATATGAATGATGCTCTTTGATTTCATTTCTTCTTCTTTTTGTTTATGGTAGGCATCCTTGAAGGTTGTTTCTATTCACACTAAAAATTCCTCCTTTTTTTTTGTTCTTGTCATTTTGATTCAGGGATTTGTAGAAGAGATTTAGAATAATGCTAAGGAAGAGGAGCAGGCCATTTCAGAGAGATCAGAGCAAAGCCCACATAATAATGCATGATTATTCACCCTCAGAATCCTCCTCTTATGATGGTTTGGTGCACAAGGGGAGGAGCTCCTCATTCTTCAGCCTCCCTGGTCTCTTTGTAGGATTCAGCACGAAGGGCTTATCGGATTGCTACGATTCTGCGAAAAGCCCAACCTCTCCTCTCGATCACAAGCTCTTTTCCAATCCAAGCATGAGGTCCCCAAGGAGTTGGGACAACAAAAGAGTTGGCCTCGGCCTTGTGGATTCTCTCGGTGAAGAGGAAACCATGGCTTGTGGTGGGAGAGTTTTGGGGAGCAAGAACATACTCCTTGGATCACAAATGAGGATCAACATCCCCAATCCTCCTAAAACCCATTTGACTGGGTTTAGAGACGGTTCTTTAGGAGCAGCTCCGAAATCTTTGCCTAAAGACTACGGGATTTCCTCGCTTGCTCGCGCGAAGATGGAGCTAGGATTCAAAGGAGCTGAGTTGGTGCGCGGGGAACTCGGAAAAAATCGATCTTTTTCTGCCGATTTGGGCGAATCGATTATCGCCCCGACCCGATTTTATGAGAATCCAAAAGCAAATTCTGAAAATTTCCCATCCAGCTTGAAGAACACTCTTTTGGATTCGCCTCCGCCGGCGAAAGGAAGCTGCAGTTTTGAGAACTTCTCAGGCTCGCTCCCGATATCAATCGGCGAGATCGAGCAATCGGAGGATTATACTTGCATAATTTCTCATGGACCTAATCCAAAGACAACTCACATTTTTGGGGATTGTATTCTTGAATCCCACAAAATTCAGTCACCTGATAGTAAGAATAAAGATCGAAAACAGGGTGTTGGGTGTTCATCTTGGGTGGTTAATTGTCCTGTGGATTATCATCCACCCTGCCCCCCTTATGATGATTTCCTGCACTTCTGCTTCTCTTGCAAGAAGAAATTAGAAGGAAATGACATCTACATCTACAGGTAAAAGAGTGCTTTTTATAAGCTACGCATTTCCTTTTTTGTTTGCTCATATCTTTTTTAAATCACTTTTAACTAGTTCCTTATGTTGCAGCATTGTTGTACATAAACTTTCGTAGCTAGTGTTTTAAGGTTATATCTAGCACTTAACTATAAACTTTCGTAGCTAGTGTTTTAAGGTTATATCTAGCACTTAACTGGTCATCGGAGTAAATTGTAGCTGAACTCATGATATATTGATTCTATAAAGTTTCTTCGATGGATTTACAGAGGTGAGAAGGCATTTTGTAGCTCGAATTGCCGTGATCAAGAAATCTTAATAGAAGAGGAATCGGAGAAACAATCGACAAGCTCTGAGGATTCTCCCGGCTCTTTCTTTCACGAGGACATATTCATGTCCGGAATGGTCGCCGCTACATAACCGCAGATTCGTCGTGGCCCGACCAAACCAGCTTGTGGGCAATGAAAGACTTTTGAAGGTAAACAAGCCGATCATCCGTACAAGAAGCGCTGTTCTATGTGGATCTTTCGCAGCCATGGATGGTCGCGGTGTACATTTCAATTTGTTTGCTTATTTTTGTTTTAGAGCTCATTGTGAAGCTGGTGGGTCATGACTGGGAAATTATCAAACCCCTCCTTTTATTCCAATTTTAGAGTTCTTGTTTTTCTGATAAAACTTTTGTTGGAGTTCGCCTTATAATTTTGATCTTAAGGGTGTTAGCCACTCCATGGGCTCCCCATTTTTCGTTTCATCTCTCTGCTGCAGTATTAATTCTCAAGTTAATTTTACAAGCTACATTTTCAGTGTATACAATTTGCTAGTTTATATGCATCTACAGGGAACTTGTTTGTTTTTCGCTAAATTCCAAGTTAGACTCCAAAATCGAAACATGGTACATTATCATTCTGATTCTAATCTACCACTTTCTCTGTGTGTTGCTGGAGAATTCAATATGTGAAACTTTTGTAGTCTCCAAGATGTAAATTTAAATTTATCTTCTGTTTAGATGAAATTCTGCTCACATTATCGGTTAGCGAATGTTTCTTTAGTTATCTGGGAATTGAGCTTTAGCTATCTAGGCAGATGAATAAAACAGTATGACATACATGTCTGATTGTTTTCCTGGGCTTCTTTATCTGCCATTATTGTTCTTCCTTTGTTCTCATTCTCATCCTTTCATCCATCATCATATTACAATGCAGTGAGAATTGAACCTGTCTCTCATGATCATGATAAAAGTGTACGATAATATAAAGATTGAAGGCTCAATTTTAACTATTTAATGCTTCTTAAATATGAAAAATTGTAAATCATGATATGAGTAGTGGAAGGGGATCTGAGTTATAATATCAAATGAAGTGGTCAGCAATGGAACAACCGAAAATGTTTCCAGCTATATTCCTCGCCAAATGTATGAATTTTATGTCTTTTGTGAACGATATCTCTCTTTCATCTCGTTGTTTGGGGGAACTTTGTGATTTTGTTGTACTCCTCCAATATTGGGATACATAACAAAAGTCCCTTGTCAAGGGAAGTAGTATAGATTCCAAGAACCTGGACTTGAACTCGCTACTTGCCCAATCTAAGTAAAAATGCACTAACCAACAAAAATGTGCCCATCAATTTCCTCATACTTTGTCTCCTTTTATTCTCTAACATGTGAGCAATGGGGGGGTTGGGAAAAGATCTAATTGTGAGAAGTGGAAGTAACTGTTGAACTTACTCAGAAATGGATCATTGATCACTTTCAATTCAAAAAAGTTTTAATAGATTCCAAGCAATTTAATTGAAAAAAAAAGACTATTTAGGGACTGCATTAACACTCTACCCTTTCTTTTTATTTTGCATCAATTGGAGAAAGTAAAAGGATGAAGGGACTCTCTCACTGGTTAAGCACATCTAAGTGTCCTCTAATTTACATCCACGAATTTAATTGCTTATTTGGAAAGGTAGATAAATGTTTTTGTCATATGATGATAATGTCAACTTGATTATTAGCTTTACCCTCAATGTTGTCACTCTTACCTACTATTACTAAAAATGCTGTTGATGTCCCTGTTGATGTACCAAACCCTGTCCAGTGGGAAAATCATCAGTCTGATCAAACTTTACCCGATGTTAAACGGATATGGATTCGGATATGAATATAAAAAATAAAAATTCGACGGATTTAAATTTGGATATGGATTTTGATTGTACCCGATCCGAACCCGAATCCGACCCAAACCTGAATTAATTTTATGTTATATAATATATATGTATATAAATATTTGATATTATATTTAAATTTATATTTTAAAAATTTAAATTTAATATAATATATTTTGAAATATTGTAAGATAAAATAAAAACAATTGTTTCGGGTTTGGATTTTCGGGTTCGGATTCAGATTTTGGATTTTTGGTCGGATTCGAATTTGGATATGGATTTTTAAAATCCGTCGGATTCGGGTTCGGGTTCGGGTTCGGGTTTTTAAAAATCCGTCCCGAATCTGACCCGTTCTTAATAATTTTTTTAAAAAAAGTGCTTACGGGTAGGCACTTCTTGGGCCATTAAAAGCTTCTCAGGCCTTTCATAAGCCCAAAAAATTAGGCCTCCATTAGGGCCTGTTTTACTTTTTTTGCCCATGGGCCAAAAATATTTTTTTTCTATTCCTTTTGTTAGAACTTGAAAAGGCTACGTGGCCCAAAGCTGTTCTCACACAGCGGATAGAGCCCCTCCGCTATGTTGCTGAGCTGGCGCATGCTCATTGGGCGACCGCTCAAAAAAGCGAACCGACGGTGATTACGTGGCATCTTTCTAGCCACCAACATGCTGTGGAATTCACGAAAATGGCCTTGAGCACACACTGCCGTAGAAGGATAAATGGACGGTGGAGATTTCGATCCTTGGAGTTGGAGACAGTTATTTGACACGTGTTGCTTTAATATTCTCATGTGTTGATTTGTCCTTTGGATTACCGTTGCTACGCAACCTGCATTTTGAAGGGGTTGATAGTCATATATAAGGGCGCTTTTTATTCGCACATTGGTCCTCTTGATAATTCCAGGAAAGTCCATCAATCTGGAGGATTTATATAATAGTTCCTCAAATCATCATCATCCCCGTGCACAAATTTACTTCTTCTGCTAACTACTAACGTGGTATTTGGTTTCTTAACAAAGCATAAACAATTATTTTTCAAAAAAAAAAAACAAATTATGAAAGCATCCTTTCCTACCATTCTTATTTTCTGGATAAAAAATTAAAAATCAATAACACAATTTTTTTACAAAATCTAGATTTTTTTTTTTTTTTTTTTTTTTTTTTGCAGAAAAACTGCTTTCTCTAAAAGTCAAACGGACAATAAACTATTAATTAATTTATTTATTTATTTATTTATTTTTGGTGGAGTTGCTTGAAAAATAAAAAATATGAAAATTAAAAAAAAAACAGAATCTATTTCAATCCAATAGATAAAAAAATCATTATCCTTATTTTATATTTCTCTCTTACCTCGGTCGCTTCTCTCTCATCTCTTCATCATCTAACCGTGAGAGTATGTAGACTTCAACAAATTAAAAATAATATTTATTCAACTGAAATCAACCGTCCCTAATGCAAGTGGCAAAAGATTTGACGGTTCATATCCGAGACCCGAATTCGAAGTCCAGTTGCTTTACATTTCTAACTAAGTTTATTTCAAAAATAAATGAAGCGAGTAGTATGCTACCTTTCTCTAAAAAAAAAATATTTGTTCAACTGATAATTTTTGATAATATATATATTAGAGTTTTGATTTGCTAATTTGTAATTTTCAATTTTGATTGGATGAAAGTTTTGTCAAATCTATTAAAAAAATTTATTTTAGGAATGTTGAATAGTTAATGAATATAGATTTCTTATAATTTTTTATCTTGATAAACTAAATAATATTATAACAATCATTTAGTTAAATTTTTTCTGAAATTTATAGATCAACTAATAATAGATTATTCAAGCAGTAGTAAGTACCGAGAGAGATGTAAGAATTTTTTTATTATACTTTTACTTTTAAGTGCTAGTATTTTTATATAAAAAAATTTACAATTAATTTTTTAACATACATTATTAACCTATTTTTTATTTCTAGATATAAAATATGTATCATAATAAAAAATGGCAAAATTAAAAATTCCTAAAAAAAATATTCTTAATTACACACTTCCTAACAATCAAAGAGAATAAATTTGATCGGTATATCTTAAAAAATAATGTACATCTTATACTTTATTTTAGAATGAACGAAATAAATTTATTAATTATTTTAAAATTATTAATAAAATATATTATATTATTGAATTGATGAAATATATATCATATATTTTTTTCGACGGGTATTGATAGCCATGCTCATAAAAAAGACCTCAAATATTTTTTTTTATATTTTTTTGGCTACAAAGGAGGGACTTTTCTCGCATATCTAAAATGACAAGAGACTGTAAGAGCAAGAAATAGGATTTTATCTCAAATCAAACTTTGGAGGGACTAAGAAGCAAAAAATATTTTAATTTTCAAGGCTAATACCGTAATTTCAAGTAATTGCGAGGTCCCGCTTCATTCTCCCGTCACTCCAGGGCTCAAACGAGGCTCTCTCAATCGTCCGTGGATGTGGATACCGCTCTTTCAATTCTCCCCCAAACAACCCAAACGCAATAAAAAAATGGGATAAACCGAAGAAGAAGAAGAAGAAGAAGAAGAAGAAGAAGAAGAGCGAAGTGTATAAATTCATACAACGCAAACAAAGTAAGCGCATATAGAGCTCTCCAAAAAAAAAAAAAAAAAAAAAAAAAAAATCGTAGCAGGGGAAAAGAGGGAGCTCTACACAAATGGGGTTCGTAGTGAGCTCTTCGAGCTTCTCGTGCTCACCAATGTCCGTACCCTCCTCCCCATACGCTCCCTCGTCCCCCCTCTCTCTACCGTGCCCTAGGAGGAGATCCACAACGAGGAAGGTGTTCGCGGCGAGCTCCAGCAATGGCGATGGTGATCTCAGTGGTGGTTCGTCGAAGAGGAGGGCGATACTCCTTGTGGGTGTCTCGGTTTTGCCCCTCTTTCACCTCAGAGCGATTGCTGTGGCAAATTTGGCTAAAGGTTTGTGTGCTGATTCCCTTGTTTTCTCTTTAAGAATTCCTATCTATTTTTTAGTTGTAGCTGGTAATTTTAGTCTTTGTAGCGAGCTATTTAAGTAGCATGTGGAAATTTCTAGTGTGATTTGGATAGGTTTATGTTTCAAGTGTTAGGATTATGAGGATCTAGTTTATATTAAACAAGAATTGATCAATAGAAAACATTGGCTACCATGGAATTGGAGGATCTGGATCAGCATATGCATGAAACTAGTGATTGCAATGCCCGCATCCTAATTTTGGGTTCGGCAGCGAGACAAGATGTCGAACCTTGAAAATTGTCCTGCAAAGGAAGATGATGGGAGTGCGATTGTGTGCGCAAAAAAGTAAAGGACTAGTATTAGTAAGTAGATTAAGTGGGATTTACGCATTTTGTCCACGTGATTAAGATCCATTCTGAATTGGGTTGTCACTGCCGTGTCAGACAGTTCCTTCGATTCGCTAGCGGCAGTACTTAATTCGGAAAGTTTGTCAGATCTCAAATACTCCTATATCATAAGATTATTGGGATGCCGAGAAGCGTACTGTCAAAAAAGGAAAAAGAAAAAGAAAAAGGAGATTCAATTAGGTATATGCGACCTAGAGTACCGCTCTGGTAGCTTGGTTTTAAGAATTTTATGTGACATATTTTAACGATTAATCTCTTTCGGAGAGTTAAACAGTATCTTTAATTCAGTAAATGTGATGAAATTGGTATAGGAACCTGTATCTGTGTCTTCTTTAGTTTCCAACTATTTTTCTGGTCTCGCAATTTGAAAAGCCAGATTAGAGCAAGATTTGCCTTTAATTTGTTTCTACATTTGTTTATTTATTTCCATCTCTAGTTTTTTGAATTTCAGGTTACAGGTGTGATCAAAGAAATAATCCCTGTAGAAAGTTTTTGGCTCTTTGTCTTAGCATATTGATTCAATTGTTAAATTTAACCTCATGTCAGCCTTATAAAGTACTTTCTTCCAAATTCTATTTGATATTAAGCAAGGATCAGCTATTTTCCTTCCATATTATGTGATATCAAGCAAGAATCAGCTGAACCTGTACAGATACAAAGATAATTAAAGATGCGATATAGTAGAAGACATAGTGTCCTTGTACAAAGATACAGATACAAAGATAATTAAAGATGCGATATAGTAGAAGACATAGTGTCCTTGTACAAAGATACAGATACAAAGATACAAAGATAATTAAAGATGCAATATAGTAGAAGACAAAGTGTCCTTGTAAATAATGTGGAATACTAACCCTGAGACAGAACATCTCTATAGTGTCTTGGTCCCTTACCTCCATACTTAAAAATTCGTACAATCTCATAAGTTAATATTGCAAGAAAAGGCAAAATCTCCTTCAATTTCCTCTCTTAGAATAGAATAAAGGCATAATGTGTGTTTTTCTCACCAGAGATTTCATACACATAGAAGAAATATCAATCATGGGTCTTTCTTTGTGATGCAGGTGCATCAACTCATGATGCCTCGCCAATGCCTTTTGAGGCATTTGGGCAGAGCCTCACCTTGAAGCATGATGCTACCTTGTCTCAAATAAGTTTTTCTCGAAGAAAAAAGAATTTATGTGAGTAATTTATACCTAAAACCATAATTTAATGTTGTAGGCTCTGTGAGAACTCTTCTTCATTTTAAATTGTATGGTACAATGTAAGCGGCTTAAAGGCTACTTGGCGTTCATAGCATGTGGCAGCCTATGTACATTGGCAAAGGGACTGTTGCATTTGTTTTTAGGTGTTTTCTATTTGAGATTAGTGTGGTAGATGGGTTAAAATTAATTGTATCCTTATAATTTAAGATCATACATGTTTATCTCCTTGTCCATTCCCGATCACACTATGGTTTGTTTGACAACCTCTACTGATCTATCTTATTGTACAGATAAAGACAGTATGGCAAAGCCAGAAGTGCAAGGTACTTCAGATGAAAACACTGTAGTAAAGCCAGAAATGCAAGGAATTTCAGATGAAGAAAATGTAGTAAAGTCAGAAATCCAAGGTGTTTCAGATGAAGACAATGTAATTAAACCAGAAATTCAAGGGCTCCAACAAGCAGAGAAGGAAGTTTTATTGCAGGAGCCTAACCAATCTGAGGTGGCTTGATAACCTTTCCTTTCTAGCTATATAATAACCAAACAATTCACCATGATAATCTATATTTTTTTTCTTGTCTAATCTAATATATTTAGCTCTTTTCTGCAGCCAGTAAAGTTACAAGAAGGACCGGGAAATCCATTTGTATCTCTCCTAAATGGGCTTGGAATAGTTGGGTCGGGCGTTCTTGGTGCATTATATGCCACATCTCAAAAGGAAAAGGCAGCTCTTGAATTGAGCATTGAATCTGTAATCCATCTTCTCCCTGGTTTTTAAAGATGTTGCTAAATGGTCCTCATTATGTATTTATGTGTTGCTTAGAATATTTCAACCCATGTTCATGCATCATTCCGTAGAGTTGATGTGATTGATGTGCCTTTATTGACCTGATGTATCTGCTTAAGTACTTTTCTGATCGATATATCGTTGGTGGATACGTATGTCTGTAATTTTTTTCTTTCCTTAAATAAATCATATAAAACTGGCATAACTTACCAATGAGATTCTGCTGATTAATTTCTCGAAAGCTTCTCAAATAGTATTTGATGATCTCTAGCCACATTGAGGGCCAGATTTGATACGAGGTGTCAATGCATTATATCCTTTAGAAAGCTGAAATAGGGTCCCATACATAGTTATAAGAAACTTTGGATTTTCTTTTCAATGTTCTTTTACCAAAATGAGCTTCGAATTTGTTATCACAAAACTGTTTTAATGCATTAATTGGATGTTCTATTATCCCTGAATAGATCAATTACCTTTTTATGAAAACGAAGTATGTTTTATGCTAAAACAGTGTCTCTTTCCTGCTTGAGGTGAGGGAAAGGCTTTCTGATTACTGTCAATGCCTTTTTTATCTTTAGATTAAGGGTTACTGTGGGCCTTTTATCTGGAGATTCAACAGTCATTGCAACTATGTTGTTCTCTCTTCTTATGCTATCCAAATTTATCACCAAAATCAGAAACTCCCCTATCAACCGTCCCTAGTGCAAGTAGCAAAGGGCTTGGTGGTTGATATCCGAGATCCGAGTTCGAAGCCTAGTTGCTTCACATTTCCAGCTAAGTTTATTTAAAAAATAAATGAAGCGGGTAGCATGCTACCTTTCTCTCAAAAAAAAAAATCAGGAACTCCCTAATATTTCTTTCGTTTTCAGAATTCAGCACTTTTTGATTCCTGGTTTTGAACTATATTTGTTATGGTCTGAAAGGGTCACTTTAAAGAAAATCAAGATGGGGTCTCTATCTCCCTCTTTCTGCATATTGCTCTGAAATTTAGCACCATTTGATGACGTCCATTTTTTGACAAAGGCGATCTAAGTGACAATTAAATTGTGTCATCAAAAAAGAACAAGAAACAATTTATACACAGGGTGTCATCAGCTCTCTTAAAATAGGAAGAAGTTTGATGAAAAATCCTGATTTTGTAATCCTTATGGTAGAAGAAGTAGATATAATTTAGAACATTTTTTCTGCTTTTCTTTTTTCTAATGTAATTATCCAATGCAGATGAAAACCAAACTGACCAAAAATGAAGCAGCAACATCTTCAATGAAGGAAAACTATGAGACAAGGTTATTGAATATGCAAGAAGAACAGCAGAAGCGAGCCAGGAAATTCCAGGAGGAGGAAGCTTCTCTGTTAAACCAATTGACCTCTGCAAAAAGCACTTGTGTAGCCTTGGGTGAAGAACTACAAAGAGAGACAAAACTTGCTGAGAAGCTGAAAGCAGAAATTGGTCGACTTGAAAGCAGTATGACACATGCCGGAGAAGATAAAAGGATACTTGAAGCAAAACTTAAAGAAAAGATTGATGCTATCGATGCGTTACAAGATAAAGTAAGCCTTCTTAGCTTAGAGATAAATGACAAGGAGAAGAACATTGGTGAACTCAAGTTATCACTTGAGAGTAAGGAAAAAGATTATAAATGGCTAAGCTCCATGTTTGTTCAGAGTAAAGAGAATCTTGAAACTGCAAATTCCACGATAGAACAATTAAAGGAAGAGATTTCAACAAATAGAGAGGAACTAAGTGCGAAGACGTCTTCAATTGATTCTTTGAATGAGGAAATAAAATCTTTGCATGCAGCAAACAGTGAGATTGAGGAAAAAATTCATGGTCTCGTGAAAGATTATGATGATTTGTTGTCCTCTTCTGAAAGAAGAGCAAATCTTGATTCGGAGCTTTTAGCTAAGAAGGATGGCCAACTCTGTGAACTTGAAGGAAAGCTTGCTTTTGCTTTAAGTGAAGCAAGCAATGACCATGAATTGATTAAAGTTTTGAAAAGAGAAAGGGATGATTTAATAGTAGCACTAGAGAGAGAAGTAGAAAGTGTGAGAAAACTGAAAGATGAGCTTAAATCCACTGAAGAGGCATTGGGAGCTACTAGACTGGAGGCTTCAAACCTTTCTAAGGAATCCAATGAAGCGAAAACTTCGTATGAAGAACTAAAGTCTAAGCTCTCGAAAATTCAAAGCGAGTTTATTGAAGCAAAAGAAATTCTGACAAATAATCTGAAGGAGGCAAAGTCTACATCGGAAGCTCTTTCCAACGAGCTGGCATCAATTAAGGAGGTTCTCAAAAAGAGAAAAGAGGAAATTGGAGCAATGTCTAATCAATTGAAAGTTATGACAGACGATCGTGATGACCTAAAGAAGGAATTATTGGAAATCTATAAGAAGCTAGAATCAACAACAAAGGAGTTGAAAGAAGAAAGAAATGTTGTTACTACGTTAAGCAGAGAACTTGAGATTTTAGGAAAACAATTGCAAAGAGATTCTGAAGCACGAAAAGCTCTCGAATCGGACTTAGACGAGGCTACTAAATCACTTGATGAGATGAACACGGGTGCATTATTGCTCTCTAAGGAGTTAGAGAACACGAATTTGAGAACTGGTAATCACGAAGCAGAGAAGGAGATGCTACTAAAGGCACTTAATGAACAGAAGAAATTAGCTAAGGCCGCACAGGAAAATATAGAGGATGCTCAAGAACTTATTATGAGGTTAGGGAGTGAGAGAGAGAATTTGGAGAAGAGATCTAAAAAGCTTGAAGAGGAATTAGCTTCAGCAAAGGGTGAAATATTGCGGATGCGGAGGGAGATTAGCTTGAGGGAAACTACTAATGAGAAACCTGTGAATGAACAGCATCAGAAGACCAATCAAGTTGCAGCTGGGAGAGCTTTGACTGTTAAAAAGGCTGCTACTAATAGGAGAAGAAAGGGGAGCTCAACATCATAATTTCTTACTAGAATATGGTTGGTAAAAGACCTTTTTGTTGTTTGTTTCATCCTGATATTATATTCAAAAGGTTATTTTTGGAACAACATTGATATTGCCGCGTCATTCCCTTACAAGTAGCTTTGAGGTAACTTGATTGCATTGGCTTTTTGCTATATCTTGCTACGAGTTTCTATTTCTTTGTTGTGATTCATCGCATGAAAGATCTTACGATACTGAGAAGTCCGAAGAGTTGAAACATATTGTACATAATCCAGATAAGGAACTGAACCCTCAAAATGCAGGTTAGTTTTCTATGCTGGAATGATCTAAATAGTTCATCTGTTCAATGAGTAATCTCTAAATCATCTCTCCTTTAGCTGCTTTATCTCCTCTTATATCTTTTCTATTACTCACTCATTTACTGCCTCTTTGTGATCTTTACCTCTGTTCGTTGGGATTAAAATTGTTATTTGTGTTTCTGCGTCAGAATTATAGTAAGTTAATACTATCAAAATCTCTCTTTCTTCTTTCTTTTTTTTTCTCTTTTCTTGTCTAAGAATTGGTTTTATACCTTTTTCAGTATTCTCTCATCCAAACTGTTTATAACATCTTTTTCTATTTACAACAGCTTTTTATTATTATTATTATTTTTATATGGCAAATAGTTGGTCCTCAAGTAAAGAAACTGTTGGTTGAGTGGGCTACAATGTAATTGGGCCAGGATGGCTGTTGGATCCGATTGGGCCGGAGAAGAGACATGTTTTTGGTGCTTCGTATTTAAGAATTTTCAGTGTAACGGGACGTGAGATGACATGTGGGGCTCACAAGCTTTTTGCACGCACCCAGTGTATCGTGAGTCGCACACGGACCGTTGGTTTTTCGAAAAAGTGAAAAAGTGTGGAATTTTTTTTTTCTAAAAAAATAGGTTTTCACAGAATACATTTTTTTTTTTCGCTTCTTTGGTTCGAAAGAAAATTAACCTTTTTGAAAATCCGTTTTTCATATTTTATAAAAAACTAGCATTTATATATTTTTTTTAAAAAAATAAAATTAAGAATACTAATTTTTTATAAAATTTGAAAAATAAATTTTTAAAAAATATTAGTGCTTTTTGAAACCAAACCGAACGAAAAATTGAAAAAGAAAAAAAAAAATTCACTCTTCTGAGGAATCAAACAGTCCTTTGAGAAGAGTGGGTAAAATAGTACTTTGCTTGAAGCTAGAAGGTCTGGGTTTGACTTGTAACATCAGAAATGGTCCATGAAATATATAGATACACCTGGAGCAGGCGAGAACTTCTTCAGACTCTTCCCTCCGCGTTAAGGTACTAATAACAAATATGCGCTTTTTTTTTTTTTTTTTTTTTTAACTAGTAGGCCGGTTTGACCCCGCGAGCACCGTGCTTCATTTCGAAGCAAAAAAAAAAAAAAAGAAAAGAAAAAAAGAGAGTCGTCGCTATATTTACCTCTCTGCCATCGTCGCACCTCTCGACGATTCGTCCGAGCGAAAAAAAATGAACAAATAAAAATAAAAACAAATTCTTCTTCGAAACTCTCCGTCTCTAGGTTTTTGCCTCATCGATCTCCAGATCTCCTCATCGCCTCGCGGTTTCCCACCGAAAAATGGTGCGTATTCTCGATCAATCCCTCTTCGATCTCCGCTGTTGATGTTAGATCCACCATGCACTTCATTTGATTCGAAGGAAGCACTTAATTTGATGCTTATATGCTCCAATTCTATTGCATTCGTTGTTTTTGGTTTCGTTCATGAGATTTAATGAAGTAGAACTTGGAATTCTATTGAGATTTTGAGTTTATTTGATCACCTGATGATGTTATTGTTTGTTTTCTTGTGTTGATGATGCAGCCTCTCAGACTAGAGATCAAGGTACTTACTATTGTTAGATCTCGTTGCCTTGTAGACTTACTTTGTTCAAATTTTACTAATGCATGTACATTTTCATTGTAAATTTGTTTGATATGATCGATTGATCAGAGGAAACTTGTGCAAAGATCAGAAAGGGTGAAATCCGTAGATCTGCATCCAACAGAGCCATGGTAATGGGAAATGAATCAGCGATCAATGCCCTTTTCTGTTTTCAAGTAACTGTGGAAACTGAGGTCTCTGAACTACGTTTTGCAATAATGTGTAATCCTTATTTATTTATGCTACAGGATTCTGGCGAGTCTTTATTCTGGAAGTGTTTGCATCTGGGATTATCAATCACAGGTGAGAAACTGATCCTAGACATATCACTTATGCGATTTTTTGTGCTTTTTAGAACTTCTCTGGTTTAGGAACATTAGTTACAAAATTCTAGGTACAGGCGTACAGCTCTTTGGTCCTTCATAAACTGACATTTGATATTGGTAGAATTTTTTGAGTCATTTGTTTATGTTGGATATGATCATACGAACCTACAAATAGCCCGTTTATATATCTAATTGTGATTTAGTAGCCTTTATCTGTCGTCATTACTATCATTCTTATTGATGCAAATGCTTTTGAACTCATCCACTAAAATGCAATAAGTGGATTAAAAATAATTTAAGGATTAGGATCCGGTTCATCTAATTTGCGTATGATGCTTATGGTGACTGAAACAACAAAATGAAATATTCAAAAAATTGTCAAACTTTGATATGCACACTCTTGTAGTTCACATTGAGCATTGCCAATGAACTTTGCCTGAATTATGCTTCTTGGCCTCAGTAGACCAAGTAAAGATGTAAAAATTCAGTTTGAAACCCAGCCTTGTAATAATCGACGCTGATGAATGATTCTTTAGTTGGACATATGGGATTATATGCTAGTGGTTCTTAAAAGTACAGCTTGCGCTTTTGTCTTTTTGGTTTTGTGAAGTGTGAATTTTTAGAGTGAAGTTTTTGTAAGGATTGGTTCTTTCGAATTGTTTTCTTAATAAAAGTTTGGTGGTTTTTCTCCAGACTATGGTGAAATCATTTGAAGTCACTGAACTACCAGGTATGTTGTTCTCAAACATTCTGTCTCTCAGCCGTCTTATTTGATCACCAGGAGTTTGTCTTATGTGTCTAATTTGCATTTTCAGTGCGCTCTGCTAAGTTTATTGCGCGCAAACAGTGGGTTGTGGCTGGTGCTGATGATATGTTCATTCGTGTATACAACTATAATACAATGGACAAGATTAAAGTTTTTGAGGCTCATACCGATTACATAAGGTGTGTGGCTGTCCATCCGACCCTTCCGTATGTGATGTCGTCATCTGATGACATGCTGATTAAGCTTTGGGACTGGGATAAGGGTTGGATATGTACTCAAATTTTTGAGGGTCACTCTCACTATGTCATGCAAGTCACTTTTAACCCAAAAGATACCAATACTTTCGCAAGTGCCTCGCTAGATCGCACGATTAAGGTCTGCTGTAATATTCTTAAAATGGAAAACTTGGTTTGTCGTATGCTGTTTCACGTTTTTGATCATAGTATGTGTCAAATTGTAATCTTTTCCAGATATGGAATCTTGGTTCTCCGGATCCAAACTTTACAGTAGAGGCCCATTCAAAGGGTGTAAATTGTGTCGATTACTTTACTGGTGGTGATAGGCCATATTTGATTACTGGTTCTGATGATCAGACTGCGAAGGTCTGCTTCCTTCATATTCATCACGAACTTAGATTTTACTGTTTTACATAGTTTTCTACTCATGCGTTCTCGTGGAATCAGATCTGGGATTACCAAACGAAGAGCTGTGTTCAGACACTTGAAGGCCATACACATAATGTTTCGGCTGTCTGCTTCCATCCTGAGCTTCCCATTATAATTACTGGCTCAGAGGATGGGACTGTTCGCATATGGCATGCAACTACTTATAGGCAAGCTCTTATTCTTCTGACGTATATGTGTATCTCTTCAGTATCATGTATTTGGTATTTTGTTTCTTTTTGGATACTGATGAATTATTGTGGATGAACACGTTATCTTCTGCATGCATGAGTAGCCTAGGACCCAAGTTTTTCGTTTTGTTCTGAAGATGTTTTCTGCTTTGCTGGTTAGATTTTTGCTTCTAAACACCAGAAATTTGTTCCTTATCAATATTATGATGCTTAATTCATTTGAAATTTACTTATAAGTTCTGGAGGAAGCTAAACATTTTGTTGTTTTTAGTAGAGATTTAGTTTTAAATTTACATTTTTCACAGGCTGGAGAATACACTCAACTATGCCCTTGAGCGGGTTTGGGCTGTAGGATGCATGAAAGGTTCGAGAAGGTAAATAAAAGTTCATCACTTGTATTTTGAGTACTGCATTTTACTGCTGTATCAAACTTATACCAGAATGTACTATTAGTAAGCATTTCATTCTTCTCTATTTTAAAGTTTATCTGTAATTTATCTTTGTACTACATACATATTAACATTTCAAAGTAATGGTCTAATATATATGAATACTTTATTAATGATGATTTACTTGTCTAAAACTGCACCATAAAAGACAACAAGGGAAACTCAAAATTCTTATGATATGTTGCCATATATTTTCCTTTTTTTTTCAAGCTTCAGCTCTATTTAGACTCGAATGTCCTCTAAGTAATACGGGGAAAATCATGACTCTTTCAGTTTTTGTTCAGGTATCATCAATCTTACTCTTCCTTTCATTAACGGTTGCAACCTGTTTAAATGCTCTCCTGTGTTATGATGCTCTAAATGGTTTACATTGGTTTCCAAGTCATCCTTATTAAACACATCTCGTCCTGTAACTCTGCATAGTCTAACTTGCCATTCTTCTAATCAAAAGTACCAACATTTTCATTTATAGGGTGGTAATTGGATACGATGAAGGAACTGTCATGATAAAAATTGGCCGTGAAGAACCTGTTGCTAGCATGGATAACAGTGGCAAAATTATATGGGCAAAGCATAATGAAATTCAAACAGTTAATATCAAGACAGTTGGGGCAGACTTTGAGGTTTGCTAGCTCTGTTACTGTATCCAATAGAAAAACTTAAACTCCATTGAGTTAATTTCACAGTTCTTAGTTGGTCCTACTTGTAGGTTACAGATGGAGAAAGACTGCCACTGGCTGTGAAGGAGTTAGGAAGCTGTGATCTTTACCCTCAAGTAAGTTTATGTACAAGCTATTTGTCTGTAATGCGTCTAGTAATGTTTCTTCTTTTTCTTTTCCTAGTCCTATTAGATTTTTGTTAGTAGATATTGCAGCAACTCCTGTAGAACTGGTACCGTAGGAAACTAAATGGCTTAAAAAATTATCAGTACATTAAACTTTTAATTTTTGGCCTTTGGTTATGCTTCCTTTTTCCGCTTCTTAATTATACATATTCTTTGTGATTGAATGCACTGGAGGACAGTGGTTTTTTTCAATCTGTAGTATTGCATAAAAGGGATTTGTTTGGACAAAGAAAATTTTACCAGCGATCGTTTTGCCCTTTTTTTTAAGATGAGCTTGCATGCTCACCAATAATAACAAGAATAGAGAAAGTCCATTTGCTAGCACATTCAATTGCCTAGAATTTGAGTTTAGCAAAGGAAAATTAAAAACAAAAGATTAAGTTAAGAGAGGCATTAGCTTCTGACTTCAAGGTAGTATGTTTATGCTGGATTTTCTCAATATCCGAGATACATTTGTCATTTTACTTTGTTGCATCATGTTCCAAAATATCTGAAATTTGCATATCAAATCTGTATTTGTTATATATCGGCAGGTAGGGTATGAATATCACTAGAAAGTTGATTATATGGCAATTTTTAGACTTTAATGTTCAAAGCCCATTTTATTGAAAAAAAATAAGTAATCTTTGCACAAGGTTATCAGTCATCTATATCTCGTAGATGCTTTAGTGCAATTGCAGTGTTTTTCTTTCACCATAATGTTTCTAAATTAATTTTCTTTTGAATCTTCTGATACAATGCTGAGGCAATGGTACATGGCTTATACTTTCTAGTGCTTGAATTTGATCTTCCTTCTTTTAATATCCAATAGTAATGTGTACTGTTCTATTGGTTGGTTAGAGCTTAAAACATAATCCAAATGGGCGGTTTGTTGTCGTTTGCGGGGATGGAGAGTACGTCATATATACTGCATTGGCTTGGAGAAACAGATCTTTCGGGTCTGCCTTGGAGTTTGTTTGGTCATCTGATGGAGAATGTGCCGTACGAGAAAGTACTTCCGGAATAAAGATTTATAGTAAAAATTTCCAGGTTTGTGTTCTAAAAGTATATTATACTTTATGAGGGTCTATTAGGCAGTACCAACATTTTACTCTCAACTTTATTTCTAAGACTGGTTATTACAACAAATGATTGAATGTAAGATGAGTGATTGAACTATCATTTTGATGATAAGCATACAAATATGCTTCATTGCCAAAGTTTTTTTTATGTGGAAGCAAATACTAATGGAGATGTCAACCTTCTTTGAAGCTCAGAATTTATGGTACAAAAAGATGTGCTGAGTTAAATTTCACTCATTATTTCATGAAAAAAAAATAATCCAACATTACGGTTTATATTTATCAGTAGGCATTTACATACGTAATTTTTGTTTTAATGTGGCTTACATAATTTTTGTTTTTATATGTCTTGAAACTTGATGTAAGGTTGAGAGTTAATGCATTTTCAGGAGAAGAAATGTATCAGGCCAACCTTTTCTGTAGAGCATATTTTTGGGGGAGTATTGTTGGCAATGTACTCCAATGACTTCATTTGCTTTTATGACTGGGCTGAGTGCAGACTGATACGCCGTATTGACGTTAATGTTAAAGTGAGTAGATACCCTGCTACGAATGTTTTGTATACTTGTGGCACAGTGTTGCACTACATCCAGGTTCTTGTTTAAGTAATATCGCCACTTATGGTTTTGCAGAATCTCTATTGGGCAGATAGTGGTGACTTAGTGGCGATAGCAGGTGATACATCATTCTACATCCTAAAGTACAATGTAAGGGGGTTCACAGCCAAAGTTTTTCATGTATGTCCTATCTGCAGCTTGATGTGTAACCATTCATATATCCTTATTTTTCCTGCAGAGAGATGTTGTTTCTTCTTATCTAGAAAGCAGAAAGCCAGTGGATGAGGAAGGTGTAGAAGATGCCTTTGAGCTTCTTCATGAGATCAATGAACGGGTCCGAACTGGGATATGGGTTGGGGACTGCTTCATTTACAATAATTCTTCATCTCGACTGAATTATTGTGTTGGCGGAGAGGTAGTAATTAAGTAATTTGTTGATGCATTTTTGAAGTTTTGCCTACTAAATATTTCTTGCACTACTTGAAATATTACACAGTTACTCATTTCATTTTATGTAGGTCACTACCATGTTTCACTTGGATCGGCCTATGTACTTATTAGGATATCTTGCAAGTCAAAGTCGAGTCTATCTTATTGACAAGGAGTTAAAGTGAGTCTCTAAAGTTGATTCGGATGTTTTGTCATCCCATCATCATCATCATCATCTTATTATTATTATTATTATTATTATTATTATTATTATTATTATTATTATTATTATTATTGTTATAATATTTTTTTTCTCTTTGACAGTGTTATGGGTTACACATTACTTCTTGGTATGATTGAGTACAAAACCCTTGTGATGCGTGGGGATATGGACAGTGCAAATGATATTTTGCTGTCAATACCAAAGGAACATCACAATAGGTGCGTGCATGTTTCTTGTCGGAAAGCTCGATACTGCTTATGATAAAATTGATATTTTTTCTAGACCCCAATTTCTAATGGGAAGCAAAAGTATAAACAAGTAGTCAATGGTTTTGCGATGGCAGTGGCATGTTCGGATTATCTTATCAGACCTCTGCAGTATGATCTAATATCATGCTCGTTCCTCATAATTTATCCTGTTATTTTGCTGAGTTTAGTACATATTTTAGTTGAAGCTATAAATCTGTTGGTTTCCTTAATGATACAAACTGCAATGGTTTCTCCAGGAATTGCTCTTATTATTAAATTTGTCATCATTAGATTTTCTGCTGCCGACCTGTCATTTGTAACAATTATGGCACTTCTCTTTTGCTCATCTGAATTTAGTGTCTTCTCGTTCTTTTCCGTTCTCCTACTCCTTTAGTGCTATCATTATTTCTCTTAAGCACTCCTTTAACATTCCCGTTTGTTAAAATTTCAGTGTGGCACATTTCTTAGAGTCCCGAGGCATGGTAGAGGAGGCTTTCGAAATAGCTACTGATCCTATTTATAGGTTTGACCTAGCTGTGCAGCTTGGGAAATTGGACAATGCAAAGGTATGGTTAGTGAGTATGGTTGCTCCATAACAGAGAATATATGCAAAAACAGTGTATCTTAGTATTATCCTGTAAGAGGATGTTAATGTTTAACATTTTTTTTTGACTTAAGGACATAAATTTATTCTGCAGGCAATTGCGATTGAACTACAAAGTGAATCTAAGTGGAAGCAATTGGGTGAACTAGCTTTGTCCACTGGGAAGGTATATTAGTGAACTTCAAGAGAATCTAGTTTGTGTTTTTTAATTCCAAAAAGGTTTTCTGCAGATGATAGTTTTACTGTGAGTTGCTGCTTAGCATGTTATGTTGCATACGGCAGAGGAACAATTTTAGTCTGCATAAGAATTTGTCAAGCCGATGATGCAGTTCAAAACACTGAACTCATTGGGAAGTTACTTGTGACATAATATTAAGATGAAAGATAGGTAGTAGGTACACACTTATTCTCTAATAGGGTATACCTTCAACCTACGGTAAATCTGACATTATACAGGTAGGGCTTGTTTGGTTCACCTATTTTAGACTGAAATTGGAATTGGATTTATTGATTCCGATAGTTGTTGTTTGTTTTATAGGAATCGGATTCCGATTCCCATTCCACTCGTGAGTTCACCTATTTTAGACTGAAATTGGAATTGGATTTATTGATTCCGATAGTTGTTGTTTGTTTTATAGGAATCGGATTCCGATTCCCATTCCACTCGTGAATGGGAGTGACCAAATTCATTTATGGCCCAATCCGACTTTGAATTCGGGATTGGCCCATTCCAAAGTAAACCGCTCAAAACCTTTTCTCACAAACACTTCCCCCTCCTCTCCCTTCATTCTCTCTTCTATCTTAATCAAAACACTCAAAACTCTAGATATTTATTTCGATTTTCATTCCAATAATGAACCAAACATTTTTGGATAATTCGTCATTCCATTTTCGATACCAATGCAATCCAATTCCATTTTCCATTCCTATTTCAATCGTGAACCAAACATGCCCTTAAGTGGTCATAAAGGTTGATGTATAGTTTTTTCCTGCACTTTAGTTGCTACAGTTGTAATTCACTAATTCTGTTTAGATTGATATTTGTCTGGGGAAATTTGTCATCCCCTAACTATACTATCTTGTGAATCTTGCTGCGCTCTTTCAAAAGAAATTTTGGCACATTACTATTTGTTTATTCTGTATATCTTTTTTTATACATGCAGTTAGATATGGCCGAGGAGTGTTTATCGCACGCTAGGGATTTGAGTGGCTTATTGCTTCTCTACTCAGCTCTTGGAGATGCTGAGGGAATAACTAGACTTGCAGATCTTGCTGAAGAACAAGGGAAGAAAAATGTTGCCTTCCTTTGCCTCTTTTTGCTTGGAAAATTAGAAGAGTGCCTTCACTTGTTAGTTGACAGGTATATATACTTGATGTGCTGTATGCCAGTTGTTATCCTATATATTATGCTTGTCCTTTGGTATTTAAGAACTACTTTGATGATGATGATTGTGATATGCAATTCTCTATACAGCAAGCGTATACCGGAGGCTGCATTAATGGCACGATCTTTTCTTCCTAGCAAAGTCTCTGAGATTGTAGCAACATGGAAAAATGATCTTCACAAAGTATACATATTCTATCCACTATTTCCATGTTTACTTCAAATGCCGTAGTTGATTTGCTTAGAATGTGATGCAAGCTAAAAGCTTTTCCCAGTTATTCAGTTCAAAATACCTGAAACTGATAATAATTTATGTTCTAGCCTTCTGCTTGTTCTTTGTACAGGTTAACCCAAAAGCTGCGGAGTCTTTGGCTGATCCTGGCGAGTACCCAAATTTGTTTGAAGATTGGCAGGTTGCTCTTGCTGTTGAAGCTAGTCTTTCCTCCAAAAGGTGCCAGTTACATGGCTTTTCTATTTATTTACGCTGTTAGATTTTTGCACGCAAATTCAACACTTAACTATTCTCATATGGACATATATTATCTTAAACTTATTATAGTGAAATACCAGGCAAGTTTATAGGTTACATCTTGTGGCATAAATACAGAATATAATTGCTGAAAACAAGAATTTTCTAGTTACTAATGAGCACTAGCTCAGTAGGTCTTGTTGCATGTTCCTTGTCGATAGTACTTCAGAAACCGACTTTCCTCAATTATTCTTCCCTGAATATTGGTTTTGAAGTTGTACAAGGTTGTAGGCCTCAAGATGGATACCTTTAGTTTTGTTGCATGAGGCCAAATTGCAAATATTGGCGTGGATAAATCTCTTGCCAACTAACTTGCTGAGATTTTGTAGATTTTGCTCATTTATACAGGGGTAACTATCCACGTGCTGAGGAGTACTTAAACTATGCTGAAAAGGCAAAGATAAGTCTTGTGGATGCTTTCAAGGAAATGCAAATTGCTGAAGAGGCCTTACCAGCTGAAAATGGTGATTTGGTTCATGAGGTACTCGGGGTTGTTTTATGTATTCTTTGTTGAAGTTTAATGCTAGAGATATCTTGATCCTCTTTTCACAATGCACGACTTTTCTTGGAAGGTACTACAAAAGTACAAATACGTAATAAATCATTTGTTTGCAGGTGATGAAAGAGGAGGGAGATGAGGAATATCAGGAAGAAGACATTGAAGTTGACGCTGATGGTTCCACAGATGGCGCCATCATTGTAAACGGGAATGAGGATGAGGAATGAAGTCTCTCATCCTAAAGTCAATTGGTTTGGCAAGTGTAACTCTGTGTAATTTCGCTGGTCAGAAATACAGTTTTTCTAACATGACAAGATGGATTTGGCCTAATTTAATATGTATCAAATTTTGAATAGCATGGACAACATATGCAACTAATTTGAATCAAGTTTAGTAGATTATATGTAATGTAACATATATAAAACTGAGGAAGTGAGTCAGCTTTTTAATGCGTGTCCTATTCCATCTTTATCAACCCCTTGTTTCAGATGCATTATCAAGTTTTCTAAGATTGGCAGTAACTAAATGAAATCTGATGATCAATAAAATCTTGGTAGATCTTTCCTCCTCTAATGTGGTGCTACAAGTTGTGAGAATACCTGTTTCCGATTCGTGATATGACTGAAATCTTTTAAGGACTAGGCAACTTAATCTCCTTAGATATATGGTTGTCGCTTGAAGATCTCCAAATTACAATTCTGTTCCATTTCATCTCTTAATTTCTTTTTCTTTCTCTCTCAATGTATATTTTCATCACCTTCTCTGACTTAATGCTGTGTATAACTTCTGTACATACACTTTGCTGTTTGTGTTTTATGTGTACCTGTACCTTACTGTGTTGTTGCATTTATTTTGCAGTGCGAGTCTAAATCAAGAGGGAGTTAACAAGACAAGATTGTGCTGTTATTTCCTATCTTCTTAAGGTGAAGAATCATTCTAAATGTAATGTGCTTTGTCTGAACTGACTAATCATTTATTTTTCAAATGGACATCTCCTGATCCTATACTAAATGCTGACTAGTCAGATATCTTTTTCCTCTTGTCGCTGACGTCTCGAACAGTTAACTTAATCATATAGTGGTTCATTCTTCATTGTTTTAGTGTTGATTTCTTTCTCCTATCAAAAGGTGAAAGAAGGAATGTAAAGAAGTGTGGAACATTTGGAGTAGTTGCAGAGATATCAAAAATCCTTTGCAGAATATTTCTCAAACATCATTGTATCACTCATATTTATTTCGTTTATCAGGTTGCTGCTGGAAGAGTACCATCTACTAACCTTTATCTCCATTCACTAAGGAGCTTAAGTGAGATCTTACAAACTGAGCAGAGTCCAAGTGTCGGCACAAACAACAGTTAATCGGTAATTGGCTTAATGCCAAAAGCTTTCTCTACCATTTGATTGCTGGGATATGTAGAGTCATGAGTATCATAGCCTTTTTTTGTCCATCTAGCAAACAATTTTCCCCCTTGCACCGTCCCTTAATTTTTTTTTTTTTGCTTTTTTTTTTTGTCGTTCTTTGTGGTTAATAGTTGTTTGATGAGATTAGGTACCGTATTATGCAATATACACCACCAAATCACATTTTCTTTTCCCCAGTGAGAAAGAGATCCAATCATTTGAGCTGTCGTTGTGGAATTACCTAATACATACCCCCATTGATTAACAAATGAAAAGGGGAGTGCGCAGTTTGTTTTGCTTCGGCATAAATATAGCTGGCACACGGGCTATTTATGCTATGTTGGTTGAGATTCTTTGTTAACCTAAAGATGGCTTCTCTTTACATTTGTCGTTGTATTACCTCCTTTTTAATGATTTGGTCTCCCACTCACGGGATTAATAGAACTTTTTAAGTTTAAAGGGCTTTTAGATGATTATGCTTTAATATTCTTGTGGTTTGAATACTTAAAAATGTCCCCAAGAGCCCATGCATTGTTTGGGTCACTCTCTGTATATTTTTCTGCTTAGGACTGTGTTTTATTTGAATTAGTGAAGCAAAATATTCTTGGTGCCCGTTTGGTTGCATGTACGCAGCTGGACGCGCAGCATTTGCATATTTATATATCAGATGTTTAGTGTAATGCACTTTAGTATTGTATTTGTATGCTTTCCTTTTTACGTTACAGCGTTACAGCGGTGGATGGACGGGTGGATAAATTTTTCTGTACTGTAAAAATAGTCTTCCTGATTGCTGCATTTTGATTTATGCCCAATGTAGTCGCAGCTTGAGGCCTGTGAATTAAACAAATGTAACAACAATACGGAACTGGAGAACAATCTGCAGTACTTGCACAGATTAGAGCTTCATTTAATGTCTCCAATTTCTCCCAGTAAAACTTCCTCCCCATTCATCTCTCCGCGAAAACAATGGATTGATTATTAGAAACTTAGTACAATCTAAGACATTGCATTCCACTTAAAATCATTACGAAACCAGCTTTTGCTTGGACGGAAAGATTTTCGGAAGTTAATGTTGTTGGTAACTCATTTGTGATAGAAAAAAGTCATCTGCATATTTACGTTAAGTTTTCTAACATTTGGGGTATTAGAAACACTAATAATAAAACTGGTGCCAAAATATTATTTCTTAATAAATATTAACGTTATAAGATACATACATATATTATGAAAATACGAAATTTTAAAAATGTGTCATCAATTTATCCTTTTATGTGTTTTGAATACGTGAACGTAAAAGTTGGATTTAAATGTATGAATGGCGTGCTTCTCACGATAAGGCGAGGGCAGTAACGCGGGCCACGAGGACATTCTCTCTCTCTCTCTCTCTCTCTCTCTTATTCCCCCACTCGCTCTGCTATGTCTTTATACATACTCTGCCATGCTCAAATGTCTGAAGCGCTAACTTATCCAGAGTAAAATATCAAAACAAATAAATTATATAACCTTTAGCCAAATTATAAATAACTATTTAAACATAAAGCTTTGTAATTATAAATTGTTTGATAGGAATGGTAACCAAAAAGGCTTGAGCGACAAAATATGAATTATAAGAAGAGATTTTCACGGAGTTATTTTGAGTGATTCAGTGAACGTTGGCATGTGAAAGTAAATATTAAGCAACCAAATTGATGGGTTCGTAGTTAATCATATATATATATATATATATATATATATATATATATATATATAGTAGAGAGATTTTGGAGTTTCCTTGGATCGAGGCAAGCGGTTGAGGTCCCACAATCTGAGGGAGGAGGAGAAGGGCGTGCCCGTGATCCACCGTAATCTTAACTGCCCATTCCCTGGTCAAACGGACATGGCCACGATGATGATGATCAATGGCCAATGATGCATGGGATGATGAACTATGGATGGATGCGGCCTGCTGCAATGATGCATGCTTCATTCTCAAGCTCTGGAACGCGGTCACCGGGTGACCGACACGTGCCGTGGGCCGACCCACTCCTAACCTTTTCTTTTTCAATAAAAATATGTCAAAATTTTAAAAATTTTGTTTTTCACTCTCCAGTCTTTTTATCTTATTTAATTTGAGATATTCAAAAATATTTTTACAACAAAATTTAAATTAATTAATTATTTACTTTAATAAATTTACAGATAAATAAAAATAAACAATACATTCAAATTTTAAACTTAAAGTATTGTTGATTTACTCAAATTAAATAAACTAAAAAATCGGATTCTAAAATTTAATTTTTGAAATACGAATAATTAATCAAATAAAAATAATTTATAATTTGCGCAACTTTATAATAAATGAGTATAAATCTTATAATTCATCATCCAAGTATTAATATTTTATTAATTTTATTATTATTATTTTAATATTAAAAATATAAAAAATACTATCTAAGGATATACAGTTACTTTTCCAGCGTACATAAAAAAAATAATAATAATAATGTTGATAGTGGCTTACCAACTTTAGATTATTTATGGATGAATCTCAAATAGGGGTCTTACTTATAAATCTGTAACTTATTTAAATTTTTATTAAATAATATATTTTTATAAAATTAATAAATCCATCAATTTTACCGTAAAATTTAGAGACAACCACGATCTTAAAATTTAGAGACTCAGAATATCCAAAGATTGAAGGTTTTTAATTAGTTGACTTGTCTTTAAGAAAAAAATTCGTACAGCTGGACAATTTGCTTAAGAGTTGATGTATTACTTTGTGGGATGAAAAAAAGAATTATGAACCATTTATTCATACAACACTTTCTTAATAAATTTTAATTTGTGACGGTTTTTGTGAGGATTCAATCTATGAAGTTGAAAAATAATATGTGTGCTGATCGAATTGAGTACCGATACTGGTGAATCATTTAGAAGGTCAATTATAAATTAATAAGATCGAATATTTAATGGCGATGTGTGAATATAAAATCGACTAAGTAGTCTAGTTTGTATAGTGTTAGGTTTATTCTTTTTTCTTTTTTTTGTTCACAATCAATTGTGGTCTGGTATCTCACCATCACTGTAGTCTAGTTCATTATTTTATTAAATAAAATAAATAATTTATTAATTTTTCTTAATTTTTTTTTATTTAATAAAATAAAGTTTTTTTTTAAAAAAAAAAATGTAGTAATTAATTGTTGTATTTTACTCCCGTTTTGTAGTCTTGGTCTTAGTAAACTCAAACTCCGTTGCAATATATCGCCGGGATTTACGTTCAAGCTCCCTACGCTCCTCACCATATATATATATTTTTTCCCCCTTTTGTTTTATTCAATTTGGCTTCACTTTAATTAATTTATTATTTAATTAAGGGACAAACTAAACACTTTCTCGTTCTTCCACGCGTTCTAATTAAAGACTGTTAATTTGCCAGACTTACAGTGACGGCAGACAAATTAAAGCCGCCTTCCATCACTAAATTTTTAGGTAACCCTTCAGCAATAATTTTAGCTTTCTGCAACCAATTCTTTCTATTAAATATAAATTTTTAATTTGAAAAAAATTTATGTTTTCCAATTTTGTGAATTTTCAATATATATATATATATATATATATATATATATATATATATATATATATATATATATATATAAAAGTAGATAAATTTGTTCTCGTATTTCTATTTATAAATGTAAATTTTATGCATTCACTATATATATTCTAAAGTTTATAAAAAAATTTAATAAAATTTTTAGTTAAAAAAAAAATTAGAGTTCAATTGACTGGTGCAATTTATTATAAATTTAGATAGTAAAAAATTGAAATATATATATATATATATATATATATATATATATATATATATATATATATATATATATATAGAGTTGGGCTGGAATGCTATTGATAGCACCAGCCCAACTTTGCCACCCATTTTATACCCTTTGGATTGCGTTGAGATTTGTGAAAACTATTTAATGAAAAAAAGAAAAAAAAAAAAGTAAAAAGAAAAAGTAAAAATTAAATAGCTTTCACAAATCTCAACGCAATCCAAAGGGTATAAAATGGGTGGCAAAGTTGGGCTGGTGCTATCAATAGCATTCCAGCCCAACTATATATATATATATATATATATATATATATATATATATATATATATATATATATATATATATATATATATATATATATATATATATATATATAAAATGTTAGAAATTATGTTTTTAAATATTTATAATGTTAGCAACGAGTGC
Organism: Tillandsia leiboldiana; assembly: GCA_029204045.2. Classification (NCBI taxonomy): domain Eukaryota; kingdom Viridiplantae; phylum Streptophyta; class Magnoliopsida; order Poales; family Bromeliaceae; genus Tillandsia; species Tillandsia leiboldiana. The sequence goes on along the minus strand of CM055064.1, from coordinate 772,205 downwards.
ACAAACTAAACAAAATCAATTGGCGATCACGACAGAAAAATAAAATCAAAATTGCACGACAGAGAATTAACACACAGATTTACGTGAAAAATTCTTTGCAGGAAAAAAATTACGGGCGAAAGAGGAGAGGATTCACTATATGAAAATGGGAGAATACAAGAGTTCTTCTTGATACAATCGCACGATCTCTCTAGGACAAACAAAAGAAAAAATTAGGATTTTTTTCCTAGCGGCCCGAGTCCTTCGCTTCCACCATAGACATCCACAAAATTTCTCGTCGCACCGCGAAGTCGTCGACGAATCTGAATCATAATATCGAAGAGATTCTGATTTTAAGTCACATCTAACATATAATCTACATGCATGATATTATATTATTTATAAGAAAAATGCTATGTGTACACCCCTTTCGGGGTGTACATCATACACCCCACCCATCTAAGGGTGGGGGTGTGATGATGGGTCACTTGATGTGACCCGTAAAAAGTATCGCCACCATTAAAATGGTGGAGGTGTATGATGTACACCCCTTCGGGGTGTACATGTAGCATTGCTCTATTTATAAATATAAATAATTCTTTTTTATTGTATTATTTTATTGTCTTAATAACGAATCACTTAGCCCAGCACTTTCTCGTCGTTCCACGCGTCTACAGAGCAAGTGGACGGTGATGCTTTACTTTTTTTTCTTTTCTTTTTTTCACTTCTTATATTATTAATTAAATAAAAAATTTATGCATTTTCATGCAAGTTATGAAATCCCTTATGAAACCCCTTTACTAATAGGTGAATGAAATAAAATGAATAGTGGGATTCACGTGGGCAAGTTGCGGTGGTCGGTGTGACCGTTATGTGTGGTTCCTACGTGTCATCTATCAACTTACCTACTCATTATTATTATTATTATTATTATTATTATTATTATTATTATTGATCTTTAATGCAACAAGAGCATTCCATTTTGAATTTAATACTTTAAACTTTTTAAGAGCAATGAATGACATTACAGGAGACTTAAATCAACACGCACTCAAATATTCAAATTGTATCTTAATCTGTGTTGAATAGCAGCTACAGTATTATAATAAGTCGAAGATGGACAGTATTAATTATTTATGAATTAAAAATAAATTTAATTTTTTTTATTTCGTGACAATAAATTTTAAAAACTAATATCTAGATGAATTAAGCTTGGTCGAAATTCGTAGACACGTAGTGTGTCTGTACACTTTAAGTAAATTGATTACGTATTTTTAAAATTTCGATCTTTTAAAATTAATCATTAGCACAAGATAGAGCAAGTCCTACGGCATGGGATTCTAATAAATATTAATGCATCAGATGAATTCCAACCATTCGACTGTTCATTCGTAAGATCATAGCGAAGTTTGTTCATTCCTAAGGTTTTCGTAGAGATTAGTTAATTGTCGATATTTTATTTTTATTTATTTTTTTGGCTTTGTCAAGTGTGGATGAGGTTGTTTACGTGAGAGTACACACAACGCGGAGGAGAAGTGGATATGCAACAGCTGTTCCCCCACTGTCACATTTTGGAACCTTGCGCTTATAATTTGAGTTCGCTCCATGCATGGACCGTACGTGCATGGGCTCACATCTTTAATTTGCCTCGACTCAATGTCATCTAACTCAGTACTCCATCTGCATGATTTTGTTGATTTCTCACGCACACCACCATTTGGCAACACAATTTGGCTCCGTCTTTGGGATTTTTGCTTGTTTTCTCTCCACCCATTGGAGACAAGCTACTAATTAATTAAACATTAAAATCATCTTCTTTTTTTTTTAAAAAAAATATTTATTAATTTTTTTGAATAGTTTCAAGAAAATTAATCATATATGGGTTCAAATTTTCTTACCCATCATATCATATAATTCACTTAATTTCACCGTGCGTGTAAATATAACAAAAAATAATTAATTTTGTTTAAAATAAAATAAAATATAATAATATGAATCTGCTTCAAACGCTAGTTCATGTCGAATACAAACGTATTTGACACGAAACTTATAAAAATTATTTGGAACTTAGCTATTTAATTGGATACAGCTTTAATTGGATACAGCTTTGAGTTCTTGGACTTGCTCCGCGCGTGCTGCACGTGGCATACAATTGCGACACTCCTGCTGAGGTTTTATGCTCGGAGAAGTTAATATATACATATACAGTACGTACAGGAGCTCGAAATTAGAACGAACATCATCTTTGCTTTTAATAAAGGATTAATTACATACGACTTACTGCAAACATATCGAATAACAGATATATTTCTATAAAATTTAATTTTTTATATTTATTCTTTTAAAAATCCAACATTATTTATATATATCTTTCCGATTTATTATCGTTAATTAGTTCACTATTTACTTTTTAACATATTATATGTGAAATAACAATTTTGCTCTTTAAAAAATATTTCTCTAAAAAATAATGCTGAAATATCTGGAACCTATGGTTAACTAGATTTTTCTAATAGAGATAGACGATAGGAATATATATGAATAACGTTGGACTTTTGAAAGAATAAATATGAAAAGTTGAACTTTGTAGAAATATATCTGCTATTCGATATGTTTGCAGGAAGCTGTATGCAATTAACCCTTTAATAAATTACTCTTTATCCGCCAAGAATATGCACCATTATTTTGAATTGGGTATTTAATTTTTTTTTATTATTATTATTATTTTACTATCTAATTTTTAATTTATTTACTATAAGTTGGTCCATAATATTTTGATTTTAAAAGTTAAGGTAATTACTTATTTTGATAAATTTATAGTTGTGAGAAATAAAAGTAAATTAGAAATCAAAGCTTAAAGTCAACTATCTCGAATAAAATAATTTTAAAAAATTGAATAGTAAAATTAAAATTATAAATAATCAACTCAAAATAATTTACAGTTATATCTATTCTTATAACTCGAAAATAAACTCTTCAACCCTAGTATAATAAAATTTATGGATATATATATATATAGTTACTGAAATAAAAATGAGTTTCAACGTACAGGACCTTAACCTTATGACTTCTCAATATTACGAAGATAACTTAGCGTTTGATCGAGACGGTCGATCACCTACTCTTGGGTTTCGTGATCGGGTCGGATGATCGGGGTGTGAGATTCGAGGTGCTAAGGAATACTGTTCGCGAGGTGTGGGAGAAGTGGTTGGGGGAGAGAGGGTCTTCTTCAGAAAAGCGATTCGTTAATTTATTTATTATATAGCGCATTGGTGAGTGCTGTGAAAAATCAGAAACATGATTATTTCTCAACAGTCGAACACTGACCTCCTGTCTGCTATTATCTGGGTCAGGAGAGAGTTGGCGCTTTGGAGAGATCTGGGCTGAGTGTTCCCGTCTCTGCTATTAATATAGCTCTTTTTTTTACTTTTTTTTTTTTTCCTTTCGAGAGACCTAATTGTCTCACATTTGTTGTTTAGTTTATTTTTCTGATGAATGAAACAGATAGCGTGCTACATTTTTCTTTAAAAAAAAGAAAAAAAACTTAGCATTTGAGTAATTTAAACAATTCCATGATGGATTCTGCTATGTGGAGTTATCTTTGAATTATCTCGCTAATCCAAAATAATATCAAGACGAATGCCAATTGAAAATTTTACTTACAAATTTCTGATTATTTTACAACACTTATTGCAATCAAAATACAAAAAAAAAAAAAAATTGCACATTGAAAAAATGGGATTATAGAAATATTTGGGAGAGAGAGCCACAAAAAGGTGTTACAAATTTTTATAAGGTTAATTAAGCCACTAATAAGAGTAAGATTCAACTGGACGAGAAAAAAAATAAAATAGAGCTAAATATTTTAGTGAACTTAATTGGAGCTTTGACTCGTTCAAAGTCATGAGCAACTCCACTTAATTAGAAAATGTTTTTGTTTTATTAGTTGTTTGATATATATATATATATATATATATATATATATATATATATATATATATATATATATATATATATATATATATATATATATATATATATATATATATGAAATTATTTATTTGTTCATTCTACATGCATGTTTTATAGTAGCTTATAATCTAAGTATACGTAGTCAACATAGATTAGGGAATGGCTCCGATGATTACTATGTAGCTTAGCTTCGTATACCACTAATTTTTCTTTTTTATATTGCATTAGATCCGGTTTATCGGCTCCGTGATTGACCATTTCTCCCCTCTAATTTTGTAATTAAATAAATTTAATGTCCAATTATTTAATCAAAAAAGTAATAACATATTAATATTTGGATAAAATGTACGAAGCTATTTGCTCGTACATACTCTCGGTTTAAAAATTTTAACTTTTGAATAAATTTTTATTATTATTCTGTAATTAAAAAAATTATGTTTAAATATTTTTTTTTATACCTACAAAATGAATTAAATATAATTCCGTATAAATGAGCAAAACAGCAAAACAGAAAATTAAAAGTTTACAACGAAGTAAAATAAGTGCATTATTTATTACAAAATTATAAAATAATTATTTTATAAGAAAAATTAGAGATTTTTTTTTTTTTTTTTTGTGGTTTTGGAATTTTACGACAGGAACGTTGTTGCAATATTAGGATAAGACAGGGACCATCCAAATATTTGACGCTAATATTTTGGCTTTGGGCATCTGAGATTGTGACCCTATCAAAAAAAGACGTAATTAGTTTGCGTCATTACCCGCGTCTTAACCAAAAGGGATTATAATTAGATTCCCATTTGATTGCAACACAGGGATGATACGGTGTACCGCAATATCACACATGTGCGAAGAGCGAAGCGCGAAGCAGCAGCGATCAGGGAGAATGTGGACCGCAGGATCATTTTGGCGACTCGTCGCGTGACGTTCACGGGTACGCGGTGCGTGTGCGCGGGTGCGGGTGCGGGTGCGGGTGCGGGTGCGGGTGCGGGTGCGGGCGCGGGCGCGGGCGCGGGTGCGGGTGCGTGCCAGTGAGGCGTGAGGGCTCGACGCCGACGCTCCAGCCGCGCCCGACGTGACACGTGGGCCCCGCTCACATGCCCTGCTCTCATCCCTCGACTTCGTGGGCCCCGCGCCTCAACTTCCCCGCTCCCACTAATTACAAAAAAAAAAAAAAAAAAAAATTAGGATTTCTAAAAAATAATTAAAATATTAAATTAAAGGTTAAAGAAAATACACACACGTACGGAAATTTCCTTACTGTTAAAAATTATAATTAATTATAGATTAAATATTTAATTTTAATTATTTAATAAAATAAATTTATTTTTTATTATTTTTATATTATTCTAAATAAAATTAATATTTTATTTATATTTTGTTAAAATAAAAATATAAGTTAACACTAACAAATCAAAATTATATATATATATATATATATATATATATATATATATATATATATATATATATATATATATATATATATATATATATATATATATATATAAATAAATATGAAAAATTAAATTTTATAGAAATATGAAATTAACTCTATTTTACTGGATCATAATATTCTTAATTGAAATTTTACTTTGGTAAATAAAAAAATTATAAAATCCATACCTAAGTTGAATTGTAGTCAAAATGCACTATCATACTAATTTGATTAAATTTATAAATTATGTGGTTTTACTAAAAATAGTAGTAGTCCACTTGCTATCATCTATTAATATTTTCTATTTTACCTGCCCAAAATAAATTAAAAATTTTAATTTAATAAAATTGTTAGTTAATTTTAAATAATTTTTTATTTACTTATCTAACATTGTTTTATTTTTTTAAAAAAATAAAATATCCAAGAATTTTTCAAAAAGAAGCGTTGGGAAGGTCTATCTCAAAGTGACTTATTATTGCGGGGGTTTCCGTACATTTTTAACCTTGTAAAAATAATTAAAGGAAAATGTGAACTTCACTATCATCATCCTCCATCTTCATGCATGCATGGATGTGACCCATCCAAATGACGAAAAAGCCCCCGCTACGCGTTACGTGATCTCTCCCCTGTAGCACCGTCCCCAAAAAAAAAACAAAAAAAAAATAAAACAAGGCAAATCACAACCGTCAGATTAGGTCTCCTTTTGATGGATCCGAAAATTCGTGGAGGAGGTTCCACTACAAACGGCACGCTCGGCCCCGTTAGTTCCAATGTACACTCTCTTTCTCTTATATTTAGTATTAATTACCAAAAAATTGTTAATAAAAAGACGCGGAGATAGTTAAACAAAACTAAAACCAAAGGGGTAATTTAGGAACTTCAGCAGCGGCTCCGGTGGGGACCAGTTTTCAGCTTCGTAACACCACCGAGTCATCTTACCAACCAAATTTATTACAATTTTTTTTTTAATAATAATAATAATAATAATAATAATAATTCCTAAACCCAACTCTTTCCCTTTGGCTTTATTAATGCTAAAAAGCATAAACCTCATTAATTAATATGTATGACTGTTGCTCTTACACTTTATTATTAAACCCTATTAAACTGTATCTTAAGCTCACCGCGAGTGAGCATACATAGCAAACTAAAAGCAGAGGCCGAGAGGGTTAAAGCTATAATAAATGGCAACGCCGGTGACCATAGATCACGAACTGCAGAGCGGCAGAACGGAACGGAACGGAACAACGGAACGGAACGGAATGGATTACTCGCATATATATAATAGAGAGCCTTTTTAGCTCGTTAAGTACCCACTGCTTAGAGGGATTTTTAGGGAGAACTACTTGTTCGTAATCCCGCTTCTCTGTCTAAAACACATCCTTCGTCTCTCTCTCTCTCTCTATAGAAAACGCTTTCATTGTGGGTGGGCTTTGAGCTGTGTTTTAGCTGTCCTCGACGTTTCCCTCCGCTCACCCCAAAAACCCACACCCCCCCCAACCTTGCATACACAAATAGCCTCTTAACCCCACCCCCACCCTCTTTCTCTCTCTCTTTCTACCGTACTACATTCCCGTTCTCTCTCTCTCTCTCTCTTTCTCTTTCCTCATCCCCTCCCATCCACAGTAAACAGTACCCGACGGCAACGAACCCTAGCGAGGAGGGAGATGAGATGAAGAAGAAGTGCGCACCACCGTTCCTTTTCGTCGTCGTCGTCGTCGTCGTCGTCGCCCTATCGTTGTCGGCGGCGGAGGGGTTCGCCAGCCATGGGCTGAGCGCGGTGGAGGCGGCGCAGATCCGGCGGCGGCAGCTGCTCTACTACCGCGATGAGTACGGCGACCGCGGCGAGCGCGTGGCGGTGGACCCGTCCTACACCTTCCCCAACACGCGGCTCCGCGATGCCTACATTGCGCTCCAGGCGTGGAAGGTCGCCATACTTTCCGACCCCTACAACCTCACCGCGAACTGGGAAGGCCCGGGGGTGTGCAACTACACGGGCGTGTTCTGCGCCCCGTTGCCCTCGGACCCCTCCCTGATCGTCGTCGGCGGGATCGACCTCAACCACGGCGACATCGCCGGGTACCTGCCGGAGGAGCTGGGCCTCCTGGCCGACCTCGCCCTCTTCCACATAAACTCGAACCGCTTCTGCGGCACCGTCCCGCACCGGTTCGACCGCCTCCGCCTCCTACACGAGCTCGACATCAGCAACAACCGCTTCGCCGGGCGCTTCCCCGAAGTGGTCCTCCGCCTCCCCTCGCTCCGCTACCTCGACCTGCGCTTCAACGAGTTCGAGGGATCCGTGCCCAGGGGCCTATTCGACAGGCCCCTCGACGCCATCTTCATAAACCACAACCGCTTCGCCTTCGACATCCCCGACAACCTCGGCAACTCCCCCGTCTCCGTCATAGTCCTCGCCAACAACCGCTTCCGCGGCTGCCTCCCCGCCAGCCTCGGCAACATGTCCGCCACCCTCAACGAGATCATCCTCCTCAACAACGGCCTCCGATCCTGCCTCCCCCCGGAGATCGGCCTCCTCCGGAAGCTCACCGTCTTCGACGTCAGCTTGAACCAGCTCGTCGGCCCGCTGCCGGGGGCGATCGCCGACATGGTCAGCCTGCAGCAGCTCGACGTCGCGCACAACCTGCTGTCGGGGCAGATCCCGGTGGCCGTGTGCGACCTGCCGCACCTGCAGAATTTCACCTACGCCTACAACTTCTTCACCGGGGAGCCGCCCCAGTGCCTCAGGGTTCCGGCCCACGACGATCGCCGGAACTGCCTGCCTTACAGGCCGGCGCAGAGGACGCCGATGCAGTGCTCCTCATTCCTCGCCCACCCCGTCGACTGCGCCGCGTTCCGCTGCAAGCCCTTCGTCCCCGCTCTCCCTCCGCCGCCGCCGCCCTCTCCCCCTCCGCCCTCTCCGCCCCCTCCGTCCCCATCGCCGCCACCTCCTTCTCCGCCGCCTCCATCTCCGCCTCCTCCGTCGCCATCTCCGCCACCTCCATCTCCGCCGCCTCCGCCTCCATCTCCACCTCCTCCATCTCCACCTCCTCCGTCTCCACCTCCTCCGTCACCGTCTCCGCCGCCTCCATCTCCACCTCCTCCGTCGCCATCTCCGCCGCCTCCCCCTATCTACTGCATCCAATCGCCGCCTCCCCCGCCTCCACTTTACTCTCCGCCTCCGCCGCCTCCTAGCCCCCATTACTCTCCTCCGCCGACCTACCCGTCTCCTCCGCCACCACATCACCATTCTCCACCTCCCCCTCCCCATTCTCCGCCGCCTCCAATTTACCACTACTCATCTCCTCCGCCACCCCATTCTCCTCCGCCTCCGCCTCCGTGTATCGAGCCACCCCCACCACCTTCTCCTCCTCCCTGTATAGAACCCCCACCGCCGCCGCCCCCAGTTCACTATAAGCCTCCACCATCCCCTTCACCTCCGCCGCCACCTTACCAATATTTATCTCCACCTCCACCGGCTCCTGCATACGATGGTCCGCTCCCCCCTGTTATCGGAATCTCATACGCCTCGCCGCCTCCGCCTCCTTTATATTGATTCTTTTGAGAATTGTCCTTCTCATCCTTTTCTCCTACCCATCCCTCTTCTGGATTAAAAAAAAAAAAAAAAAAAAAAAAAGGAAAAAAAAAATACATCAAAAATCAAATTGTTGGTCTCCCATCGCACTTCTTCTCCGTTCGAGTCTCCAATTGTCCGTTTGTTTAGTTGCCTCTCCCATCTGATCGTGATGGTTGTTTACTTTGAAAACGATTGAGTTGGAGCTTACAAGCATAGTTGCATTGGGTTTTCGTCAAAGGCGCATCCTTTTCATCGCAGCGATGAATAGGACATGGAGAAGGAAAGGGAAGGAGTGGGATGAGGGGGGATAAATTTTCATATTTAATTTGGATTATGGATATTTGAGTTTGTGAATAAATTGCTGAGAGAGTGACAGAGTTAAGAGAATGAAAGAGAGAGAGAGTAGGTGCAGTGAAATGAATGTATAGAGAAACATGAGATTCAGGGGATAAGTAGATGATCCAAATGTGGTATTTCCTTTTCTATTACACCTTTTTTTCTTTTTTTTTTGTTATTTTCTTCTGAATTCTTCTTATATGATATAACTTATGGATTCTTGAAACTCTGTATCTTATTGCTTGATCCCTCAGTTCTTTGTGCTCTTCCGTTCTATCCACATGCTTCTTGTGTGATTGTAATTTTACTCATTTAACTCATCTTGTAATGCTGAGTTTGCATTTATTTTTAGCCGAAGAGTGCTTACTGATAACATTTGTAGTCTTGAAGATCTTGTTTTCTACTATCAATTTCTTATGAATCTGTCCAAGCAGCTGATTCCAATATATTACTGTATTATTCTCTGCCTAATTCTACTAACAACTAATCTCTGGTTGAAGCTTTTCGAGCATCATGCGGCCTTTTGGATTAACAGTGCGATTGAGAGCCTCAAGAGGTAACAAATCTTTACTTTCATAAAGAATTCCTTCGATAATTCTTTTTTATATTAAGCGATTTTGTTATTTGTGCGAAGAATGATCTGGGTGAGGAATATCAACAATTTGTTGCTAGAATGATCATCTAAGATTTGTCGTTTATTTTATTTTCTATTATCTCTGCGCCGTCGGAGTTGGTATGATGTGTTACTGATATCTAATCTTAAACATTAGCTTGGAGATTAGTTGGTTCTTCCTAATATAGAAAAAAAGGTGCAGTCGCAGCTCGAGAGATAAGATATCTTATCTTTCCTTTTTAACTAGAAAATAGTGTTTGGCTATTCAATCCTCTTCTTAATCATCTTCTTTCGGTGCCAAAATGTGTACTGATGAGGAACTGGAAAAGTAGTAGTGGAGGAACTGGTACTCGTGGCCCCGTTTTGCATTTATATTTCACCGAATTTTTAAATGAAGATCATTTTAAAAGAGGGAGCCAATTAATTTAATACCGTAAGATTTTAAACCCTTCCTCATCTTCCGCCGTAATCTCCGGTGGAAAAAAAAGAGGCCCTTGATGTAATTGCTGGTTTCGATCGGTAGGCTTTGAATAGGCAACATGTGGGATTTGTTTAAATATAAATACTGGGCCTCACTCATTGGTTGGGGTTGGATCGCGATCTCTCGCGTGTTGGAAAACTTTAATTATTTCTCTATTTCACTTCGCATTCTCTTATTATTATTATTATTATTTACTATTCACATTGTCAATTTATGAACTGTGGATCTGTGCTCTTGTGTTAGTAGTACCTAGTAGCAGGATAACGCTACCGTTGACGTTTTATTTGTGTTCCTTTAATTTCCACCTCTTTTATCGTGAGTCCTACACATGTAGATATATATCATATCATACATAGAGGCTTTGGTAGGTGCTCTTACTCCATGGTGGCCTCCCCATTTCCTCATCCCTACATTTGAAAAACTATGCTCAGCGTGGGCCCCTCAACGAACAAAATGCACATGGTGATGAGGCCATGTAACATGTACGATTCCAAGAAGAGGTTGAATTTTGGAGATGATGAACAGTCGAGAGCACCAGGTTTGTGCTTATAAAAGACCCTGATGGCTTTCTCTTTTTTTAACTAACTTTTTTTAGAAGGATTTTTTTTTTTTTTTTTTTTCTCCAAATTTAAGGTGAGTATTAGAGCAATCTTTTAAATTGCATCGTAAGTTCCCACCAGTACAGCAGAAAAAGTTGGAGCGATTTTAAGGGCCACCATCCGAAGAACTGTAAGGCCCCAGCAAATTTAATGAATTTAAATGCGAAATTAAGTTTGATTCCTTTCCATGTCTCGCAGAGTGCAGGCAACGTATAGATAGAGGGCGACTCTTCGACTATGTCGATAGAATCGTAAGTACAAGATGATGCACAAATATCACCAGCACCAATAATTGCTTCATGTCATCTTCTGACTCTGCTGCATTGGTTTAAAAATGGATTCAATCCCATTTGGACTTACAAACCATTTTCATATCCTCTTTCTTTTTACCTCCTAATACAGGTTTAAATAGAGTAGGATATTAACTCTTATTATGGTTTTTAGTTTGTGACTTTTGCAATATTTCACTGCAAAAAATATTGTACTTAATAAGGCCCAAGATATCTGCATACAACCAGTAGAGGAACTCAGGAAACTCAAAAAAGACATCAGCATTTATTTGATATCTTCAGCCTTACCATTACTTTTGTAATCTAGTTCAATTAAGCAGGTCATAGTCATACACTCTGCAATGAAGAAGATCATGTTGATCACCTGAAAATGCAACTTGATCACAAGGCTTAGCAATGAAGGAACTGATCAATCATTTGGTTTCATCAAAAAGCTAGAGAGAGAGAGAGAGAAAGAGAGAGAGGAAAGAGAGAGAATAATCAGCAAAAGAATGTTATCATTGATACAACAAGATCTTCTTTGCATGTGATACTTCTGTAGAGTACTCATCTCATGTAAACTAACATAAGTCGACTGCAATTATGATGCCTAAGTTCTCGGCCAAAAGTGGCAAACAGGCTTACTGAAGAAGCCAAAACAAGAAAGAATAAAAGTAAACTCAAGCAAAGAATGATAAAGCTTTTATATATATATATATATATATATATATATATATATATATATATATATATATATATATATTTATGTGGCCAGCTTTTATATTCTTATAGATGCTCATCTAACTTAAAAAGGGTTTCATTTTTCTAAGGTAAGATATATGGGGACCCCCTAATTTATAGATCATTTAGAACAAAAGTAATCGAGGAGCAGTCCATTACAAAAGTTATTGACAATTTTTACTAGCTTTAGCTCCAAAAATGGTAAAAAGAAAAAAAAACTAAATTTTTGAAAAAGAGTTAAAGAAAAAGAAAAAATTCCTAATTTTTAGGCCCTGGACCAATACTTCAAAATATTGGACCGTTCTCGGCTCAAATGGGGATAGTTATGAGCTTTTCAACTTACACCATTGTGTTAGGGACTTCGAAAACAATTGGCTCTATAACACTGGGGATGGAAGCATTGAAGTACATCAGTTATCCTGCTCTTTTTTTTTTTTCTTTTTTTTCTATTACTTTTTATATCCTTGATTGATTTATTATGATCTAAGCGTCGGATCGTTAGCGCTAATCATTAATCTCAAAAGTTTGAACTATTATAAATACGTAACCAATTCACTTAAAGCGTACAGCCACAGCGCCCACGGATCTCGACCGGACTCAACCCATCTGGACTTTAGGTCTATTGTTGGGCCTTTTGTCGTTAGATTTATTGTGAACCGCAGCCCCACTTAACTTATTGGGCTCACCCAACTCAACTTATTAGTCTCCTGAACCTATTGTCACGGGACAGAAAGTTGGATCTATTTTAACCCATAAATAAATAGCCAACACTAGGTTTGAATTGTCTCTACTAATTTACAATGCTCCCAATTTTTATCATCAAGAATTTTTAGTTCACAACATGCTATTAAGGACATGCCTAATTGCATTGGTTTTAAGCTGTATAGATTAGTTAAGTTGATTTATGAGCCTAAAAATTAATAATGATTTTGTATTTTTGTGAGCCACACCATTGTGAAAGCAGAATTGGACTCACTAAGCTGAGCTGACACAGGAAGAGCAATGGTCTTACCAAATGCTAACAAAACAAGAACCATCAAATATGATTGTTTTACATTGGTACTCAATGTATTACTAGGAAACTCACTGTAATATATGTGATCCATTTTAGCTCTAAGTATGCTGGTTATTTATCGTAGGCTGTTACCTTTTAGCTGTTTTAAAATAGAAAGAAAAGTGCTAATCTTACTATAATATGTGCGAGCAGGTGCTGGGAAAATCCTCCAATATGATTCCTGGTAAGTTTATTTTTCTATCTCTGTGACTGTCCCTTGCTTCTGTTGTGTGTATGTGTCCGCATTTGGTAGATGCTATACATAACATTTCGATTAAGCGCCTGCATGGTTAGGAAGTTCATGAGATTAGTAAGATCGTAGACAAAATTTCTATATAGAAAACATTAGAAGTTGAAGCCTTTTGACGTTACAATCGAAAATCGAAAAACGAAACTCAGAATATAGGCCATGGTGGTTGGACTGATACCTGCTGTTTGCATTAGCTTAATTAATAGAAACATTTTGGTTTCCTGATCCTTTGCATGAAATTAATCTGAATCATGATGTCCAACTCTCAATTCTTTTGCTTGGTAATATATAGCAAAATACTGTTTTAAGCAAAATTAGAGACACCATCGATCTCTTATGCTAACTGAAAAATGTTAAAATTCGCATGTAGGTATTAATTGGTCCTGCGTATCATTTCGACAAATTCGTAGAACCAGATTATGAACAGCTGTAGCACGAGATCGAAAGATGTTTTAATTTAGTCAAATAAGGTATTCAATGTTCACAAGTGATCTTGTTTGAAAAAGAACCTGTAAGAGACATGAGCTTATTGATCGATGCCAGGTCTTACCAAAAAGAAAAGAGAAATAACAAGAGCTTACTGGTGTTATCAGCAGCACATATTGATCCTCTTCATTAATCCTTAAACACAGTAATGCTGATGGGGTATCAGCATTTGCCCTTCAAAAGATGTGTAGGTTCTGTTTATATATTTGGATCTTACATTAATGGTGATAGTCAAAATGGATGTATATATTTCAAAATATAAGCGTCTCCTTTACTAGTGAAAGCCTAATCACCTAATATCTAGCAACATCCAGACCAATAGATCCGCATCATATTATCACTCTCCAATTGCTTTCTACAATTTAGAAATGGGGAATTAAGTGTGGTCATGGTATTTTCTGTGCTTTCTCTTCAGATCTTTCTTAAGTGGCAGAAGCTTCAGAAGGTTAAGAGAAAGGAGAAGAAGGGGGAGTGAGATACAGCATCATCCCTTTTTTGGTGTTTTCCTTTTTTTCCGCTACCTGAGAAAGTTAAGTGTTTGGTGCCCTCCCCCTTTTTTTTTTTTTTTTTTGGTATTATCCGCTTTAAATTAAGCTAACATGAGTGAGACAATACGATCTCAGAAGAATTAAAAAAAAAAAAAAAAAAAAAAAAAACAACGAACAAAACTCTCCTCTCTGAACCATCAACCCAGTTGCTCCCACAGCGACAAAACTCTTCTCGCCCAGCTCACGACATTTAAAGAATTAGTATTTGTCTGGTGAAAGATGACTTTATTTCCGACAGTCCAAATTACCTATCAAGTTGCCGACAGATAGATTAAATTTACGCTTTTCTAGAGTTTCATTCTTAGTATCAATCTTTCCCAAACACTCGTTGATTTAAGTATATTACATTGGTGACAGTAAATTGGAGCGTTAGTATATATATATTACAACTTAACAAAAATGTGAAGATTAAAATGACAAATCTTTTTTTTGTATTTTGTTAGATGATTGCAGAGAGTGTGTGTGTGTGTGAGAGAGAGAGAGAGAGTAGAAACTGACCACAAATCCAACGCATAAATTTAAAATAAAATAAAATAAGTGGTATGGTTGGCCTCAATTAAAGATATGAGCTCAAAACCTTGCACTTTGAAAGTAATGTGAGAGAGAATAGAAACTGACCATAATTCCAACACATAAATTTAAAATAAAAAATAATTTGGTTGGCCTAAATAATTCTAAAAAGAAAATATCTTTCTCTCTCCAAAAAAAAAAATAAAAATAAAATTACAATACTTTACATCAAGTAAAAAAAAAAAAAAAAAAAAAAAAAAAAAAAAAAAATTATGAAAACTTAAACCACAGAAAACAGTTTCTTAAGCGTACGTAGATGCTCAAACAATCATCCATCCAGCGTGGAAGGTTCTTAATTCTGTTGAAAACAATTTTTTTTGTTTCTTTTGGTATAAATCCTGGCATTTGTTAATATATTTTAAATTTGTTGTTACCTAGCTCTCGCTCAACACTGGTAGCTACGGATCGATATGGTAGGTTCGTTGCTATGCCGTACACTGCGCGACAAAATTTTACCTGGACACGCTCTGAATATCAGAACATTTCAAACTATAGAACATCGATCCGTGGACCAATAAACCTCGAACTCGTAATTGATTAACAAAGCCTCCAAAGGAGTGGAGCGTTCGTAGACGTACGTTCTCAGTCTCTAGAATCTCTACAAATCAAGTTTACATTGCCCTCTCTTCTGTAATCAATCACCTGGAGCTAGCTAGTACTAACACGCTTCAAGTGATAGTGACTTATACATATTGGACTGATGTGTGGGACGCAAACTCGTTTTCTTTCCTAAACTTTTAGACTGCGTTTGGTTCGGATATAAAAAAAATTTAATTATACCGAGAATAGATATAAGTTATGGTATTAGCAGGAATTAATATTAATTTATGTTTGGATGGGTATAAGAGTTATACCGGATATAAAAAAAATTATGTTTGGTAAATTAAAGAGAAATAAAAAGAATAGAAAAAATTAAATTTTTATAAAATAATGAAATAAATTTTAAATTTTAAATTTTATAAATTTAAATAAATTATAATTTAAAATAAAATTAATTAATTTTTTTTTAAAAAAAAAAACTGCAGGTGGAACAACTCCTGCTGCTTGGAATAGTTATTCTTCCCTAAGCCGGAGATTAGGTGGAACCGCTGTTCCAAACAGCTTTTTATTATTTGGGTACAAAGGGGAATATCTCCCTTATCCTTCTCTAATTCTTGTACTCAAACGGAGCCTAATAAGCTAAACCTTCTAATTACCTTATTTGGAGCAATATGAGATAATCAGATTACGTAAGAAATTGAACTTAGCTTGCATTACGCACGTTGGCGAAAAAATAAAACTTGTCGTATTGAAGTTGTACACAAGAAAGTGATTTACAAATCAAAAAGATATTATTTATTCTTATATTAATCATTGGCGTTCATTAATTAATTAATATACCATGCAATAGTTTCAAGATCATCCTCTGCTGTTTACGTAGCATAATTTTAATTAACACGTACGTACGCAACAAAATTAACCATCCTACTACATCAGCTGCGTCGGTCTCGGTTCACTGTATAGAGAAATTAAGCGTGTAATAAATTAATAATTAAAACCAGATCCAGATACGTCCCGCCCACAATTTTTTCTAGCTAGGATTCGTCTCTTCTCCTAATTATTGAAAAATACTATTTATACATTTTTTAAAAAAAAACTATATTTTTTATCCTAAAATTTATAAATTATAGTAAAAATAAAAAAGAAAAAGTTGGTATAATAGAAAGTAAAATTATAATTTTTAAATATAAAAAATATATAATATAAATTTTATTTTAGAATGTATATATCTTGTCCTCATATTTTACCAAGCTAGCGTCACTGCAAACGTCACCAATTTGTCCCGCGGCCACTTCTCCAAGCAAAGAAAACGACCCCACCAGATACCGACTCCGTGGACTCCGTCTCCGCAACTCTCCGGTCGCTTAGACCCCATACGCCTTTAAACTACTCTTAACTACAAAGAGCTCAATAATTAATGAACTTCTCACCGCTGACGTCACCCTCCCCCTCGTCACCCCCTATTATTATATTATATTATTTATTATATAAGTAAGAGAAGAGGAGAGATCATGAGCAATACTAATCTCAACCTCTCTTTAATTAGATCTCTCTCTCTCTCTCTCTCTCTCTCTCTCTCTCTCTCTCTCTCTCTCTCTCTCTCTTTTGGTGAATTCATATATAATTAAGAGAGCCATTCCATTTTTGTCATAGTTAGCTGCAGATATGGAGCAGCTACGTCGGCGGCAGCAGCATTTCCTGGTGGTGACCCACCCGGCGCAAGGCCACATCAACCCGTCCCGCCACCTGGCGCGGCGCATCGCCCGCGCCACCGGCGCCCGGGTCACCTTCTCCACCGCCGTCTCCGCACACCGCCGCATGTTCCCCTCCCTCTCTACCCCCGACCAAGAGTTCTCCGACGGCATCCTCTCCTACATTCCCTACTCCGACGGCTTCGACGACGGCAACAAATACAACCACAACAAAAACAACAACAAAGATGCCGCCGCCGCCGCCGCCGCCGCCGACAACACGAAGTCGCGTAGCAGGCAGGTGGGGACGAGGACCCTCTCCGCCGTGCTCGACCGCCTCTCGGCACGCGACGAGCGCGTGACGTGCGTCGTCTACACGATCCTGATGCCGTGGGTGTCCGACGTGGCGCGGGCCCACGGGGTTCCCGCGGTGCTCTGCTGGATCCAACCCGCCACCGTGCTCGCCATCTACTACCGATACTTCCACGGCTACGACGGCGTCGTCGCCGCAGCCGCCCACGCCCGCGACTCCGCGCACACCGTTACCCTGCCGGGGCTCGCGCCCCTCAGAATCCGCGACCTCCCCTCTTTCCTCACCGTCACGTCCGAGGACGATCCCTACGCGGGCGTCGTCGATGCGTTCAGGGAAACGCTCGACGCGCTGGAGCGCGGCGAGGACGGAGCCGACGCCGCGGGGTTTAAGCCGACCGTTTTGGTGAACACCTTCGACGCGCTGGAACCCAGCGCGCTCAAATCCGTCGACGACCTAAACCTAATCGCGATCGGGCCCGTGATCCCGTCCCTAGCAGCCCTAGAGGGCGCCGCGGAATCCAAGGACCTCTTCGCGCCCGACGAGAAGCGCTACATGGAGTGGCTCGATTCGAAGGCAGAGGGGTCGGTGGTGTACGTGTCCTTCGGGAGCATGGCCGTGGTGAAGAAGCGGCAAATGGAGGAGATACGCAAGGGTTTGAAGGAGAGCGAGAGGCCGTACCTGTGGGTGGTGCGGAAGGACAACAGGGAGGCGGAGTCGATCGAGACGGAGGGGCAGGGGGATCCGGATCACCAGGGCATGGTGGTGGACTGGTGCTCCCAGATTAGGGTTCTGAACCACGCCGCGGTGGGGTGCTTCGTGACCCACTGCGGATGGAACTCGACGGTGGAGAGCGTGGCGGCGGGGGTGCCCACGGTGTGCGTGCCCCAGTGGTCGGATCAGGGGACGAACACGTGGCTCATGTCGGAGGAGTGGGGGATGGGGGTGAGAGCGGAGATCAATGGCGAGGGCCTGCTGGAGGGGGACGACCTGAGGAGGTGCTTGGAGGTGGTGATGGGGGAGGGTGAGAGAGGGGCCGAGATGAGGAGGAGGGCGCAGATGTGGAAGGAGAAGGCCCGGGAGGCCATCGGGGAAGGGAGCTCCTCCCAGCGCAATCTTCAGGCTTTTGTGGACCAGATCGCCAAGCTCAATTAGTTACAATCATCAATTTTATGGAATTCAGTGGCTGTACTATTATTAATTGCGTCAAAGTTAGTTACTTATTAGTGTTATCAAATTTTTTTTAAAAAAAAATTATTAAATATATGATAATCAAACTTCAATTTCATGTACTCCTTTTCTCTTATTCTTTTTCTTGATTGCACGGCTAGTGATTTTGTGCACACGGAAAGTGATCATGTATATACTCCATGTTTCTAGTATACTATACTATTTTTTTTTATTAGGTCAACTCAAAATAATTTTTTTTTTAAAATATACTCTCAGTAGATTTTATTTTTTTATATAAATTTTACATTTTATCATCTAAAAATTAATTATCTCATTCTATAATCTAGATTGCATGTAATAAATTTTTTTCGCTAGAATATTAAAGCTTCATACAAAAGCATAAGACGGACAGAAAGCTTCTGAATTAAGAATAATAAATAATTCAGTAGACGAACTAAGTAGTAATTAATTTTTCTAAGCTGAAATTTAAGCTAAAATACTCAAAAGCTCAAAATCTCAACTTACTAAATCCAGAAATTCGAAAGAAAAATTAAAACTTAACTACATGTGCATGCTTAGAACTTACTAGTGCAATTTATTTCACCCCCTATCTTAGTAAACTCTCGAATCATTGTATCTTACTCATGATTCCGACAATTGTAGCTAATAGATAAGCGTCAAGTGACATCAAATTTTAAGCCAAAAAAATAAACTATATATAAGTATCGCCCAAGCTCTGAGTGTATATATAAGTATACATCTTTTTAGGGGTGTATATTTTATACCCCATTCTATTCTGGAATGAAGTAAATTTTACTCGTCTCTTGATGTGACGAGTAAAATAATATCCATTTCAGGATGGAGTCGGGTGTAGGATGTATACCCCTAAAGAAGTGTACTAAAATTTTTATTTTGACTCTTCCGTATTTGTGTCCAAAGTTTCGGAATTTGTAGAGAAGTTTTTAGAAAATTATAGCAAAACTTCAGGCTGATTTTTTTGAAGTTTGGATGATTGGAAAGAAGAAATCGGTGGAAAAAGCTAAGTCCTTACATTCCTCCGCCGCTCACGTGATCGGCACGTGCAGGAGACTGGGTACTCTTCCCACGAAAAAGCCTTCACCGACGGAGAAATATTTAAACCTCCAGTAGAAAAGTCCAAAGTCACCCACTCTTCTCCCTGTCTCTATCCCCTCCTCCCTTTCTATAGTTTTCGCGAAGGGATTCACGCGGATTCAAAAGCCTCTTCCTATCGCCGAGGTGTATGCTTCGAAACCCTAGCTCTCCTCTCCCTTTCGATCTCGATCTCGATCTCTATCTCGGATTTGGGCGCTTGGAGTGGCGGCGATTCTCGAAGTTGGGGCGAGCTCTGTGTGTGGATCTGCTGGTGGTGCTTCGGCATTGCTCCGGTTTGATCTCGCAGCGTCTTGTTTGATTTGCGAATATGATGTGATTTAGCATTAGTTTGTGTTGATTTCGTCTTATTGCGTTGACATTGATGTGAATCTCAAGTAAATCGTAGTTTGAGAAGCTAATTTGGAGATTAGGTTTTTTTTCGTGGAGATTTTACGTTTTTCTCGATAATTTTTTGGTATCGTGTAGTTCGAGAAGTGGAGATTTGAGTTTTTGTCGAGTGAATCGGTGGATCTGTAGATACTAGGCTGATGTGTGCTCAGATCTCAACAGCATTGATGTAAGGGATTTTTGGTTCACCGGATTAGGGTTCTTTTAATTATCTTAAACTGACTTGTAGTAAAGAGTGATTGAGTATATTGTTAATCTCGGTTAATACTAGTTGTAACATGATTAGGCTGCGGTAAAGGATTAGAGATGGAAGATAGCGACTTAAATGGAAAGTTATTGAGGCAGATGTCCATACGAACATCTGGAAATTTGAAGTTCAATCATTCAGGGAGATCTAGCAGTCGATTCTCTCCTTCATACCGGAGGTTGAATTCTAGCAGGACGCCACGCAGGGAATCTAAAGGTGTATTTGGTGGGTTGCAATGGCTTCGAAGCAACCGTGTGGTTTTATGGCTGACTCTTATTGCCTTGTGGGCCTACGTAGGTTTTCATGTGCAATCAAAATGGGCTCACAGCGACCACAGGAAGGCGGAGTTTGTAGGTTACAAGAATGAGATTGGTAGTGCTAAGTTGGAGGAAGATAAGAGAATAGGTGCAGGTTCATTCGGTGCGAATGCTACTACCTCTTCTGCAACGAAGGAACCTGTCATTGCAGATGGGAAAAGGGATACCAATTCAAGTAACTTCGGTGTTAGTTTGGGGAAGCAAGATGGACAGGCTTCAGCAAATCAAAATGCACCTAGAAAGAAACGCAAAATATCAGAACGCAGAAGAAAGGCGCCAGGGAAAGCAAAAAAAGTTGTTACTGAAAATATAACCAGTGAGACGGAAGATGGAATGGTATCCAAACGGAATACTTCTTATGGTTTAATCGTGGGCCCATTTGATAACGCGGAGGATGCTATATTGGGTTGGAATGCCAATAAAAGGAAAGGTACCTGCAACAGAAAAGGAGAATTTGCCCGAATTGTTTGGTCTCGATCATTTGTGTTGGTTTTTCATGAACTTTCAATGACTGGAGCACCTCTTTCAATGATGGAATTGGCCACGGAGATTTTGAGTTGTGGAGGAACTGTTTCTGCAGTGGTTCTTAGCAGGAAGGGCGGGCTAATGGAAGAGCTTGATAATAGAGGAATCAAAGTGCTTAGAGACAGGGCGGATTTTAGCTTTAAGACTGCCATGAAAGCTGACCTAGTTATAGCAGGATCAGCTGTCTGCTCATCCTGGGTTGGTGAGTATTCTTGCTTCTTTTCCCCATTTCGTGAAAATGTGGATACTGCCTGCTATGCATGCTGCTATTTAATAAAAATACTGCCACCATAGTTGTCCTTATATTTTGTTCAGTGAATTGTTTTTTTTTTATATATTTTTTGATTTTCCTAGTAGATAATTTGAAGTTAGAATCTTAAGCATGTCTTTTGCAATGTACCAGCACCTTCACCAAGTATAAATTTGGTTCTGTTATAAGGCAAGCTGAGGACTCATCTTTAGATATAATGCCAGCTTTTTCTACCCTCGTCCAGTGCTAACCAACAACTTTAAATGTAAAAGAGTAGAACTGCTAGCGTTTGTATGCTTTTATGATGGACTTCTACTTTCACCATGATAATACAAACTCTTTCCTTCACAATTTCCTTTTTCTGAAAATCTAACCATCTTTTTGAGTTAGGACTCAGGATATGTTACTTTCCTTGAAGATAGAACCGACTGATTGGAATCTCCCTGTTTAGACGACTATTTTCTTTTACAACATAAGTAAATATGATTTTTATTGCTGCAGAGCAATATCTACTGCATTTCCCATCTGCATCAAATCGAATACTTTGGTGGATCATGGAGAATCGACGAGAATATTTTGACAGATCAAAGCATCTGCTTAACCGTGTGAAGATGCTTGCTTTCTTATCCGAGTCTCAATCTAAACAGTGGCTATCCTGGTGCGACGAGGAACATATTCAGTTGACCTCGCAGCCTATGATAGTGCCTCTTTCCGTGAACGATGAACTGGCCTTTGTAGCGGGCATTCCATGTTCCTTGAATACTCCAGCATTCAGTGTTGAGAAGATGCTGGAGAAGAGGAATCTTCTAAGAAAGACAGTTAGGAAAGAGATGGGTTTAGCTGATAGCAACGTGCTCATTATGACTTTGAGTAGCATAAATGCTGGGAAAGGCCAGCGTCTACTTCTTGAATCGGCTCTTTTGGTGGCTGAACATAATGTTTCTCTGAAAGATATTAAGTACGATGATTTGCTTGAAGAGAAAATGTTGACCCAGGTTACTTCTGTGAACCAAACAACGACAGGACCACAGTTAAACAAGCAAGGAAATGATGTAGATCGAAGTAACAGTACTAATGTGACTTCTAAAAAGAGGAAAAGAAAACACTTAAAGTTAGTTAATACTCTTTCCTCGCACAACCACACTAGTGAGAATGTGGCACAGGGAGCTCATAGAAACTTATTGTCTGAAAGGGAAGATGGGCAAGAGCAAAATCTTAAAGTCCTTATTGGTTCTGTTGGATCAAAGAGCAATAAAATTCCTTATGTCAAACTAATTTTGCGTTTTATATCTCAACATCCAAGCTTGTCGAAGCTAGTTTTGTGGACTCGATCAACTACACATGTTGCCCCACTTTATGCTGCAGCTGATGTATATGTAATAAATGCGCAGGTAAATTTGGTTATTCAGTATTCTTAGATCAAGTTCTGCAGATTTTGCTGATTACAACTTGATAGTAAGAGGTCCAAATATTTTTCTGTCTGACTGCCTATAAAAGTGGTATTTTCACTTGGTAGTACTGCTTATTTAATGGTAGTGTTTCATGGAGATTTCACAAGTCTTTTTTATGTATGCTTAGGACTGAATAACTGTTATAAACATAATTAAGCAATGATGCTTAGATAGTGTAGGTACAAACTTTGTTTTTTTGTTCATTCTGGCCTTAAGTTTGTACAGGTGAAATACCTTCTGTCAAACTGATTTTAAGTATTTTGATTTTTTATGTTTCTATGTGGAATTCCTATACTAAATATTCTCAACTGATAAACACGTGTGACTTATTTACCTTTAACAGGGTATTGGAGAAACATTTGGGAGGGTAACAATCGAAGCTATGGCATTTGGCCTGCCGGTATAAATTCCTGTCTACTTCTTGCATCTCTAGTGCTCATTTTTCACATCAATTCTCTGTTAACATCTCAACTTAAATAAGTTCTCTCTTTCTTTTCAAAATTACATTCAAAATTACAGAGAGCAAAGAGACCAATTTTTTTTTAGCTCAGTGCATATCTGCTAGTAGATATTGTTGTGGGAGAAGAGACTATACAAATAACGGCGACCATATGTGAAGCGCAAGTTGATCTGAAGTTTAAGCACTTTCTACCCCCTCTTCACAGTTGAGATGTTTCTCCACGTTGTATAGGTTGATGAATGTGGAATGATTAAAGTGGTTCCATTTATTTCAATTAGTTGGATCCATAATTAAGTATTCTTCTTGTCACTAGACATTTAGCCGAAAGTCAAGAAGATAATTTTTCATGCTTGGCGCCTCGACATAGCGATCATTAATGAAGAGTGTTTTGCAATATCATCAAACAAAACCTCATTGTTTTACATCTCTGTCTGCAATGCTAACTTTCTTTAACTAAATCATGTGTTTTCTTATCAACTTCCTTCGCTTCATTTCCAACTGCAGGAAGCTACACTGGTTAGTTGCAAAGCACTGTATTTATTTAATCTACTATTGTTTTTCATGGCAGGTGCTAGGAACAGACGCGGGAGGTACTAAGGAGATTGTAGAAGACAAAGTAACTGGCCTTCTTCACCCAATTGGGCGTGAAGGAATTCAGGTGTTCGCTGAGAACATACTCTACCTGGTCAGTAACCCTTCTGCGAGGGAGAAGATGGGAGCAAGGGGAAGGCAATTGGTACAGGACAAGTACTTGAAGCATCACATGTATGAGAAATTCGCCCAGGTCCTCGTCAAGTGCATGAAGATCAATTAGCAGCCGCATTGGTTCTTTCGATTCATTCGTTTCTTTTCTATTTTTGGTTTCTCCTTTCACGTGATCTTGTATGAGGTGGTTGGTGAGCTTTTTTTTGCGGGTGGTTTGCCATTATTCACCAATTGGAGGTGCTAGGCTGATGCTAGTTTCCAATATTCATCATTGAGGAATTTGTATCAAAATCTTGCTGGAATGTTCCAGGCAGATTAGTCGGTGGCTACATGCGGTAGGAGATTCGGTCTCCGCAAAACAAAAGAAGCATATATTTTGTTGTAGCATAAACTTGGCTGATCTTTGCCAGGGTACTGGGACAAACCGGGTGAGATTGAGTGCTCTGCTTGCATTTGTAAGGTAAAATCCTGTGTCTGAAAACTGTGCTAGGAAAATGCTTTGGTCTCCATCAGCATAAGGTTTCAGTATTTAAGAGATTATCATAACATTGCCATGCAATGAGATACTATACATTCAAGTTCTACAAACAAACTAAAGGTTATAAGGCTAACATTCTCAGACAGGCACAAGTTTATATGCACTCACCAACCAAAATTCAGTGAAATTAACTAGATACAGGGCTCTCTCCACTAAGCCTTTATGGAAAATTGGAATTTTCTTGTAAAGATTAGATGTACACTATCAGAGATTTATAATACCTTTGGGTGGAAAGAACTATCATTGAGAAAATAAACAAGATAGTGGCAAAAGTATAGAAATTTTTTCCTGTACAAGATCTGAAAAAAATTATGATAAAAAAAAATAAAAAACTAGACACTACATCCTACAGAACAGTAGACTCCATACATCATGGAGAGAAGCTAGGGCATAAAAGCCGAAAAGAAAAAGAAAAAAAAATCAAATGGGGCCAAAACAAACAAAAATGGCATCTCTGGCTCTGCGCAACTCCACAGTCAATAGCTCACTTGGAATCCATCACTAATGACGAAACACATCCCATCCTCCTGGAAGAAAACCTTATGTGCAGGTAGATACAGAGAAAAAACGAACAGCATATCGAACAGGCCGCTCACTGTTCCTACTCAACCATCACCAATTAAATCTTTTTCAGATGAATCTTGTTCTGATGATCGAAATGCCTCTGCAGTAATCAGTGCGACCGTGGCCCTATGGACCGCCAGGTCAGCCTTGTGCATAAGCCAATGAGCTTTCTCTCTCTTAAGCTTCGCCATAGTTACCGCATGCTGGGCCGCACTCGACGCATCCCTCAACCAAAGCTCAACAACTTCGGATTTGTGGCCCAGAAAAACATCACAGTGCGACTGCTTCAAGTTTGGCTGTTCATACACTCCATTTCCTTTTGGCTTTTGATTACGATAATAGGGAGGGAACATTCCTGCCTTTTTTGAGATACTTTGGAAAAATTTTCGAGTTGAGCATCTCTCTGAAACATCACCAGAACTAAATGACTCGGAAGATTCATAACTTTGGACAGCCTTATCTACCACCGAATGTTCTTCAAATTTCCGACCTGGCAATGGAAATGTACGAGAGATAAGATACAGTATAAAGCAAAAATTATTTACAGCATATATCGTTGAATGAAAAAGAAATATTAGAATACCCAATCGATTTAAACCATCCTGCTCTCTTGCAAGAGCATTGTGGTGACCTGAGAACAGAAGCTTCTTATGGGAATGCTGTTTTAAAGCTTTGTTGGGTACTTCTAAGCCACGCGGCCTCAAACAAAAGGCGAACATAGCAGGTTTCCTGATCGAATGGCTCTGATCATTGCAATTGTCTGGCGAGCTGTGAGATTTGCTCTTAGCTGATTCCCACTCTTTTAGCTGCTGTTCATAATGCTTCCATAGTGGGGGCTGAAAATAAAGAAGAAAAAGAAGAGGTATGAGAGCATGCATTGGATGAAATCACTAGCATAGAGAATGCTTCCCACATCCTTTGTTAAAAAAGAAAAAAAAAAGGTTTAGTCTGTAAATATGCCTGGTTAAATGGGTAAAGAAGAGGCCACAAACTTTTAGGGCATGGCGAGGGAACCAAATACAGGGAGCAATGAAAAAGAAATTAATGCATGAATAAAGAAATTAAATTCTCCAGGCTGACATATGTTGCAGACTGACCAAAGGAAGAATAGAAAAGGCATATAATTGATGGGGCAATTCATAACCAATTTCCCTTTGTGAAGAGTTAATATCCAAAACATCCAGTGGACACAAAGTCATAGACAAACTATTTACAATGTCTTAGGCAGGGGCACTGCAGAGAAATAGTAGAAAAATAAAGTCCAGTAAATTAGCTGCATATCTGAACAACTAAAATTACAGCAGTGTCAAAAAGAAACTGATGAGAACGTAACAAAATTCCTGGAGCATAGTTTCACTACACACAAACAAGATAGCCAAGAGATACTTGTATAAGACAAACATAAAACTGATAACAGTTAAACTTGATAAAAAACCGGTAACATTTAGTTTCAATGCGCATACTTTTTGGTGAAGTTAAGTATGAGATCGATCGACTAAACATGATAGCACAGCATTTTCAGCATATATCAAACAATCAACAAGTCTGACAGTTAAAGGCAAAGCATTCCAGTACTTTACAAGATAAAAAAGAGTCACTTAAGCAACAATTAGGCTGGCACCATGCATAATTTTTCAGTCTCTAAAAAATAGCTGATAAGAGCACATTTTGTTAGAGATACAAACCAATGCACAGTTCTTTACCATTATACTGGTGATTGTAAAATAGCCAAGATGGAAAATTTTCGTTCTTTTCTAATAATATCTTCAATAATTGAGAAACTTGAAAAATAGTCTTCTAGAAGAATAAAATAGTAGACACCAACAGTTCTTGACGATAAGAGAACATCTTAAGAAAATACCTGAAATTGCCGAATTAACGGCATTCCTTTCTTTTGCCTCTTACTCCGCCAATAATCGTGGATTTCTTTTATGATATCCAATGGTGCAAAGTCAGCCATGAGTTCCTCCAATTGGTTACAAGTGAACTCATCGCAACAATGAGTATATGCAAGTTTCTCGAGTTTGTCAATTACCCTCTCAAACAAATCTTCACTAAGTTCAAATATATTATTTTGCTTAGCTCCCGAACAAAGTCCAAAATTCAATATCCACTCCTCATCATCACTATCCATGTCATATATCACACAAGATGGATTTAATGCCATGTCAACCCCCGTCTCCACATATCTAATATATTTCAAAGAATTTCGTGAAAAAGGAAATTCAACATTTTCACTATCATGCTCAGTGATCAAGCAAACACCTGGAGTAGGGATATTTTTAACAGCGGCAGCCCGAACGTTTCTGTTATAGCACTCTTCATGCATTTGTTTGAAAAGAGCCCACTGGCTTCTCTCATTGAATTCTAGGGACCAATCTCTTCCCCCCCTCCACATCATAGCACGAGTGAATCGGTTGGTGGTCCCCGGCTGCATGAACTGTTCCGCCTTGTAAACATACTTTACAGCCCCTGAAATTTTCACAATTATTTTCCACTCCCGATCATTTAAGTCAAGTAAGATCTGAACTCCACTTTCCCTCCATCCTTTCTCCTTGGTTATGACAAGGACATTAGCTTCACAAATTGATGCATCTGAGTGGCTCTTAGGGCTTCCAGAATAACCAGAAAACCCCTTCGAGTTGTTTGTTCTGACAATCTTATATGGCCGTGATTTATGACGATTGGTATGGGATTTTGAAAATGAGCATGACACCTCGGTTCGGGTTTTTTTGGAATTACAAACCGAGAAATCCCGCATGAAATCTCTTGCCCACAATTTTGAACGATCTCCAAATGTACGTGAAATTGAAGTGCGACGGCTGCGATGCCATATACTTCTTGGAGCAGTTAACTTAGCATTAGGAATAGTGAATCCATTCATTTCTGAAACCAAATTGGACTTGCCAAATGAGTTTTCGTCTTGTCGATCAAGCATTTGATCTTGAAGTTTGAGATTATTCATAGAAGAGTGATCTCCACATTCAGATTTGTCTGGAGAGGAAAAGCTTCTGTTGCTTACAGAGTTATCAATCACATTAATCTCCTTGCCAAGGGGATTAGTAGAGGACTTCCGCCAATGCTCATCATTGCTTGTAGAGAATGCATCTCGAGGTGATTTAGTTTCACTGAACAATATATTTCCAGAATTGGCATTAGTTGGGATTGATGGGTAGTTAGCTGCCTCAAGTGTTATTGAGGACACTTGGTCAAGAGGATCTTCAACGGAAGAAGACATATCAGAACTTAGCTTGTCATTCTTATTTGGACACTCTTCAATCAGCGATGTGAGATGCAAACCAAGTAAAAAGGAAGGTGTATCAGGGACTGGAGAGTGACCTAGAGGAGGCCTTCCGTACTTCTCATTGAGGAAATAAATGGCAGGGTTAGCATTTGTATGAAGTAATTTTTCACGGAGAAAGTGATGTGCAAGGTGTTTGCTATACCCTTTAGAGAGGCACTGTGTAACAGAGAAGTATAGTCAGTAACATTTTAATTTGAAATTACTGCCTATTCTTAGTTCTCAAGTCAAAATGTGCAACAAAGCAATAAAATATAAAACACACAATAAATAAAAGGAAGACAGTCAAGCGTATGGCTGCCACCAAATCAACCTAGTTTTTCCCAAAAAAAAAAGGAGTAAAAAATATATACGTACTGTATATTCTGATTTCAATTAAACTGATCATAGAGGCTGAAGCTCCATGAAAAATAATTGATGAGTAATCAAAGAAATGAGAAAAAGAATTGCAAGGTTTACTTAAAATGTCCAAGATTTCACAGTAATACATGCATTCATGGACTTGAACATTGAGGCTATCGTGTAAAGGTATCACAAAGTGTTAAAAGCATATTATAGTACTATGCAATACAGGTCCCCTGTACTAATAGTATATTTTTCAAGTGGATCTATGGTATGTTCTGATAACACAATTATCTCTCCCAGCACAGATACTATTCTTCCAATTGAAATATTTCCATTCAGATATTTCTGATGAGAAAGAGAGTATGCAAAGTAGACAATTCAGAAACACTTAAAAAGAAACAAAGTTTTTAAATTTAAATTTTGAAGATACTTCAAGCAGACGTATGCAAGGTAGACAATTCAGAAACACTTAATAGGAAACAAAGTTTTTAAATCTAAATTATGAAGATACTTCTAGCAGACGTATCATGATATACAATGCAGCAGTGGGTGCAACTTTCAACTCAACAAACAGCAACAAGATAAAATGAAAATAATATCAATAGAGAGTACTGAGAAAAAAAATAAAGTTATCTCATATTCTCATTGTTAATTTGAAAGAATGGAACAAAAAGGATCACAATGTGGTAATATAAAGGTACCTCAGCTAAAATTGCATCGGCAAAAGTAAAAATCTTCTGATTTCTTTCATTCCTGAGGTTCTTGATGTTAGTATAGGTGCAGTCAGCTTTAGCTAGCTTCTTCATTTCCATGCTGTTGTGCATAAGTTTCTCTTCCACATATCTCCGATTTAAACCCTCCATGCTAGAGAAGCTGAACAATACAAAAATAACCTGACCTACTCTGTCATCCATTCCAGAAATCTTAAACCTGATTGAAGTGAATGGCATTTCCAACTCTTTGAAGCTGCGCTGTTCATCATGCTTGTGAAATGCTCTCATAAGCACAAATACAAGAGATACTGCCATTCTTAAACTTAGCTCAAGAGAAAGATATCTTAAACCATGATCATTGTCAACGAAAATCAATTCAAAACAAACCAATGGGAACCCACTCATCAGTTTACCACGCTGAAGTAGAAACATGGCATGGCAAAGCCAAAAATTATCAGCTTTATACACAACTTTATTAATAGATTGCAGTGGTAAGCTCAACATCAATGTATTTTGTCTCCCTTCCATTAAAGTCGTGATTGCAGTAAATTCTTCCAGAGCTGACGCAAGAAACCCAACGGGACGTATTGACTTTCGGAAAGAATGCTCCTCTGGAACATTTAACGAACCATCTTTTCTGTCGTGAAATCGTCTCCTGAAATAAACAACAGGAAACTTTCTATCCCCAAAACTATCTGGGCTCTGCGGCACACGACAACTAGAAAATAAATTATTTGGTTCTATATTGGATTGGTTTAAATCCCTAACCAAAGACTGACGATTTTGTTTCTTAACATAACTAACAGGAGAAGATTTTGATCGCTGAGCTAACCATGAGATGATGGGCTCTGACTCCGTAGAGCTCCCAGCACTATCATCATCCATAGCCTCCTCTACTCTACACTTCTGCTTTCCCTTTAACCTTGAATTATTAACATTTAATTTGCTACCAATTTCACTGGGAAAAGCCAAAAGTTTAAACCTCTCCTTTTGGAGATCAACCCATTCTTCATCATGATCATCGTATCTGACAAAGTGCATCCGACTTGCAGGGTCGTACTCCTTAACCAAGCCAAAGTACCAACTTTCATCGAGAGGCCAAAAAACCCTAATCCTCTGCTTCACAATGCAAAAGGGATCCAAATCTCTCAGGCAAACCTCGTAAAAATGCCGCCGCTTTCTGACAAAGCTCTTTCCATAGCACTTTCGTGGGCGCAAAACCCTGCCCACGCTATCCACCTTAGTGGCTTCTGCATGTAAACCTTTGCCCTCTTTACGCCCATTTACTGGTTTTGACGGAGATGCCACTTTATCCTCTTTACACTCAGCACCGTCTGGATCAATCAGAGAACAAAGCATTCTAGCTGCATCCTGTTCAAGGTTCTCCTCCTCGTCCTCTTGAAGTTTTCCATTAGACTTCCCAGCATTATTAGGCAAAAGTAGGTTCTTTCCAGAAATTACCCTTCTATTGGCAACGCGAGAAGACTTGCCGTTTCGATTCTTAAATTGATGAGCAGTATCATCACCACTAACACTGTTCACATTAAATTCATTAGAATTCTTCTTCCGCTTATTTTTATTAGATACTCCATTATATTGAGCTTGAGCTTCATTGCTGCTCTCACCATGCAAGTCAGCTGCCAATCTCTTCCGCCTTTTAGATTTTTCAGTTTTCTTCTGCGATAATAAATCTCGAGGCTGCTGGGGGGTTGCAGTATTGTCACACGAACCCGTCCAAATTTTCTTTTCCGATAAGGGTAATGGAGAATCGTTGCCTAAATTAGGAGCATGACAATCTAGATTACTCAAATTGAATGCAGAACGTGTCAGACCGTTTGAATTCTCCTTCTTTTCAGCAGAAGACACAGGTGTACTTGGCTTCAGCGTCGAGACATTTGAACTGCTGCGTAGCCTCCTAAAACCAAATTCGAAAGCACTCAAAGAGGCATCCTTTCTAGTCCTCTTGCGCCTAGTGGACAATCTGTTCTCAAGCCCCGAACTGCGTTTCCGCTTCAATAACCTGGATTCCTGACTCGCACCAACAACCCCTTTCTGAGACCAAGATTTTCTTGCAGAAACCCTAGATTGCTTCACATATATGCTCTTGAGATCCAGAGATCTCGATTTTCTAGTGATATTAGATGCACTAGGCTTCTCAATGCTAACTTCCATCTACAAATCCTCGATCCAAAAGAGAAAAACCAAATCCCCAAAGGTCGTTCATCCATCATACATCGGGCAATGAGCGAAACCCTAATTTCAGATCTACAAACATCATATCAATCGCACGGCACAAATATGAATACAGATCGACCCTAGTGATTACGATAATCCATCAGAGCCCTTCCACAAACAATATCTACATTAAATCGAACTAATTAAACGAAAAAACGGAAGAAAATCACATACCTGGATCGGATTAGCCCCTCGAAACCAGATCGCCTATAGATAGTCTCCAATAACCATGGGGGAATCAATCGCCTCCTACGATAGAATCGTTGTCGAGCAAAACCCCTTCAATTTGCGGATCTTTCCCTCTCTAATTTTGCAACCGAAGAATACGAACGAAGCTAGGGTTTCCTCGATTTCGCGAGACCTAGGGTTTAGATCGGGAAAAAAGAAAACAAAAAAGGAAAAAAGAAAAATACAGCTACCCTTCACGAGGACAACAGCGGTTTGGTACGTCAGATCTTGATCGAACGGTTAATAGTTCTCTGATGACGAGTGCGCATTAATTCGTTTCCAGGTCCTCGGGGTAATCAACGACTAGATGGACGGATGTGATTCGCTAAGGCGGTCACGTGGACGGTCTGGATGCGATGGTACATTAGAGAGATTTGGGCGGGATTTAAGACACGTCATCCGTAACTGCAATTTCTGAGACGCTCTTCGTGCTTTACCTTTCTCTCTTAACAAAAATAAATAATAAAATAAAATAGAAATTTACCATTTCTTTTTCTCCTATTCAAAAAATAGTACAAGAATAAGATAACTAATGTTTTTACTATTTGAAAAAATTATATAAGTTATGCATAGTTGACCAGTAATATAAGTAAAAGAATAAGTATTATTTTGCTGTATATATTTTTATTTGACTTTAGCATAAACAAAATAAAAACATGATTAAATAGTATAAAATGTGAGCAAATAGATCTAAATTAAGATTATAAGCAAATATATATAATTTTCGAGTAAATTAGTTTTTTTTTTTTTTCAGAAGAAGAATAAAATAATAATTATCGCAATAGTCTAATTGTTAGAAAAATATATGGGCAGTGAATATATTTTTATTTTTATTTTATAATGGCAAGGAACAAGTAAGAATTAATTATTATATATTTACCAAATTTGAATTGGTACACCTAGATATAATATAGATGTAAATTTATATTTTAAATTTTTTAAGATTTAGTTTAACTCATTTGCCTTATCAAAATTTTATTTTTAAAAATTAAATTATTAAATGCAAGGGTGCAAGTTTTATACTCTCATATGACTTTTAACTATAATATGTATTTTTTTTTAAAAAAAATATAGTTACTAAAATTAGCATATGTTGGAAATTTCTGAAAGCAAAAAATAATAAAAAAATTTATTTTTATTTTTAATATAAGTATAATGATTAATTTCTGGTTATTTTGATGACAGCGAATGATCTAAAATATATTAATATCTACCAACACTCGGTCGTCTCCCCCAAATCATGCTATCTCTGCTATCTCGATTCCGCATCCTACCGAAACCCTCGAGACCCCTCTCTTCGATCCCCAGCTGCAAATCCCAATCCCTAGGGCGAAACCCTAATTCCATCCGCTTCGGCCTCCGCGGAGCCCCCGAATCCCCCCGCACCATCTCCGCCATGGCTGGGAGCTCAGAGGACTTTGTCAAGGCGAGCGTCTTCCCCAATGGCGTCGCCGTGATCACCCTCGATCGCCCCAAAGCCCTCAACGCCATGAATCTAGGTCCGATTCTACTTGTTTCACTTCGAAAGCTTCGAGTTCGTCTTGGATTTCGCTTGCTGCTTCCCTGCTTCTGGCTGCTTGGATGAGCTGTTACGCGCTAGGAGCGATCGTGTTATCATCTAGATCTAGTTCAATCGGAATAACAAAGAAATCTTTGGATAGGAATCTTCGAGCAAATTGTAATAGTATGCGCGAGATCGGTGCTTAGAGTAGCTTTAACTTTACCATCTTCAGTAGGAAGTGGCTCTCTTTGGTAGTTTTTGGTGTTCTACGTTGAATCTACAAGCGTTAACTGCAAAAAAATTTCTCTGCGCATTTTTTTAAAAAAATTATAAAAATATTGCTATGCAGAGATGGACATAAAGTACAAGAGTTTTCTCGACGAATGGGAGACTAATCCTGGTGTCAAATGCGTTCTGGTTGAGAGCAGCTCGTCCCGCGCCTTTTCAGCAGGTGATAATCCTCTTTTTTTTTGGGTAATTAAATGGCTTTGCATTAGTTTAGTTCATTTCAGTGATATTCTGGTATTTTTTGAAATACCTTTCCTATTATCTTTCTCTACACTGGCGCATTTGGCACAGTTTGAGGATGTAATTCATGGCCAATGCAGGAATGGATATTAAGAGTGTTGTGGCAGAAATTCAAAAGGACAAATCCACACCTCTGGTGCCAAAGGTTTTTTGATTGGCATAGATTATAATCTTTTATTTCTGATAATCTCATTCAGTGTGTATCTGTTTACTTGACTAAGTTAAAGGCATCTATCTTGTTTACTTTACTACGTACTTCTATGAATTCGTGCAAATTATAACAAATATAGAAGTGAAAAATGCAGGTGGGGATGTGAAGCTGATTACTCTCAGATGCGAAAAGTCAGAAATAAGTGAGGTCTAGTAGTATAGACATCTATCATATTTTACTAGATTAATTTGATCACTTTAAGTTTATAAAGTTTGTCTAATGAGATATTGTCCAGCTTTTGATTCTGTGTATTGTTCTTTGATTCCAACATTGTAAGGGATATTAAGCATGCTAATAAACCTGGTTAACTCCATATGTCGGTACTTGGGAAGACCGGTGAAGAATTAGAACATTAATATCTATTTATTTAGATTCAAATGCTAACTATGATACAAAGTCTCCTTTTTAATAATCATGCTTTTAACAATTATCCTGTGGTTCTTTCATGTAGTCTTTTTCTTTGTCAAATGTTACCTTGAACATATTCACACATATAATTCCACATAATGAGAAAACCTAATGTATGTCGTACAGTTAGCACTTATTCACAAGTATACCTGACACTTCAATTTAGGACTTCCATTTCACACTGCTATACATAAGAAAAAATGGGAGAAAAGACAAGTTTCTTTGATGCTTCCTATAGCTGATTATTTCAGAAACATGTGTTACTATTAGAATAAGAACAGAGAATTTCTTTTCATAATTCACTCAAGGCTATACTACATTCCTTATAATCTCATAGCAAATGTTTAATGCTGTCCATGTCTGACAACTACATCAGCATTCATCATTGATGTCATTCTACTCGTATTTAGACAATCAATGCTATTATAACTTCCTTTTCTTCTTTGCTAGTAATGTCTTTGCAGTGAGTGTTAAGTCCTTGGTGGTCAATGTTATGCCGATGCACCATTAATCATTATAGTTTTGTTTGATTCTCATCAGACATGTTCCTATTCCCAGTAGTTTCATATTGTAAACTTGAATTTTATGTTTTAGGTCTTTGGGGCAGAATATTCCCTTATATGCAAAATACATGAGTATAAGAAACCATACATATGCTTGATGGATGGTGTGACCATGGGGTTTGGAATCGGATTATCTGGCCATGGTCGCTATCGGATTATCACCGAGGTAGTTTTTCTCTCGATCTTTGATTTAATTAACATGAGAAAAATTTATGGTTTATCTTGTATCATCTGTCTCTCCCTTTCTCCCTTGATGTTAATTCTTTGGCAGAGGACTCTTCTGGCTATGCCAGAAAATGGAATTGGCTTGTTCCCTGATGTTGGCTTTGCTTATATCGCTGCACAGGGTCCAGGAGGAGGTGCAGTTGGTATGTACTGCAGTATTTGCTCTTTCATTCCATTAATCATTTCCTGGCTTATGCCAAACTTTAAATATGTACTTATTCTGATGATTTGTGTTCTTTGCAAATTGTTTTCATTGAGCACTTAAAAGTTTTATGAGACATATTGGATACAAAAGTTGCGTGCTTTGTTTGTGAAGTCGGTCCACGGTAAAATGTTTATAGCTTTGTGGTGCACATGATAATTATGACCGTGCGGTATTCTAGGGTTTTTTCAATGTATTTTTGTGTTTATTATTTAATGTATTGTTTCATATCAGGTGCTTATCTTGGAATGACTGGAAAAAGAGTTTCATCGCCTGTAGATGCACTATATATAGGTCTTGGAACTCATTATGTCCCATCTGGGAGCTTGGGTTCGCTCAAGGAAGCTCTTCTAAGTACAGAGTTGTATGTCGTTTTTCCCTGTTCTTTTTCCTCCTTTTCTTGTAAACTATTCTGAATTTGAATGAACTGCAAAATGTTTTACATAACACTGTTCTAATATGCATGCAAAGTCTTACAATTTTCTCTTCTGTAAATCTAGCAGGATCGTCTTTACTGCTAATTTTGGCAAACAATAGCTTAATTGCTCTGATTGTTAATTAATTGTTTTGTCCTGAGAATAATGAGGCCGATAATGTAGTGAATCAGCCTAGAATGGATGTACAGAGCCAGGATTCTATTACTATTAAGCGAATTTAAGAATGCTGAGGATGCAATTTTTTTTTCCCGGAGTTTAGGTTGATACTTCATTTAATAGTACTCTGTTTTACATTCTAAGTGATCCAAGTGATCCTTGCGTGCATTAACATCTTTGAATATTTCTTTTCCCCTCCTTAATAATGTATCTTATCTGATAAATTTACTTCATTTGCATCATCAGTTGCTTAAATTAGTCAAGGTTGCATTTGCAAATCGTTCCAACTTAATCAACTTTACGGCATATCAAATTTCAACAACTGTGCAGATAGTTCGTGACCTCATATATTTTGTTACTTTCAGCTCTGATGATCCTCACAACGATGTTGGAGCACTATTAGCGACCTACAACAAGGAGCCCGAGTCAGAGTCACAGCTGAAAATTCTGTTACCTCATATTGTGTCATCTTTTGCTGCTAACAAATCAGTCTCTGAGTCAATAGAAGAGTTGAAAAAGCTTGAACAAAGTACAGATTCTGCAGGTATCTATTCTTTCACTGAAACAAACATTAAACTGAAGCTTTTGTTGAAGAGCTTTCTGATGTTTGATCTTTCCAGTGTGTCAACCAGGAATTTTCTGTTGTTAACTGGTTCGCTAAACTGACGAAAGAAGGGTTGGATAGCTGAAAAGGATAAAATAACAGTATTTTGTGCTCTCATAACTCATATTTTAACTGTAATGAAATTAATTCACCTGGTTTCCCTTTCTGATATGCAACTGATAAATGGAGTTGTTTCATACCGTCTGTTATTTCTTTAATGACCAAATAATATCCAAAACAAAAGGCATAATCTGTCCTGTTGCATCCAGGTTTCAGTAGTCACTTTTCTAGACTATCATGGAGATAACAGGTCCAACCACTGGGGCTATCTATCTGAACCCTAGATGATCTGTACTTAACATAGAAGTGAAGAAGATATGGAAAAGCCTTTGCATTTCCATCTCTTATTTTCCTTTTTTGCTACAGTATATACAGGAGATGATAAACCTACTTGAGACATTAGTGAGCTTGTTTACTGCTTAAATCTTATATTACTTTATCAGATGAATTGCCTCTTGGGATTTAACCTTAATAATACTGTGTTATTGGCTTATAAAGAAAATGTTCCAAATTGAAGTCTAAACAGTAATTGCTTCTTGGGATTTAACCTTAATGATACTGTGTTATTGGCTTATAAAGAAGATGTTCCAAATTGAAGTCTAAACAGTAAGTTTTAGCTGAAAACAGGAAAGCTGTTAATATTGTTTTGCGTCGGGTTTTTCTTGTAATGTTTGCTTGTCAGATCTTGTTTTTATTTGCACCCCTTTTTTTATTGGCCAGTTCTGAACATCATTCAAAGCCTTTCCTGTCCAATAACTACCTTTCCTAACCAGCATGAATTTAATAGTGTCAGTCTCTAACTAATAGGGTATTATTGCGAGGTAGGTTGCTTTTATTTCTGCTTTGATGTACGTGTCGAGGATCCCCATTAGAATGAAAAAAAGCTTGCCATCGCCAACGAAAGCAAGCAGAATCCAAACGTTATATCTGTTTTATTTGATAATCAACATTCTTCTTGACTGCAGTGGCTGAATGGGCTAGGGAGGCTCTTGCTGGGGTTGGTAAAGGTGCTCCATTCTCTCTTTGTTTGACACAGAAGCATTTCTCACAAGTTGCTTCTGCACACGTGAACGACAATCACCATCTTTCAACGGTATGTCCCTTGTAAATCTAATTTCAGTTTGCTACTGTACATTCCAATGCATGACTGTTTTCTTATGCTGCAAAACATGACCAGCTAAAAGGTGTTATGAAAGCTGAATATCGTATTGCGTTGAGGTCTTCAACTCGAAGTGATTTTGCGGAAGGAGTTAGGGCAGTCTTGGTGGACAAGGACCAGGTAGTTTACTTGTATAGTCCTTTTTTGGCCTTTGCAGTTACTATTTACAAAAGCTTCGTCTATTTTCTGACTTGATTGCTGATTGATGTGACATACACGGGCTGCTGTTTGATGCTTTCTGAACTAATAATTTTCACGTCTAAGTCATCTCAAATTTTCCATAAAATATATTTATGTCGCCTGCTGAATTGGTAACCCACCTGTATTAAATGTCTATCGTCTTAACACACTTTAATGCAAAGATGCTTTGATCTTGATTTCATCTACCGAGAAACAAGCACCATTCCGAGCCTTTTTAAACCATCTTTACTTCGCCGTCTTGGCTGGTTTAGCTGAAGTTGTATATGGAAGTGTCAGGCTGCTAGTTTTCCATAGCCGATGGACGGAAAAGTGAGTTTGATAAAAAACCAATACAGTATCTTTCAAAAAACTAAACCTCTTTAAGATAGTTGGATTATTTAATTCCTTGATGAATTAATTTGGAGGGAGCTCCACATTAATGTCGAGATGCAACAAGTACATAAATATAATGCACACAACTCATACATAGGCTTGTTTCTGAAGATATTCCTTTTCGCTTCTCTTTTTTTTAAAAAAAAATTGATTTCATATTAGTACTTACAGAAAGCTTATTAATCAGAGTTTGTAAAATTTGTGCATTTCATTCTTGCAGAATCCTAAGTGGGATCCCCCGACAGTAGAGGATGTCAACATTGCCGGCATGGAAGCAGTTTTTGAGCCTTTAGCTCCAGAAAATGAATTGAATGTATGATTTGTTAGATGTTCCAGACCCATGAAGGTAAATAATGAACAAAAAAAAAAAAAAAAAAGTGAAAAAATTGACTATGGACTGTTTAGTTAAACTTCATTAATGAGCATTTCATCAATAAGGTGAACTCACTGCTATCCCCAAGTCAATTTATGCACCTGCTTCTTCAGTGAGTTGATCTGTAGTTACATGTTGGAAATGAAGCTTCAAAGCTTGTGCCGATATACATGGTGCTTATATGTGATAACAATATCTTTTTGTCTCCAAATATGTGCAAAATTTCAGGTAACTCAGCTTGGGCGTAGTCACATAGCAAGTCTCCCCGTGGAAAAGGTATCTATGTTACCCCACACAGCATATGGGATTGGTCCCACACTAAGAAAAACTTAGCTGTATAACACAAATCGTATTAAATAATTTTTTGTTTGCTTTTCGTTTCCACTCGATACTTGAGAGTGCTAGGATGGTCCTCATCTTGCTTGACTAATTGGCATGCTTTATCTTTTATTTTTCAGTGATTAATCCGATGTTACCAAAAGAAAGCTTTCCTCTTGAGCATCTCTATCTCTATTTGTGCTCCAAAATTGGCAAATCTGGCGGACTCGGGTCTCCTCACTTTCTCCAAAATGTCCAACAAAATTTTGGCGGAAATTTTTATTTTGACTGGAAATAGTCTTCGCCGCGAGGCCATTCTATCTATATATCGTCCAGCATGCAAACAGACGCCGCCACCACGGTAGTCTCGCATTGGGAAACTTTATAAGCCATCCATTACAGAGTAAAAAAAAAAAAAAAAAAAAAAAAAAAAAAAAAAATTCCTTTCTATAACTATTTGCAATCGGATAAGATTATGAGAGATGGACACGTCGAATACTACTGCATATAAATCTGGCATCTAGAATCAATTATAATTTCGTGGCGGATAAGGATACAGTCACAATTACAGTCCCCACCTCAAACACAAAGATAAGATTCCAACCGATAACAGTTGGTTTGAAAAGTAGCTTTCGCTCTTCGTGTCCTCAGCAGGAATTCCTCACGGCAACGACACTCAAATTTACCCCCCCCCTGTTGCTGACTCACCCTGGCCATCCATCCCTTCCACATCCCTATCCACTCTCTCTCAGTTTTCCTGGAGCGCCGTTGCAATATTATCATAGCACAGAGACAGAGAGTGGAATGAACCGTATTTATTATTATTTAATAAATGCCTGATTTACATATTATTACATATTTTAAGACTATATATGTCTTGTTCCGAACACGGATTTAATTTTAGTAACCGGCCAATATCCAGAGCAGTGTCTATCCGATTCATAACGGATCTGTTTCATCCCTAAAAATTATCTGTGGTTACTGTCGCTTTTGTCTCCAGGAAACAATATATCCTCACATTTTATTCGGATCTAGAAATTGTTGATGTCATGTCACCGCAGTGGAGGGGCGCCGACTTAACGCGAGGGAGCTCTGGAGAATCATCCGCAGGACGGAGCACGTCCCGCGCGGCCATTCATCAAACGCCGCCTGTAAGCCGATGAGTGGCTGTCGCTACAAGCTGGGCCCATTCCCGGTCCCACCCCTGGCATCATTTCCTTTTGTTAATCGGCCCATACAGCGTACGCTCTCTTCCTTTTCCTCTTTTTTTTTTTTTTCTTTTGGTTTAAATTCATTTATATTTATTTAATTATGTTTATTTTCTGTAAGGAAATTTCCGAGTGCAGTTATTAAAATAATAATAATAATAAAAAAAAAAAAAAATCAAAGATATTGAGCATAACCGGCCACGGCCCACCAGGTCTCGTTTTCTGTGGGCTCGGATCTCTGCACCGTGACGCTTTAGCCAATTACCGTTCAGAGTCAGAGACGCGGGACGCACATAGACGATAGAACGCCCCCCCCTCTCTGCGAGCTCCCGCAGCATGTTTGTCGTCATTCCTCTCCTCCCTCCCTCCCTCCCGTTTCAACTTTCAACCGCTTCCTGTGTGCAATCGATAATTAAATCATTTATTTATTAATTATTTTCAAAATAATAATAATAATAATAATAATAATAATAATAATATAAATTTATTGTTTGTAAGTTAAAAGGAAATCTATAAATACGCTCTCCCTCCATTCTCCTCTCACCCTAAGATAAAAGTAACAACAAATTAAACCCTTCCCCTCAAGACACAGAGAGAGAGAGAGAGAGAGAGAGAGAGAGAGAGAGAGAGAGAGATAGAAGAAGAAATGGAGATGGTGGAGGATCTGATGCCGGGGCTCCCGCAGGAGTTGGCGCGCGAGTGCCTCATCCGCGTCCCGTACGAGCGCCTCCCCACGGCCCGCTCCGTGTGCCGCACCTGGAGACGCGAGATCGAGTCGGCATCCTACCACCGCCTCCGCAAGCGGGCCGGCTCGGCCCGGCCCATCCTGGCCATGGCCCAGGCCCAGAGCGAGCCCTCCATG
This sequence comes from Tillandsia leiboldiana, assembly GCA_029204045.2. Classification (NCBI taxonomy): domain Eukaryota; kingdom Viridiplantae; phylum Streptophyta; class Magnoliopsida; order Poales; family Bromeliaceae; genus Tillandsia; species Tillandsia leiboldiana. The sequence goes on along the minus strand of CM055064.1, from coordinate 730,796 downwards.
TCCACCTCGGGCCCAGAGAAAGCCCACAAGTACGCCGCCGCCCCGCTCTCCTCCTCCTCCTCCTACGGCATCTCCCTCTTCGACCCGTCCGCCGGATCCTGGGCCAAGCTACCGCCCATCCCCGGCCTCCCCCGCCTCCCACTCTTCTGCCGCCTCGCCTCCGTGGGGACCCACCTCGTCGTCGTCGGCGGGTGGGACCCGGACACGTGGGCCCCCACCGACGGCGTCCACGTCTACGACTTCCTCTCCGGGGCGTGGCGCCGTGGCGCCCCCATCCCGGGCCCGCGGCGCTCCTTCTTCGCCTGCGCCGCCGCCGCCGCCGCCGCGGAGAACCTCGGCAGGGTGTACGTGGCGGGGGGACACGACGAGGAGAAGAACGCGCTGCGGTCGGCGCTGGCGTACGACGTGGCGGCGGACGAGTGGGCGGCGCTGCCCGACATGGCGCGGGAGCGGGACGAGGCGCGCGGCGTGTTCCTGCGGGGGAGCTTCTGCGTGGTGGGCGGGTACGCCACGGAGGCGCAGGGCCGCTTCGGGCGCTCGGGCGAGGCCTTCGACCACGCCTTGCGGGCGTGGGGCCCGGTGGACGAGGACGCCCTGGACGAGGCCACGTGTCCGAGGACGTGCGCCGCGGACGTCTCAGGGAGGATGTACATGGTAAGGGCGGCGCAGGGGGGGCGGGGAGGACACGTGGCGGTGCGGGAGGGGGACGCGTGGAGGGTTGCGGCGGAGGTACCTGAGGAGGCGCGGGTGGTGGGGGCGGTGATTGCGGCGGGGGAGGGGAGAGTGGTGGTGGTGGGGGGGTCCCCCCTCGGCGGGGGACTATTCGGGTGCGTGTTGGAGGAGGAGGAGGAGGAGCAGCATCAGCATCAACAGCAGCAGGAGGACAAAGAGGCCGGTAAATCGAAGGGCGCCACGTGGACGAAGATGGAGGCCCCAAAGGAATTCTCCGGACACATCCAGGACGCTTGCTGTGTTGTCATCTGATCCGCAAATCTAAAATTTCGCTTAGATTTTGCAATTTTTTTTTTTTTTTTTTTTTTTTTGACCCCTCTTTTTGCACGTAATCATCTCAGAAGTTTTGGTTTACAAAATGGGAAATGATACTTGTACACCCACTTGGGGTGTATATCACACACCCCATCCATCCAATGGGTGGAGTGTGATGATGGGTCAATCGATGTGACCCGTAAAAGATATCGTCACCATTAAAATGGTGGAGGTGTATGATATACACCCCTTCGGGGTGTACATGTAGCATTGCTCTTACAATATATATATATATATATATATATATATATATATATATATATATATATATATATATATATATATATATATAATCATTATCCTTCTCGTACATTGTAATTAGTATGTAGTAGTGAAACGAGAGTTAATTTGTTTTTCCACTTTATGCAGGATGATTAAAAATTTTAAAATCTGGGAGTGGCTTGTTGCTTCACGGGATATTGGATGCTTACGCGTAGAACCGTAGTAGAACATAGTATCATAAAGGAATATCCGAATAATACTTTCTAAAAAAGGTAGTATATTAAAATTCTTTTCATATATATTTTTTTAGGTTAACAATAAGAAAAATACTAAATATACATTCTAAATGGGGTATATATCATACATCCCACCGATCCAAAAAAAATTTACAAGTATATTTAAACTTGTGCTTAATATATATATATATATATATATATATATATATATATATATATATATATATATATGTAAAGTTTCATTTTTCTAATTAAAAGTTTGAATAGATGTTTGTAGTGTAGGCATGGGATTGCTATTATTCTATTTAGACAGTAAAAAGATTCTAATATTCGTTACTTGTTATCTACATTTTGTAAACTGAAAAGCACTAATCATTAATTACACACTTATCTATCCATTTATGTATCCACTTCATTACAGTTATTTGGCGCGCACAATTTTGACTTCCATCGACCCCGTGCTTCAAGTGGAAGAAATTGGACGTCAACGTTGTTCCCGTTTATTTTTTTATGATAAATGGATAACGTCACACCGACATGTTGTCTTTGTATTTGCACGACCTGGGGATTATTAAACTTCTATTAGAAAGTCAAATCTCGTTTCCTTTTCCCCATTCTCGATGGATTTGATTGTTTGTAACAACATTGTATGTCATGTTTTGAAATCTATGTTTACATCTTAATGTGTTTCTAGCTTATGTAAACATAAGATTCAATTTCGCTAAAATAAAAATCTTGGAGCCATTTGGAACATATAGTGCACTCTCTTATAAAATCAAACATTAAGCTCTTTATTCAGAAATACACACACAGTAGTTCAAAATTAGCTTGTTAAGGCAAACATTCGAAGTAATTAACTTTACTCTGATCTATTTTATTTTCTTCACTTGTTCACACTACAAGCAATTACTTTTCAGAGGGAATCCAATATCGCCATGTACTGACCTTTTGGACACCGTATCTAACTTCATTTTTTTTGAGATTTTTTTTCTGGGTGGTGAATACTAAGTTGTTGTCAATGATTTGATTTTTCTGCAACCAGGAAGTAAACTACCGAGTGAGCAAAATAATGCATTAATGAAACACAGTACATTTGACAACTTGGTTTCCTGATAAGGACTCCAATGTTGACTTAATCGGAGCTTATAATACAGTTTCTTTCTTAGAAGATATGAATTGAGCCAATTCATGTCCATTTCAAAGAAAGCAAGGGAAAGAAGGTGAAGGATTTGAGTTTTATCGACAATGGCGGATCATAGACTCAATACAAAGTGAAAGCTATATATGCTTTTGGATATGCAATTTCAATCTTTCTTTTTCTTTTTTTTTGATATGTCAACTTCGGTGCAGTTTGAATATTCAGTAGCCCAAAATGACCTGGTTCACTTTTTTCAGAAAAAAAAAAAAAAAAAGAAAAAAAAACCTTTGTTCTTTCGAGTGGTGAAAAGATAATATTTATCTTTATTACTGATGCAGGAAGTAGAATAAATGAGCAAAGTGTTGTCAGGATTCGATATAGAAATTCACCCACGTTTCTTTTATTAGAATTTAGCACACATGCCCAAGGCAAAACAAAACTTGTTTTTCTTTGTGTAGGTTACTGAAGATAATCTAAAGATTAAGAAAATTATAATTAAATAAAGTTCGATTCTCGGGATAATTAACTTTGATTACCTCAACTTACAGTGAAAGAGAGAGATGCATCATGCATTCACCTCTCCCGTCTCCTTATTTTATTTCACAAAAAGACCAACCAAAAATAAAAAAAAAATACACAGCCCTTTCACCCAAGCGGAGGGGCGCGAGTTTTAGATGACTTTTACGAGTCCGAATTAATCCTAATACTTTCAATCTCTGTCGACCATTAAATTAAAACATTATTTTTTACTAAAAATTTGTCTTCTTTTCAAAGTTGGCGAATCGAAAATACTAGACATGATGAAAATTTCTACAAGAGGCTCCCTATAGAAAAAAATTAGGAGGGGTTGGATATACTTTGTTCAATTTAATATTTAAAATAATATATATATATTTTTTTAGAAAAATAAAATTTTAAATTTAAAAAAGTATAAGCTAATTTGGTAATCAGAACTGATGATGTCTTGTTTGAATATCAAAATAATTTATACAGAAATTTTCAAACGTGATTGTAAACATGGAGCTTGATTTTTGCTCAATAAAAAGTCTTAATATTCGTAATTTAGTAAGATGCATATTTCACTTATCTTATTATGATGGATACATAATAAAATGACGAGTATAATATCCAATTTTAGATATGTATAATCGTATTTCTTATCTATCAAATATATTATAAAAAAATATATCATTATGCATCCAAACAATTTATAAAAGTACTTGAACAAATATGAGTACTTTTTGAGTATCATTTTATAAAAGAATTTTCTTAAAAAGAACTCCTGAGAAAACTTCTGCACCGAAGAAGAAGAAAAAAGAAAAAGAAAAAGAAAAAGGCATCCAACACCACGTGCGTGATGAAACGGGCAGCGGAAAATATACTGATCCTCCTTTCCTCCTCCAAAAAAAAAAAAAAAAAAAAAAAAAAAAAAAAAAAAAGCAAAAGTAAATCCATTACTACTAACACATGCTAATTCCCTTATTAAAATACACTAAAATACCAAATCCCCAAACGATAAGTATGTTTTCCGCTTCCACCATTTCCGAGAATTTTTGAGTAATAAAGAAGTCAAAAAGAATATATATACATATAAAAAAAGAAAGAAACAAAAAAAAGAAACAAAAACAAAGAAAATGGAGTAATGTGACAAATCAAAACAAATTTGTTTGAACGAATGGATATCTTGCTCTGGCACATCTCTGAAAATATGCATAGAAGCCAAAATCACTATATAGCTTTTCCTATCAAGGGGCCGCATTCTATTACTTACTTGGAAATCCAACATGTCAAGCTCCCAAACTGGACAGCTGAGTGGCTAATTAATTGACGACTCTTCAGCATCTTAAGCCCTCTCCGACACAATATAATAGATCCTTACAAGATCCTTATCCCTCAAAATTTTCTCATCATTCCAAACTCCCTCTCTCCCCCCAAAGGCAAATCAACTTATATTCATTCTAGTACATCTCATTTCCACACCACGGCCTTTAATTCACTTTCTCATGACAAATTACAACATAACTTATCCTCAAAATCATGGTTATGCATTAATAAGAACCTTCAAACGGACTCGAATCAAATCACACAAGGTCTAAAGTTCTGTTTCCATATTTGTTCCCATAAAAGAGGCCTCTTCCATTTCGTTTGGTTTATTTTGGTTCAGAAATAAACAAGAATTAATTAATTCTAAAATAGGCACAGCTTAAAAAGTAAGTAAGAATAAAATTATTATTATTTTTTATTTGGATAAAAATTAGATTATTTTTGAGAATAAGATAAATAATGTTTGGTTTGTTAGGTTGAAATAATAAAAATAAAAGTAATTATAATTTTAAATTAAAAATATTTTATCTAATTAATTAACATATAAAATATTAATTAAAAAAATTAATATATTTGTATATTTATTAGCTATGAATATTGTATAAGATAATGAAAAAGTATATTAATTAATTATAAAATATAAATTAACTTTTAATTGATTAGTATTTTATTTAATTAGTTAGATGATTAGTTACGAAATTAATTTAATTAGTCAAAATATTAATTAGTTGGCTATTAGATAAGCACATTAAATAATTAATTTTTAATGAGCTAATTAACCATAATTAATTAATTAATTAATTAATTAACTATTTAAGAAATAAATAATGACTTAAATATATTAATTAGGTTAATTAATAAGTTAATACAATAATAATCAAAATTAAATTTAAACTTTAATTAAGCTAGCTTGTTTCCGGGGGAGGGTGGATCAGCTGTTCCACACTCTTATTCCTTCTTATTTCTAATAAGGAGAGAACTACAGTCCCCCCTATTCCAAAAATAAGGTTTGGATATAAAAAAGAGAATAAGAACTTATTTTTCTCCTTGTATCCGAACCAAACACTACCTTTAAATATTAAATATTGCAGAAGATGCCATTCAATGTCATTACTAGAAGTTTTGGCGGCCTAGGTGAACATCATATGTTAAGTACAGGGTAGCGAAAATAAAGTGAAAACATAAAAGAGCAGAAAATTACCATAAATCTAACATGCTAATAGTTGAGGTCAGATTAACTAAAATTGTAATGTAAGCATCCACAGGTTTCTGACGGAACTAACAAGTGCGCGCAACATGTCATTCTACACTGTTCATACAAAAAAGGCCAGAAAAAGCCTCGAAAATATCCATAAGAAACCAAAGCACAGGTCATCTATACTGACAACATATAGTTTTATTCTAAAATCCAACAAAAACGAACAAGAGACATCAAACTCATCATCAGGGAAAATAAAAGCAATAAGCTTACCTCACTGGCTGTTGATTATAGTGGTTCTTCTCTTTCTTCTTCGCAGCAGCAACCCTCGCACTCCTTGCAGCGGCTTCTGCCGCAGCGGCTTTTGCCGCTGAATCCATATCCTTACTTGACTTCTTCTTCTTCATAGATGCCACCTTCTTCATCCGCTCTTTCACACCAACTGCAGCGGCGTCCTCCTCAGGCTCACCACCTGTTGCCTCCTCAGGGCTTTTATTAATCTCTGCACCATCGGACTGTTCTTGGGCCTCCTTTGCTTCCTTTGACAACTTCTCTTTCTTAGCCTTCTTCTTCTTTGCACTCTTGCTTTCGTCCTTTTTATCCCCATCATCGATTTGCTCTACTGGTTTTGTCTCGGCAGCAAAAAATGCACCATTAAAATGCTTAGGTTTTGCTTGCAGTATTGCACATTTACCGACAGTCAGGAATACAAGATAGGGTAAATTGCACCACAGATTCCCTAATCTCACCTTAGCATTCCGTTAGTCTAACCCATTTAATTAATTTGGTTAAACTAGGCAATCATCTATCTATATATGAGTATTCCAAAAAATTGCTAAAATGATAGTTTGATGGCATATACATAGATAATTGTTTCCCATTTACTCTACGAATTTTATCAAAAGGTTAAGATTGCAAGAAAATTCACAGGTTAGTGGTCACGACATAACTCCTCGAAAGAGAAAGGACCCTATCAGAACAATCGAAACATTGGAGAACAAACAAAATAAGGGGTTGAGGACCCCGATGCAATTTACCCTGAATAATAGTATCCCGAAACAAATAAGCCCCTCTAGGAGTGGGACTAGTATAGCCGTTGGTTGCTAATCAAGGCACTATTCATTAATAATATATATTGCAAAAGGAATATGACTCTTACCATTTCCTTCTTTTGGAGTAGCATTCTTATCATTAGTAGAAATCCCCAGCTCAGCCAAAACAGCATCCAACTCGGCCAACCCCTTTTTCTTCAACTCCTTCTTCGATAGCTGTCTCTCTGTATCCTTAACCGGCAGAGAAGCAGGGGCAGGCTTACTCACATCTTGTTCAGCTGGGACAGCAACTTCAGCTTCATGCTCAGGTTCCTCCTCGGCATCATCATCGCCCACATCAATTTCAAGGCCGTCATCTTCACTATCACTTTCCTGCAGCATGTATTGTGAAAATTGGATTATATATATCGAAAACATACGGTTAATATATGTTGCCTTAGCGCCTGTATCAAGATCTTAGACCAAGAGAAAAAGAAGGCAAACCTAAATCGATTTCTGAGGCCAGCGCATTTGACAGAATCTAAGCATCTATAATATATTGCAATAGATATATTATTTTGTTACTGATAGACATCCACCAGATTAGATAAAAAGGAAGTACTTGACAAAAATTCTTAAAAGTTCTCAAAAGATGTTAAAAATACGCAAGTGCAATACACAGATTAAAGTTTGGGTACGTCCAACCATATAGCATGATCACCAAAACATCCAACAAGATAATTGTTCTTTTAGTTAAATGCTTCAATGAGAAAGAAATTGACTAAATAAGCCAAAACATAGATAAAATTAGCAAGTAAAAATCTTGCTCATTACAGCAGCAGATCCTTCGTAGTAAACATAGGTCCTAGAATAGTTGTTTTACTATGAGGAAGAACCGTGTTTATCAAAAGTAAGAAAAATAACGAAAAAAAGAAAGCACTATTATGCTGTATAAATTATAACCAAGAATGGCTCTCCTTAATTTGTATAAAAAGGCAAACTTAAAAGCATTATTGAACATTAAGATCTAAAAATAATCAAATGTTGATACGAAGGAACAAGTATATAGCTAAGAAAATAAACAACAATGTGTAAAGCTTCGTCGCTAATTATTGCTACATTCCAAAAAAGAACACACATTAGCATGTATCCTTACGTCTGGAATAACTAGTGACAACAACATCAGCAAGTAGTTTCTCAAGTGATAAGTTTATAACCAGCGAAAGCCCAATGCTGGCGCGGTACCTTCATCGAAACGAAGGAAAAATAGGGCAAAAATGTCCAACAGGCACTGTTGACATGAATTATTTCATTTAACAAGTAATGCAAGGCACAGATATGCCATAAGTCCACAGTTCACATTTATTAGCTACAAATGAGCAACACACATTCGAGATGCATACACTACAGGTTTACAGAGTAAAATTGAGAGAGAGAGAGAGAGAGAGAGAGAGAGAGAGAGAGAGAGAGACCTCCTCTGCGACCGCCGCAGCGTCGTTGCTCTCTTGGTGGTCTGAGGAGCCCCAAACAGGCTTCGGCGGGTCGGTGGTGGCGTAGTAGTCGTCGTCGTCGTCGACATCGGCCCACGAGGTGACGTTCAGCGGCGCCGGAGCCCAGAACACCTGCTTCTCCGGCTCCTTCGTCGGGGTCTTCGACGAGGCCTTGCTCTTGGACGAATCCTTATCCGACTTCTTCTTCTTCTTCAGGGATTCGAGCGCCGCGTACACGTTCGTGGTCCCGATCTTCAGGGCGCCATTGTCCCTCCTGCTTCCACCTCCGACCATCTCCTTCACGATCCAGCTAGGGTTTCCAACGACGCAGAAGAAGTATACGGATCTATCAACACCACCGAGGTTTCCAAATCCTATATATGAATTCGCCGACCGAGATTGTGGATTTGAGCTCGATTAGTCCTTCGATGGGAGGTATTATTGTAAGATTACGGGGCAGATATAATAATAATCGTACAAAATCGTCGGTTCTTCGAAAAATTCCAAATCAAAAACAGTGGGGAAAAAACTCGGGTTATGTACGAGAGAGATCTCGATCAGTAAACTACGTGCGATGAGAAATGGATCGAGGTCTTGGATTAAGGGAAGGAGATCTGCTTAAGGTTTCGAAGCCCACGGGATAGGAGAGGAGAGAGAGGGACGACGAAGAGGGCGCTGGAGAGGAGCTCGAGCGGGACGAGATTAGGGTATTAGATAACGTCAGTGGCAAAACACGACACAACCTCGATTTCGTTCGATCGAAAAAAAAAAAAAAAAAAAAAAACCGCACACACACAAATATAAATCGAGGAAACAGAGGTAGGGGAAAGGCCGTACGACGCTACTTAAAAACGTCCACGTGGCACGAGTACGAATATTGGGCCGGATTAAATTTTGGGCCGATTTGTAAAGTCCGGTCCAGGCCAATTTCTGGGCCCAAAAGTTTGGCTACTTTTTGTTTTGAGTGTTGCTTGAGGTCACCTACCTACAGTAGGTGGGATAAAAATATATAGAAATATACTTATTCATTTTTCCGACCGAGTGAATTCGATATGTGCAAATATTATAATCACTTGCTCTCCCCCCTCGTAACACATCTGATCTACATCTCGCAAATTGAGACTAAGTCCAAGATTTACCAGATCAACTAAACAACAAAGAGGGTCCATTTTTCTTTTATGAAAAAATATATATATTTTTTTACTCCCATCACATGTAAAATGACGTGCCAATTTCAGATAATTCAAACATGAATAAAATTTTAAATTTCTTTAAATGGTTTGGACCAAAACCAAAGTGTTCGGATAAGAATTACATATATGGACCAGATTATTATGGGCCGAAAGGTCTTACCAAATCAGGCTGTAATCCTCAGGTGGGCCAAGGATTACTTAAGAGGCCGCAGTAGCTAGACGGCCCATTAAGAAGAAACCCAAGGCCCATAGCAAATACGCTAAAAGCCCACAATGAACACTAACTTAGAGTTGGAAGGAATTTAGGAGATCACAATTTTTATTTTTATTTTTTAAAAAAAAAAAATAAAAACTATGTTTATATCTAGGTGTACATCTTACGCGCTACTCATCCTAACATTTAAAAAAATAAAAAATAAAAAATTATAAAATTATAAAAATAATTGATAAAACTAGCGAAATAACAGCAACGCTTGAATGAATAGAATATAAAATTTACATTCTATAAATAAATAAATAAATATACAGAGAGTATTACTCTTTTTCTTAAACATGGTTATATCACGTAAAAAGGATTAGGAGGAGAGGCATGTTGTGAGCTCGATCAAAAGAGTGAAAAGGACCCATGTAACATGTGAAAAGAAAGGGGTTGGGGGTGTTCAACAAGAATAATACTGTACAGCTAATTTCGAATGAGACATGTGAACCACCACCATCTCACTGCCCCTAAATTAATCACCTCAAATTAATCTAGATGCATGTCTTAATTAATTAAAATCTAAACGCAAATCATTAGTTATGATGCAACGTCTCATTGTTTAGGTCTGAGAATACATAATTTTTCAAAATTTAATTAATCCCTAGACGTCAAGCAACAGTAAGAATTGACCCTATTAATTAAAAGCTATATTATCTGTTATCTTATTATTATAAACATTATTATCATGAAAATGATGCAATAAATTAAACATATCTTCCAAATCTTTCCCATGCTAGAGTTTTTGGAGAAAGGAACGTTTTTAGATTGTTATCATGAGTTCATAGGAAAAAGATGTTGTGAAACATCCAAAAAGATACTTTCTACAAAGGACGACAACTAGTAAAAAAGGTTAAATAAGTTGAATTATTGTTCGTCGATTATTCGTCGCTTCGTCTAATTTTGGGACTTAGATCTTAATTAATATGTTAAATTTGGTCTTAATAAAATTTTGAAAAAGAAAAAAATATATATATATGTTTCATATGATCCTTATAACATAATTACAGTCGAAACTGCACCAAGCTCAATCCAGTGCAAGTTAGATTACATCTAGATTGGTGTAAAACAAAGGAATTTGCCTTTCTATTACAACAAATATTATATCTAGTTACGACGTATTTCCTCTGGAAAAGTACATAGTTAGTACCCTCCAATTTCATGGAAAAAATGAATTGGATGGATATGAATTATTCTAAATCATAAACTAGAAATTAAAAAATACACAGCACACAATGCTTTGCTTTGCTAATTTTTAATGTAAAATTATTGTACTGTTATTCCTCGCATGTCTTTTCTTTTTTAAAAAAAAAGAAAAAAGGAGAAAGAAAAGAAAGTCTTTGGTTGCTTTTTCACGCCTCTTCTCGATCGTTTCCTTTACATTAATTCCCCCAAAAATGGTTCCTCGTGATGAGGCTTGTGTATATGCACAATAATAGGCCAACAATATAATATATATATATATATATATATATATATATATATATATATATATATATATATATATATATATATATATATATATAGAGAGAGAGAGAGAGAGAGAGAGAGAGAGAGAGAGACTCACATACCTCATTTAGGTGAGATATTGGAAATTTTACGTGAGCATTATATAAAAATACTGAGTATCACAAGCATTACATAAATAAATAATACTTCATGTACATCTATAATATGACTATAAATCTCACACCTTAAGGTCTCTCAATAGCTTATATATTTTTTATCATTTTTGTTAATTTGTCCTTAATAGTAAATAGTCAAAAAACAAAAAATATTGTGAATAATGAGTGATGGTAGGTGTACACCCCATAAAGGATGTACATCCTACACCTCATCCCATCCTGAAAGTGAGTACACCCCCATAAAGGGTGTACATCCTATACCCCACCCCATTCTGAAAGTGACGGATGGAATAAATACCCATCCCAAAATAAAGTGAAATGTAGTATGTACACTCTTATGGGGTGTACACTTATATATACCCTTTATTTAATTATTTGGCCATCCCATGGTTGCAACGTTGAACCAACTTTTTTGTCCGGTTTTTCGAGAAATACCTTTCAATTTCCCCAGTTACCCGGGAGATGCGGAGGCCCTGATGTCACGGCCAACTCAAATTTAGTTATTTAATGAATAAATAAATAAATACACATCAAATTAATAAATGAATAATTGGCATGTTTTGTATATTTATTATATTTTTATTTAAATTATATATATATATATATATATATATATGCAACTAGGGTGTCAACGAGCCAACGAGCCGAGCACGAACAAGCTGAGGTCAGCTCGTGTTTGGATCGTTTAATAAACGAGCCGAACACAAAGTGGCTCGTTTAAATATCGAGCTGAAAAAATCAGCTCGTGTTCCGCTCGTTTATTAACGAGCCAAACACAAGCTCGCTCGCGAATAACAAATTTGATTTTGATTTATACTACTAGACGTAAAGTTGAAAAAAAATTTAAAAAATAAAATATAAATCTAATAATTAAAATTTATAAAAAATATGTTACTATTTAAATTTAGTAATATATATATATATATATATATATATATATATCCTTGTAAAGAAAAT
>CM055064.1:523579-716079 GCA_029204045.2 Tillandsia leiboldiana | reverse complement strand
ACACATCTTTTAATTCAAATCTTAAAAATTAATAGCACAAATATCTTGGTATTATTAATAACATTCCAGCGTAACTATATATATATATATATGAGTAGAGCTTATATATTTTTAAAAATACAAGTCCATCCATACTTGTAAATTTTTTATCATTAAATTTGTATTAGAATTTGTGCTTTGTACTTTATCTTTCTCTTTCTACAGTTGACTTTACAATACAAATTCAATACAAATTCAATAATAAAAAATTTATAAACATAAATTAGTTTGTACTTTTAAAAATATATATACTCTACTATCTCTCTCTCTCTCTCTCTCTCTCTCTCTCTCTATATATATATATATATATATATATATATATATATATATATATATATATTATTGGACCATCAAATGGTTGCATGTGAGAGAGCAATTATTTTAATTAATTATTTTTTTTTCAAATTAATGTGAACAATATTATGTAGTATTGCCCTAATATAATATTAATAGCACTAAATTATTAACGATATTAAATTTTTAATTTTTGAATTACAATAAAATTAGATTATAAAAATATATTTTTGTAATATTTTTGTGCAATTGTCTTATATATATTATATTTATATCTAAATTAGGTTATAGGGACATATTTTTGGAACACATTATAATAATGTGTCGCTATACACTCTAACGACTGCACATATAGCGACATTAATAATAAGCATAGATATTTTTTACGACGATATTTTTTTCAAATTTTAAAAATATTTAAAAATATCGCTATAACATAATTTTATTATAGTGCTAGACGAAAAAATGTAAGATTAATTAGAATGATTGTATGCCCTTAAAATTTAATAAATAATTAAAATAATAATATAATTTAAGAGATAAAAATAATAAAAAAATATTAATGTAACATAAAAAAAAAAAAGCTTGATAACACCATGCCGGACTCATATTAGATATACATTTCTAAACTAAAAGTACGTTTTAAACCCAAATTATTCAACTTATTTGTAGTTCTTGTAAATTATAGGATAGGAGGGTTACAAAATACACCTAGTAGCATTATATATATATATATATATATATATATATATATATATATATATATATATATATATATATACCTTTTCAATTAATATTTCACTCGGGGAACCATCAAAACTTAGCTGTTGTATTTGGTGAGTGACCATAAATAGTTAATTAATAATTAAGCTGTGCATATATGGACATGGTGTACCATTTCATCCTTGTGACAGGTCCATTTAAAATAAGAGGTGTGCAAACCATATTGAGAAGTGGATAATTGGATATTATTCTCATCTAACCGTGCATCCACTGTTACAGTACATTAATTGTCTTTAAAATTCGGCCCCAGGCCAGATCAGGTACTAATTAACTATTAAAATACTAATTATAGGCCCCAGAGGGCCATTAATTCAACTTGTATATATCAAGCAATCCACGACACAGAAATATTAATGAAATAAATACTGTACGGTGTGATTAAATATGTGAAATTTCATTGTTGTTCTAGAACTTGTGATGCGTTTAATTATTTATATTTTAAGAGCACATCTTCGCATTTAGGGTACCATGAGTTATGCATGGTTCCGCAATTGAATATATAAATATTAAGTACCAATCTCTAACAGCTTAAATTTTTTTTTAAAAAAATATTATTTCAATGTATTATATAAAGTGTGAAGTACAAATTAATAAACTGCAAAAGCTTTTCTCCTACAAATTCTAAACCTTGCGACAACACAAAGTCTCGTGCATTGTCCTGGATCCAATTCTTAAGTTAGATAAATTAGGTTTCTTAGAAAACACTGCAGGTAATAATAACCCAGCTTAAAAAACCCAGTTTAGTTAGTTTATGTTTATTGAGGGAACGGATGGGATAAGCCCATCACGGGTTAGTTACAATGTTTGTGTCCGTAGATTTAATACACACCACGTACGTACTATCATTTTACACGGATCAAAATAGTTATAAGAACAAACTTAAGTTCAACTGCTTACTTTTCAGCTAACTAAATTAGTTGAGTGTAATTAAGTTGGAACCTATCCAAGAGAAAAGAAATAAGAAAATTTAATGGAGATAAGAAAATTAAATGGAGTGATCTAACAAATAAGAAAAGGAAAAGTAATTGCTTGTTGGCCAGTGATGAAGTCAGAATTTAAACTTTAGGATGGCCAAAAATATATAATACAAAATATATTAATTTTTAAAAATTATTAATAAAAAATTATATATAAGTAATTTTTTTTGTTCATTAGTTTTCGAGTTTTAATATATATTTTTTTAGAAAAAAAATAGAGTATAGTTATTTTTACCATTAAAATAATAATATTTTAGATATCTATAAAAAAAATTATTTTAAAAAATCAAGTATTAAAATTTAGTATAATTTGTAAATCAAGTATTATAATATATAAAAAATTTAAGTATTAAGATTTTTTATAATTTTCAAATCAAGTATTACGACACTTTGAGTCAATTAAATTTATATTTCGTGATCCACAAAATAATATTATTTAAAAAAAAAAAAAATATTTTGGTCTCTAAAATTGGTTGTTGATCCTTCTAGTACGTTGTTGATTAAGTTCAGATTTTATATTAATGGTTTTTGAACTCATATCATATAAACTAAATTAATTTGTTATAAAACTAAATTTGCCAAACAATGACATTAATTTTTCAACTCATACATTTATACCTCAATTTTTTTAAAGGAATCATAAATTGCTCAATAAGTATGGCAAAAAAAAATTAATAAGAATAAAATAATGTCGGTGAGATATACGGACCTCGCACGGCATCCATGCAGAGTCTAGTCATCATACAGCTTGATCCGCACTAAAGAGACGCGTCTCGATTGAGACTTAGCCCAATATTTTTTTGTATCACTTGAGAAAGAAAATTAGAAAATTCCTTGAGGATGTGTGTGGTACCAAAAATACCCCTCTGGCATAATTGACTACTTAACAAGGTAAGTAATTAAGGGTCAAATTATGACCTTTTCCAACTGAGCTTGACCTAATCAACGCTAGCTATTTTTCCCCATCAATCTCAACAAAAAGCATGGTTGAGAGAGATTCATCAAAAATCGTGTCCTGTACGTTTTGTAATTAATCAACTGGTGACTTATTGTGATTTGTATTTCCCATCCGATCGATGTAACACTCAGTTGGACCGTAGATTTAATTAAAATCATAGTGAAAGTTATGGAAAGTAATGAGTGTATATATATATATATATATATATATATATATATATATATATATATATATATATATATATATATATATATATATATATATATATATATATATATATATATGAGCAATGCTACATGTACATCTCGAAGGGGTGTACATCATACACCTCCACCATTTTAATGGTGGCGATACTTTTTTACGGGTCACATCAAGTGACCCATCATCACACCCCCATCCTTAGATGGATGGGGTGTATGATGTACACCCCGAAAGGGGTGTACACATAGCATTTTTCTATATATATATATATATATAATTAATTATATTACAAGACATATGTAAAATAAATAATTTAATTAATATACTTATTAGAAAAACTGCTTTATTAGTAACAATTAATACTTAAAAACTGTTCTCTATATTCGAAGCAGCATTATTAAATAGTATATATTAACAAAAATTTACACATCAATCATCTCTAGTGTAAGTGATAAAAAATTTGGTGGTTGATATCCGAGTTCGAAGTCTAGTTACTTTATATTTCTAGCTAAGTTTATTTTAAAAATAAACGAAACGGATAGCATGCTAACTTTCTCTTAAAAAATAATAATAATAATAATAATAAAATTACACAAAACCTTGAATAAATAATGTATATTTTTATTCTTGAAACTATATATATATATATATATATATATATATATATATATATATATATATATATATATATATATATATATGAGCAATGCTACATGTACACCCCGAAGGGGTGTACATCATACACCTCCACCATTTTAATGATGGCGATACTTTTTACGGGTCACATCAAGTGACCCATCATCACACCCCCACCCTTAGATGGGTGGGGTGTATGATGTACACCCCGAAAGGGGTGTACACATAGCATTTTCCTATATATATATATATATATATATATATATATATATATATATATATATATATATATATATATCACGATAATAATAATGTATTCCTATGAGTTGATGTGCTCGGTATTAATGTACCTCGTAATTTAGTTATCACATACCCATGATAAAGTTTAAATTTTATAATTAACTCGCACTAACTGACAAACTAAATAGCACACGCATATACCTATGACAAGAACTAGACAGAACTAAGAGGAATCAAATATTAATATTTAAAAAATATAAAAAAAATAAAGAAGAAGAAGAAGAAGAGGAGGAGGAACAAGAAGAGCTAGTAGAGTGGGTCACACCTCAAGCAGGAGTTGTTGGGATGTGGAGCTCCCCAGTCACCAAAGCTACTGCTCAAAATTTAGACCCGGTTAGGTTTAAACACACATCCACATACGTTGCGTGTTAACCTCAGCAACTTGACCCTTTCTTTATTCCACTAATAAGAGTATATATGTGAATGAAATATTAAAATAATTTTTTTTTTGAAAAAAAAGAAAGAAAAACACCCCTATAAAAAACCCACGCCGAGTCCGTAACCTTATAAAAATCCCAACACTCCCCTCTCTCTCCCTTCTTTAAAGAAGGAAAAAAAGGGTGGAGCTAGGGGTTCGAAAGAGGCATTCTGTCGAACACTCGATAGGCGCTTTGCCTCACGCGAGCATGAGCGCCATTGCCGTGAGCCGGGTCGCACAGTCGGTGGTGGCCCCTGCGGAGCCGACCCCGACGGGACCGCTCCGGCTCTCGTGGCTGGACCGGTACCCGACCCAGCGGGCGCTGATCGAGTCGCTGCACGTGTTCAAAGAGGGCGGCCCCGACCCGGTCCAGGTGATCCGGGTCGCCCTCTCGAAGGCCCTGGTCTACTACTACCCGCTCGCCGGCCGGCTCGCCGAGGCGGAGGAAGGGGAGCTCCGGGTTGAGTGCACGGGGGAGGGGGTCTGGTTCATCGAGGCCTCGGCGAGCTGCAGCTTGGAGGACGTCGACCACTTGGAGTACCCACTGATGATCCCCAAGGACGAGCTACTCCCCCATCCCCAACCCAAATTAGACCCCGCCGTGGAGGAAACCCTAATCCTCCTCGTCCAGGTACGCAAATCTCGCACCAGTACCCTCGCTAGCTAATCTCTCTCTAGCACAAATACTCACTCCGTGCGCGCACACGCACACCAAAGGCACACAAATTGGTTGATCGATGAAACAAAATTCGTATGTGAAGGTGACGAGGTTTACCTGCGGGGGGATGGTGATCGGGTTCCGGTTCAGCCACGCGGTGGCGGATGGGCCGGGGGCGGCGCAGTTCATGGGGGCGGTGGGGGAGATGGCGCGGGGGGAGGCGCGGCCGACGGTGGAGCCGGCGTGGTGCCGCGACGCGATCCCGGACCCGCGCGGGGTCGTCCCGGGCCCGCTGCCGAGCCCCTCGGGGGTCCAGCTGGAGTACCTGGCCATGGACATCTCCGCCGAGTACATCGCCCACTTCAAGACCCAGTTCCTGGAGCACACGGGCCACCGCTGCTCCGCGTTCGAGGTGCTGATCGCCAAGGCGTGGCAGAGCCGCACCAGGGCTGCAGGCCTACCCGCGGAGGACGAGATCCACCTCTGCTTCGCCATGAACGCGCGTCCCCTGCTGGGCCAGGAGCTGCCCCAGAGCGGGGGTTTCTACGGCAACTGCTACTACATCATGCGCGTCTCCTCCACCAGCGGCAGGGTGGCGGGGTCCTCGATCGTCGACATCGTGCGCCTGATCAAGGAGGGCAAGAAGCGACTCCCCCTCGAGTTCGCGCGGTGGGCGGCGGGGGACGTCTCGGGTCGGGGCGGCGACCCGTACCAGATCACCTCCGACTACCGCACGCTCCTCGTCTCCGATTGGACGCGCCTGGGCTTCGCCGAGGTCGACTACGGCTGGGGCCCCCCGGTCCACGTCGTTCCGTTGACCAACCTCGACTACATCGCCACGTGCATTCTCGTCAAGCCCTCCGCCCATAAACCCGGCGCACGCCTCATCACCCAGTGCGTTACCCCCAGCAACCTCAGTGCCTTCCACGACGCCATGTTGAACTTGGATTAAAATTTCTCCAATTTTCTTTTTAAGTTTTTTTATTTTTATTTTTTTTAAAAAAATATTATTATTATTATTATTATTATTATTTAAGTCGATCCCATAATAAGGGAATTATTAGAGTCAAACGGAATAAAGTAAGAAGGGAGGAATGTACATGGTTTTGATGTGGTTTTTAGTTGTGGGATTGGTATAGATAGATAGATAGATTCCCTTGTACACTATTTTTTTTTCTTTTTTTTTGGGGGGTGGGGGAGGTTGGATATTATTTTATTGGTATTATTATTATTATTATTTGATGTGGTGGGGATTATGAATTAATTATTTTACAGCTGTATTTCTCTCTCTCTATCTCTCACGTGAATTATTATTTATTAGCTACAGTGGATGCAACGAGAAATAGAAAAAAAAAAAAAGAAGAAGTTGAAGTAGGTGGGCATTTACTAACCATGTGATTGTTTCTTTAAAAGACGCTGATTATTTGTTAACAGCTTATATTAATTGTTTGTTAATTTTTGGGTCAAATAAATGGTTGTTGCCCTGGCGACTATCTCGGGCCTTAAAAACAAAAGAGTGAAATGGGAGACCAAATCGGTGACAACGATGTGGGAACCGAACGGTAACGACGCAAAAGACGCGGACCACGTGAACTTAACGCTGACTCTTACCACAACACACTACCTAACATTTTTTTTTTTTTTTTTTTTTTTTTTGGGTTATCATTTTGAGTATTCAATTTTGCTTGCTTTCGTATTTTACTTTTTAAAAAAGATACCGCCACGTATGTATATACGAGGAAAATAAGGTTTGAGGGTTTTAAGATTTTCCTCTTAATGTATTTGAGCAAATAGAATCCATAGCAACATTTTGCCACTAAATTATTTGAGCAGATGTTTGAAGTTGCAATTTAAGATGACCGTTAATTGATAATGAGACACCAACAACTTTGCCGTATGTTTTCAGTATGATTTATGATAGGACTAGAGCATTAGTTAAAGTAAATTTATTTTTACTTTTCAATTTTTAAGAAAAATAAATTTCTTGTAGAATCCTACACCACGGATTTCATAAATTACGGGATTTACACCTAAATATAATTTTATGTAAAATTATATTGAAAATTGCACCGGTGCTAACCGGTGCAATTTTATAAAAAAGATGGCATAAAATAAAAAAATATATATATATTTTTCTAATTCTGTTTTCCAAGGAATTAAGTGGATTAATCACATGAGATTAAATAAATGAGACAAGGTCTCACTAGCTCCTGGCTATTACGTAAGAGCTGAGATATATGGTTTGCCACTCAAACTTCCAACAAATCATTACGTGGATCTACCACGTGGAGTTGAATCCTCAAGCAATCAAAATATACTCGAAAATAATTGAAGGAAACAAATTAATATATATATATAATTAGATTATTATACTATTAATAATATCAAGTCATTAATATTATTAAATTTTTATTTTTTAAATTAAGAAATATGTGATTAGAATGGTAATAAATTTTTAGGACTTAACAGATGGTTGAAAAAATAATATGATTTAAGGGGTGAAAAGTATCAAAGGAATAGATTTAATGGCGAAAAATTTGGTAGCACTAAGTGCTAGCTTGGTGCTATTGATAATATAGTAGCCAAACTCTCGCTTTCTTTAGAGAGAGAGAATTGGTGCATATAGGTTTTTAGTTATTGGATGAAAGGATGTGTGGCTATGATGATAATGGGCTCTTTGGATTAAGTAAGTTATTGATTGAATAGAATGATTTAAGGGATAAAATTAATCAAAATAATAAATCTAACGGTAGAAAACTTACAACTACCAATTGCTTGGTGCCTGTATAAGTATATATAATAGCCGGACTATATATATATAGAGAGAGAGAGAGAGAGATAGTAGAGCTTATATATTTTTAAATCACAGCCCAACTATACTTGTGAATTTTTTATTATTGAATTTGTATTGAGATGTGTACTATTTTAAAATCAACTAAAGAAAACAAAAAAAGTTCAATAGTACGAATTTCAATACACATCTAATAATAAAAAATTTACAAACATAGTTGGGCTTGTACTTTTGAAAATATATAAGCTATATATATATATAGTTAGACTGGAATACTATTAATAGTACGAAATCATTTATGTTATTAAGTTTTTAATTTTTGAATTAAAAAATGTGTGGTTAAGATGATAGTGGGTCGCTTGGGTTTAATAGGTGGTTGAAGAAATAGTAAAATCTAAGAGATGAAAATAATCAAATGAGTTGATCTAAGGGTAGAAAATTTAATAGTATCAAATATTTGGTGCTATCGATGGTATATATATATATATATATATATATATATATATATATATATATATATATATATATATATATATATATATATATATATATATATATATATATATATATTCTATTTAATTAAAAAAAAAATCAAATATAAATTCCATTTGTGGTGACCCAGACCTTTGCTGGGCTTCTTTAGTGTGACCAGCAGCTTCTGGAAGCCTACGTGGCTTGTCGGCGGTGTTCGCGCGCCTATTTGGACACAAGAGATGGACCCTGTGAGCTTTGGTTGGCTGTATTGGCCTTCGGCTGCTTTTGCCGAATTTTAGGAAAGGATTTTGGCCAAACAGAGGGTGGATTTGGGTTCAGTGCGGAAAAACGCTTGGAAATGGCTTTTTGTTTGCTTAATTCTGAGTCCGGATGCCCAAAAGCGGGCTCCCGGAAGTTTTGGCAATTTTTGGGGTTTGCGGGAGCCTCTGGCAAATTATAGGTTTGGAATTTGGCAAAATGGACACCGTTTTTGGAATCAGCGCGCGAAAACGGTCAAGATGGGATATTTGCTTGAGGTTTTTGGGTTGGCGGTTACTGTTCATGCCGGAACAGTACTTCCGGCGATCACCGGCGGCGGCTGGCGGCGGCGGGCAGCGGCGGAAGGCGCTCGGGCAGGCGGCGCGCGGCCGCGGGCAGGCGCACAGGGGCGCGGGCAGGCGCGCGGTCCACCGCGGAGGTCGTGCACCGGGGGCGGGCCACGTGGCGCTCTCCGGTTGGCCGGTTCAGCAGGCGCGGTCCACTGAATTTTGGTCCGGGTGCACGGTAGACCGGGTGGACACGTGGCGAGAGGTGATTGGTTCGGTGTTGTGCTCGCGGTCCACACAACCTGTGGAGTCGTTGGCCGGGGCAGGTGCCGTACGCCCGGGGCAGGTGGCCGTACGGCCCGGGTCAGCCGCGACGTGCGCGGTCCACGGCGCGACGTGCGCGGTGCACGGGTTGCCGGGCCACGTGTCGCGTCGCCATTCGCGGGCGCAGGTGCACCGGGTGCAGTGGGGCCCGGGGGAGTAGTGGACTGGGCTGTGTGGTGGACCGGGCCGCACTGTGCGCGCCCGAAAGTTGTGGGCCGGGCCGCACTGTGCGCGCCCGAAAAGTTTCGGGCGCCCGGAAAATCGGACAAAATGGGAATTTTCCCAATTGTTTTCTTCAGCCTATAAATAGGCAGCCCGAGCCCTCTTTTCTGCCCTTTTTCTCTCAGCCCTTTCATGATCTCCCCGAGCTCCCTTCTTGGAAGTTTTTCACCTCTAAGTGCTTGATCTTCCTGCCAAGTTCTAGGATTTTTGAAGGCACGAATCCCGAGGTTCCCCATTTTACGGTGCGGCGCGACGTTGCTTTCTAGTGTTCTTCTTCGGCGCAGCAGCAGTGTTTTAGCTCCCCTGGGCTACCCCGAGATCCTTTTTCTGTGATTTTTGCGCCGACAGACTCATAAGAGGTAGGACTTCATCTTTTGTTTTGATCGCGCTTTCCCGTTTAGAGTTTTTGGCACAGATCCCGAGGCAACACTGTGACCCATTTTCTGTTTGGCTTTGTGGGACTGCATCGAGGTGTTTTGGCCATATCTTTGCGCACGAGCGTCAGCTGGAAACGAGCTTATACAACTTTTTCATCTTCAGATCGCAAGGAACGCGCTCGTATTTTTCTTGGATTTTTCTGAGATTTCATCAGAGGTGAAAATTACTGTTTTCTCAGTGAACAGTGTACAGTTTTAACACAGATTTTTGTATGAGTGTACCCCCTTGCCGAATTTTTATCTTGACTTACCGAACTCCGATTTGGGCATGCAAGGTACCGTTGCGAAGCTATCGACGCGAGGATCGCTGTGGTATTTTTCTTGGAATTTTCTGGGCACTTTCTGCAGGTGATAATTTAACAGTTTCGGGACTGTTGTTGTATGGGATTATAAGAGTTATATTTGGGAGCCTTAGTGTAATTAGTGAGCTTTGTATTGTGCCAGGAGAGTTACGGGTGTGCTGAACTTATTGGAGCAAGGGATTAGAGTTATCTGGTGTTTTCAGCTGTTGGGCTTTGGACTGTCAGCTTTTCAGGTGGGTGCCTTATTCCCGGAACCGGTGGACGGTTCTCTATATTGTTATATGTTAGCATTGCATGCAGGTGTACGGTACAATAACTGAAATTGGTCGGTAAGTTTAACAGTGAGGATTCTATGGAAATTGCAAGTGAATTTCTCATAGTATGACAATGGTATAATCAAATATTCATGTTGGTGATTAGTGGAAGCCCACCTAAGGCAAGGTTACCATATCAGGATTAATTATCATGCCATATTAGCACATAACCTTTTATGAGGCTGGTTTATGCATTGGGATAGGATTATGTAGTTATGTGCAGGTCCTACTCCAAGGAGCGATTATGGATCGAAAATCATGGACAGGTATGGTCATTGCTAATTCTGGCATGAGGTTTATTTTCTTTATCCTTCTTAAGGACAAATGCATGCTTGTATGGACATATGTGTATGAACATATAGTTAGGCCATCTTTTACTGCTGCACTACATATTGGAATTTGACTTAGGAGAAACCATGATTGCTTTCTTTCTCCTTTTTATTTAGACTTTTGAGTCATGTTGCTCGGGTTCGAGCAGAGGTTTGGGATAGTGTGGCTGGGACCTTAGGGTCAGAGACAGGGTGTGCTTGATGTTGGATTGTGGGTTATTGCGGCAACCGCGGACAGTAGGCGGTTGACCGGATCTTGATTTATTTACCCAATTGTGGATTGTGGGTTATTGCGGCAACCGCGGACAGTAGGCGGTTGACCGGATCTTGATTTATTTACCCAATTGTGGATTGTGGGTTATTGCGGTAACCGCGGACAGTAGGCGGTTGACCGGATCTTGATTAATTTACCCAATTGTGGGTTGTGGGTTATTGGGGTGACCGCGGACTTTGGGCGGTTGACCGGATGTTGACTATTGCATCAGATTGGGTATCAGATTTGTTCTAGTGGATGGTGTTTCCCACTTTTTGAGTATTATTGCATCAGATCGGGGTTTTGTTAGTGGACGGAGTTTCCCACTTTGATCATAGTCTTGATCCAGTCCTGCTATTATGAGACAGTGGTTACAGAGATACTCGATACAGTGATGCTTGATACAGTGATACTTTACTCGTGTGGGTCGCTCCCCTCGAGTGCCACTCCGGAGTAGGCTTTCCACGGTGCAGAGCGCCGGGCACCATGCTGGGTTTTGAGTCCTTGGGACTCCTTTGCTTCGGTGTTATGCGTAGGCTGGCATACCCGTCGCGGCAGAGCAGGCAGTACCAGTGATTACTGGTCTATCGATTGGGTTTATTCAGTCAGATACTTTTGTTACACTCGTGGCTGGGGGACCGAGTGGAGTCTAGTAGCTGTGTTTAGACCAGTGCTAGTATTGTTGGGAACCGTTCGGGGTTTGACGGTGGTCCCGTGGTCGTTGTGAGTTCTTTGACCATTGTGTGAGAGGTTGAGCATCTTGAGTCTTTCCGTTCTGAGAGAGAGAGGGCATGGATTTGACTATAGCCTGCATGAGCCACTACTCGATAGCGAGTCAGTCCGTTTGGACGCCCTACGTAATTCCTGCCCGTCAGCGGGAGGTGGTTGTAGGTGGGCGCAGGTTTGACTGGACCCGATGCGGCAGTCAGCTCGATTGGGTCGATTGAGCATCTCGTGTGCGAGTGTTGCATATCTTCATCAGAGTTGCCCCATTTGAGCATTTGGTTAGAGGCATGGTAGCTGTAGAGTGTTTCCAGCTTCTTCTTTCAGTTTTACTGCATCGGTTATCTTTTGCCTCTAGTAGTCTTGGTGGGCAGATCGTCGGGCCTTGTGGCGATACCCACTGAGAACTCCCTTATTGCGAAGTTCTCACGCCCGTTGGGGGTTTTCCCCCTTTTGTCCTTTCTCCTCTTTGTTTTGCAAAGTCTTGGCGGGTGTTGCCGTTCTGTGGTTGCTGTGCGTGGTGAGGGAGTAGCGAGCTAGATCCAGACCCATCTTTGGAGAGTAGCGGTACCCCCTTTGGAGGAGATCTTCAGTATAGTCGGTAGAGTGGTATTTATTTCCTCTTTTGAGAGACTGATGTAGTGAGGATATGATGTATTGAGAGCTTGTACACTGATGTTTTATTTGAGATATCTCCCTGTTGAGCTATGAGTTTTGTACTCGAGGTTATTGTATGATTATCTTTTTGGGAGAGGGACCTTTGTTGTTTTATCTTCAGTTGTACAGTGGTTGATTTTATTTCTATAGCAGTTTTATCTTTTAGCTCTGATATCTGTTAGCTGTAGCTCTTTTGCAGGTAGGTCGCTTCGCCTATGCGGGTTGGCATAGGTGGCGGATCTGTTGGCGAGCCCGGGTCGCAGTTTCGACCCCGGGGCGTGACACCATTCATGCCGCGATTATAGGCAGTAATCGTTGTTTACTCAGCTATTGTTCCCACGTTCATTATTTTTTTTTCTGAGGTTTGTATTAATTTTTTATTATCATAACAAATTAGACGTAGGCAAAATTACAAGTACAAAACATTATAGCAAATTAATTGAATAAATGCAGTAAATATAATGCAACTATGGAGCAATATGTAGAACTCAGAGTTACGAACAAACCAAAATACTCACTTCAAATGGAAACAAAAATAGTTCAAAATAGGCAAACAATTAAGAAGATGAAATAACATTAATTAACATCTCAGCATTAATTGTTAGTTAGTTCATGCATTGCACGAATCTTGAGGGAGCGCGTAACACAATTACAAAATGATAGACATGTAATTAATTAATAGTTAACGAGATCAACGTGTGAACTAACATTAAATATCTAACGTTGACCATTTCGGAGAACTCTCTTTAATTAGTAATTAACATTGACTTGTTCTATATATAGTGCATGCATTTATGATATTTGAGAAGGTGATAATTAACGAGAGCAATTCTTAGGAGTGCGAACCAGTAAGCTTTGACTAATTATAATCTGCCACGTCAGCTATGATTAGGATTTTAGTGGCCTTTGATCGTTTCAATATGTATTTAATTTACCAATAATTTAAAATATTAAAATATAATTTATTTTATTCTGAAAAAATTAATCGGAAAATGAAATATATCGTTATAAGATATTCATAGGCACAAATAAAAAATTATAGTAACATGTGCATTTGGCTCAAATAAATAATTCAAATTATTTATTCCTGATATAAATATGATTAGTTTTATGTTTAGATGAAAATTTAAGTTATTCTCATGAATAAAAAATTAGCATTTGAATAGCTGTACTTGAATGGCGGGGGAATATGAGCTTAATTATTCTCCACTTTATACCTAAACCAAATATTACTAAAAGATAATAATTTACTCTCCCGTTATGTCGACTTATTTTTTCACTAAATGTCTCAAATTTTTTAAAAAAATTCTTAAATATTTTGGTATAAGATTTCCGCCCTCCTTTTATTAATTTTCTTTTTCTCACTAGAAGCTCCAACAATTGTTTTTAATTCTAAAATTTTTGTTGGGTTTTTCTCATGGAGTCCTTAACATTTTACAAGTAGTTACTATTTATTCATTATTTTCTGAAATAAAATTTAATAAAAATGTGAAGCAATTATATTTGCAATTTGAAACTTTGAACTGTAAAAGGTCTTCAGACCTTGAAAAACTTTTTGTAGTAGGATTAGAATGGGCCGAGTGGGCCAACACAGCTTAACCAACCCAACTTAGAGTAAATAGGCCGATTCTCCATAATGTCGGCCCAATAAGGTCCATTGTGAAACCCAAATCTTAGAGCTTGAACTCGAAATGGGTCTAAAAGCCCAAATTGAGTCTAAGTCCACAATAGACTAGAAGCTCACAAAATTTGGGACTTTTTTTTGAGAGGTATTTGAATTATTAGAGTAGAGCCTATATACTTTTAAAAGTACAAACCAATTATATTTGTGAATTTTTTATCATTAAATTTGTATTGGGAT
Source organism: Tillandsia leiboldiana (assembly GCA_029204045.2). NCBI lineage: Eukaryota > Viridiplantae > Streptophyta > Magnoliopsida > Poales > Bromeliaceae > Tillandsia > Tillandsia leiboldiana. The sequence continues at coordinate 701,583 of CM055064.1, read as the reverse complement.
TCGTGTTATTGTACTCTCTCTTTCTCTCTTTTTAGTTGACTTTACAATAGCATAAATTTCAATACAAATTTAACGATAAAAAAAAATCACAAATATAGTTGGGCTTGTGCTTTTAAAAATATGTAAGTTTACTCTTTGAATTGATGTAATTATAATCAGAAGCAAAAAAAAAAAAAAAAAAAAAAAAATACTAATCATCAATCAGGACTAAGTCATGGAGAATCTTCAGTATGGCATGATCAAGTTTGATTCCTTAAAAACTATTTTACTTATAAATGATCTGAAGTTGTCTTTCGTAGAAAGATTTAAAATACTGCCTATGGCATGATAATAGATTAACTTTTCAGTATAATAAACTTGATTTACAATTGTTAAGCTCCATCTTGATATCGATTCTTATTACGTCCCTGGATTAATCCTAGAAAGCCCATCATTAATTTTTTTCTGAATTTGTTTTCCTCGCCGCGATCCCGGGCAACCAAAGTTTGCAGCATTTATCTGCTGTATCTACTCTTTTAGAAATAAAATTTCAATTTTAATTAGATCTGCGCAATTTGCTTTGCAATTCAATATACATAAAGTAGTACAAAAGAAAAATAAGAGAAAAGATAATTAAGAAACAAGAATCAATTATAAGTTGTTACTCTAAATTATATATTGAAAATTAACTTCTTGTTATAATTTTTTCTTTTTAAAAAATAATCAATTTAATTAACACTTCTTTTCTCGAACATTTTGCGGAACACAGAGACTGTTCGATCATCACAACTTTTTTTTTTTTGATCTGATATGTAGCCAATAATTGCAAAAGCGAAATGTCGAAAGAATTTTCACGCCTTGCAATATGGCGTGGTCCTTGGCCATGGCAAACAAGCCCTAAACATACTCGAGAAGTAGTGAGCTGTTCGGCTCCACATGTTTCTATCATGCGCCAAAATGATTCACAATTTTTCCTGCACCTTAAATTAAATGTAAGGATTTACTATTGGAGCCAATCCACTCGGAGAGTAAAAATTCTACAATGAGATTATATGTAGATAGATATGCATGGCTTTACTCAATTGCATGCAATTTGCTTATCAATAAAACAAGCACGCTTACAAAATGTACAAAATCCAGCCCAAATCAAACCCAAACAAAACCACTTTTAGTCGATCGTACACCTGCAAGCTTAACTGCATTGAATTATATATAGATCTAGCTTTTGGTCAACGAAAAAGAAAATGTTTAGGCCCTGAACCTTACCAAACGCTTTACTAACAGGCACTTAGTCCTAACTAGCGCGCCAGAGAATTCAATTGCGTGTCAACTAACAACTAACATAAAATATACACGATACAAAATTGTTTAGAGAAAGATATTGAGATCGACGGATTCGATTTGGCTAATCAATCTGAATTAGCCATTAACCCAGTTGCTAAGCACATCCTAATTGCTTTCTCAGAGGCAATTGTGAATTGCCCCCCTCTTCGATCTCTTACAACTTGTGCAGCTCCTTCTTCGTGTCCCGGGCTGGTCTCGACCGGAAATTAATCCACAACGGGCCGGACCCGATATAGCTCAGTCGGAGAGGTCGTGGGCGTGCCAGCAAAGGAGCATCGACACGCACCGGCCCAGTATGTAGAACCGCGTCTTCTGCTGCTTAACCACCGCGAGGCACCGCCGCCGCAGGCCCGACTTCTGCGACGGCCGCGACCGCGACGAGTAGCAAAAAGAAGAAGCAGAAGAAGCCATAGCTTTGTATGGTATATGAGGAGAGAGGGAGAGAGAGGGAGAGGAGTGAATTGAATTAAGGAACTGCAATGAATTGGAGTGTGATTAGGAGAATTGTGAAGGTTCATGCTAAATAGGGTCAGTGGAGAGGGGAGGTGGGGGGAGGTTCACGTGAGAGCGATGTCTCGTTGTATTAAACCTGGATTGTTCCTCTCAAATGACCATTTTGTCCTTGCCTCTTGCCCCCAATGGAAAGCAAGCAAGGAACAAATCCTTATCCTAATTATTTTAGTTAGGTACTAATTATTAAATAGTAGCTAAATTGTAGGGCGGCTCTTGGGGTAATTGCGATCCACTTCATAAATAAATATTATTAATGTGTAGACGCAACAACAGCAATGACGACGTGCTTTCAACTAAGGTCTCGTCTTTTCTAACCTCGGTGGAATATTGTTTGAATAAAATTATTAAATTTTTTTTATTAATTATTATTATTTTATTAATATATATATAGAGAGAGAGAGAAAGAGAGAGAGTGGAGTTTATATATTTTTAAAAGTACAAGTATATTTATGCTTATAAATTTTTTATTATAGGATTTGTATTAAAATTTATGTTTTTATAAAATCAACTAAAGAGATAAAAAAATAAAATAAAAAGCACAAATCTCAATAAAAATTTAATGATAAAAACTTCACAAGTATGAATATGCTTGTGCTTAAGCATGAATATGCTTGTGCTTTTAAAAGCATATTAGAATTTAGTGGGTGATTTATTAAATAGTAAAAATTCTAAAAAATTATTATAATTTCAACCATATTAATTATTATACTTTCATTCAAGAATTAAAAAATTTGGTAGCACTAATTGTTTAGTGCTATCGATAGTATTCCAGTCGGACCATATATATATATATATATATATATATATAAGAGAGGTTATTTTTTTTAGAATATTAGAGTATTTAAATTCGTTGCAACAATATAAATTGTCAAAAAAAAAGCAAAATATAAACGTTTTTCTTTAAAACCTTAGATTATAAAAGAATTATATTTTTAATATCTGACGAAATTTAAATTTAAAATTTAGTGTTGTCGATAGTATTCTAGTTGGACTCTATTAAAACCACAAACTACATAAAACAAAAAAAAAATCTCTTATAGGCAAGTGGACAAAGCACAGGAGAGTAACCAAAACATGAGTCGGATCCAATAAGACCATGACTCAGATCCAATAATCATGCACTAATCATGATATCACCCCATAGCCAAATCCAAAAAAGCAGGGGCATTTATGTAATTTCGATAGGGAAGAAGAAAAAATTAGAGTCAAAGGTGGGCCCGGCTCAAATGTTCTCTCCTCGAAGCGGAGCCGACAAAATAGCGGGACCTACGCGGGGCCCACATGCGGTTTCCCCACCCTCTCCTCCCGTCCGGCACACCACGTGTAATCCCTTATCCCCTCTTCACCTCTCTCTATCCCCACGTTTCCTTGCCGACTTTTGGATAGTGATGTAAATGGTAGCAGATCCATATTCTCGACTTTACCCGAATCCGAACCCAAATGGGAGTATAATTTTGATTACGAATATCAAAAATAAAAAATTGATTGATTCGGTTTTGGATATCTAAACTTGAATCTGACACCTAACGGATCTTAATTAATTTTATAATATATAATATAATACGAATTTGAATTTTTTATAAATTCGCTGTAAATCGTTCTAATCATAAATAGGGGAGATGAGGACTCCTCCAATTTGGACTCAGACTCATACTTGATTTCTCCTCCATACTATCTATTATTAGAACTGATAATTCAACTTATTGTTCGATAACTTGCTCATGTTTGATTTAAAAAAAAAAATTAAATTATTCGTTCGTCAAATAAACAAAACAAATACAAATTAAAATGTTTAACTCGAAATTTTACGAGGCGAAACATAAAATGTTTTGGCTTGCTGGTGTTCAGCTCGTTGGCAGTTCTAATTTTATTCAAATATATTTTTATTTTTATTCAAATAACGTTTAAATCTAAATAACTAATTTATAACTCTACGACGACCACAGTTGTTACATATTATAACAATCTGATCATGTGTATTAGGTCGCATTAATTAACTTTGGTTTATGCGATTCGTTTGTTCTAATGGGCTCTCAACTTGTAAATTGGAACCGAATCAAATCAGTGGGAATGTACTATATTTAGTCGGTTGGATTGGGTTATGCATTTTGAATTGGAATTGGTTCTTGTAATGTTTGATTAATGCCCAAGTTGCCTTGTTCTAGTTAGAATTAACCCCACCTTTGACAATAGAGAGATGATGACATAATCGTAAGGACATGAAGTAAACATATAGTGGATGTGATGAGCTGTTCGGTCTCCATAATTTCCTAATAATCCAATAAATACACCATTATTTTATTGTGCGCGACTATTTGATACATCAAGGGGGCAATGGTTAGAGAACAAACCACTGTGAAATAGCCGTTGAGACCAATTTTCAATTTTACTTTAGAAAAAGAAACAGGGCAAAATCCGTACTTAGGTTAAGCATAATTGCCCTAATGTTGTCTTGTATTAGCTGAGATGTTGTTACAGTAACATTAGAGAGACAACGCTACAGCGTAGCACGTGAACGTGCATGTGATCCTAATTTATGGAGTGATATATATATATATATATATATATATATATATATATATATATATATATATATATATATATATATATATATATATATATATATATATATATACATAAAGAGAGAGAGAGAGAGTTCGGCTAAAATATTATGGATAACACAAATTAATTACTGTTATTAAATTTTTAGTCGTTGGATGAAAAGATATGCGGTTGGAATTATAGTGGTCCTCTAAAATTTTTACTATTCAACCGACCACCGAGTAAATCCTAGAAGGCCACTATAATCCAACCGCATATTTTTTTCATCCAACGGCTGAAAACTTGATAGCACCAATAACTTAGTGCTATCGATAGTATTCCACCATATATATATATATATATATATATATATATATATATATATATATATATATATATATATATATATATATATATATATATATATATCGCCAATATTCCAAATCCAAACTCATTCGAGTGAGCCAACAATCTCCTAACCGAGCTACACACATAAATATTGGATTGGATTTTTTTATTGATTCAATCATTGAAGCGTGCTGTGTTTTGTGATAAGGTTAGCAAACCAAATAGTAATATATATTGTTTAGGGACTCACCTAATATTTATAGATAAAATATATTTAACACCTATGTATAATATTATATATACCTAACAAAAATAAATAAAATTATTTTATTGTACTTTATGGCAGTAACTTACATGATTTTTTTAGCAATTCCAAAGTGTGTTTTAGTCCGTGTGTTGAACTTGTTTGGATTTATCAAGGCATAGATCAGCTTAGCTCATACAGGGTGTTTAATTAATGAAATTAATTAATTGTCACGATTTTTTTATTTTATTTTATTTTTTTTTACCTTATCTTATGCGGTAGAGTAGGGAGTAGGACATAATAGTGGGCCCTAATTTAACGAATATAACAAGGAGAGGATGTACAACTTTGCTCGTTATGCTACTTAATTAAGTTACGTGTAGCCTTGTCTTGTTGCACCATCAAGTCAAAATTAGTGGCTATTTTTTATAAAAAAAAAAAAAAAACAGTGGTTATTTAGCCTATATATATAGTTGCATGCCACTCCAGTAAAACATTAGTTAAGTACAAAATCTAATATCCTATTAAAATTTCAAATAAAAAATTCTAAATTTAAAACTTCTATTTCTGTAGTTGTTAAAAGGAAAAATCAGACCATGTTGCAGCAAAAATCTGCGTGGGTGCATGACAAGGTCGTCCACCAACTTATGTAGTTTCGGAGCAAATGCATTAAAAAAAAAAAACGAAGTAGCTACGAAGAACACAAACTGAGAATTAAGACACAGCCATTTCCCCGAATCCAAATCATGTGGCGCACCCACACGTACGTGTTAATGTGTCGTTTAAGCGTGCCAAAGAAGCCCGATCGAGTTTGCGAACCTTAAACTATTGCAATATAGGAATTCCAAAGCATGTGCATAGATGCGCTCTCCTTTTTCCTTTTTTTCTCTTTTCAGTTTTTTTTTTTTAGAATTTGATTCGTACCCTTTAGATTCTCTCCTTCCTTATCCACTTTAATTTATTATTCGCCGGGAATAAGATACGGCTCAGATTTGGGGATGCAGATGGATTTAGATTGGCGGAGATTTCATTCCAATATGTTCGCGGTGAAAATGTTAGTGCGGGTCGAAAATAAAAAAAATAAAAATAAATTTTAATTTTTTTTTTTTTTTTTTTGATTCGTCTTGATTCATAGAAAATTTATTAAAAATTCGCTTCTGTCGGACTAGGTCGCCGTCCTAAATGGAGTGATAAGTTGGAACAAAAAATAAAATAAAATCCGACGTATTTCGAATCTAATCCTATCCATCAAGAAAATGGGACTAGTGGTGGGGGAGCTTCCACTCCTGGATAACACCCCGTTTGCATCCCTTTTTGAACTTCAGAGTGATGTTGTTGCATAGAACTGAGCAAAAATGGACAGACCTACTCGACCTTGCCTACTTCTCTGCAGGTAGATCAGGCAGTGATTGAGCTTTCCTTTTTCTTTTATCGACTTAGTTTAGATTGGGGGTTTTGTTAGTCCAGCCGGCCCGGCTCGATCTGTTTGGACTGGGCTTGGGACTGAAAAAACACAGATTATTTGTGGAGAAATCACATGAGCTTGTTGGGCTGAAAACTCTGTGTAACGATTCGGCCCAGTAACAATGATAATTCGTTCGGCGTAAACCACAATTCAAAATGTTTAAGCTCAGTTATTATTATTAGTGTTCATTGTCTCTTATAAATCCAATCAGGGACTATTGGGGTGTCACAGACTCCCCCGTTTAGGCAAATCCGACGTCCTCGTCAACCCAAATACACACAATTCAAAATCACCATGCGATATGAGACTTGTCTCGCTAGTCCTGTCATTTAGATCTAGGCTCGGCCCAGACTTGTCATACGCTTTCGGTTAGTTATTGGTTTCGATATCAAATATAACGATTCGGCCTACCAGCAATAATGACTCGTTGAGTCCATATCATAATCCAAAATACTTAAGTCAAGTTATTATTATTAGTGTCAATTGTCTTTTATAAACTCAATCATAATTTATTCTCATTTAATGTGGGACTATTGATGTGTCATACTCTGGTTAAACAAATGTTCATGATAATGATTTATTATGCTGATAATAGGAGGCAGTCAAATTTTGAAACAGTGTCATAAGAAATCAATAATTCAAGGCTTTATCCTACTTGTACTGCGAGGAAAAGCATTTAGTCACAGATGGATCGTGTGTGTACATGATCCATCAAAAGCATTTAGTCACAGATGGATCGTGTGTGTACATGATCCATCAAAACACTAGCAACTCTGATAAATGGATCGCAGCAAAACACTAGTGCAAATTTACGTAGTGAAATGCTCAAATTTAAAGATCAAGGACTGAAATGTACAATTCTTGTTCTAACAACTGATAACCTCTAAATGATACATCTCTACTGAGAAGTACAGAGTTGACTTGAGGGACAAATGAAGGTTCTAGACCTGGTGTTAAAGATCACCAAATGCCAATGCAAGTCCAGAAGGCCTGGGCCTGCAGCCTATCTTGAATTTGTCGGCCGTGTAATTGTCACGGGCTGTTACTTGTTGTTGTTTTTTTTTTTTTTTTTTTTTTGAGAGAGAGAAAGACAGTACGCTACTCGATTCATTCAACAGAAAACTGAATTTAGCATCATGGGTGAGACAGTAAAATCTCTAAGGAATGAAATATATATATATATAGAAAATTATTGTTCAATGTGTAAGGAGGCTCCAAAGTGCACGTCAGCCCAGATTCTTCTAATGTGCCAACGTTCTTCTAACCGAGCTGGCGGCAAACAGAAGATCAACATTCCGGGCTGTTATTTGTTAGTAGAAGAATAAGCGGTCCGGGTCAGAGTCTCTGTGGTCATGCTGCCTGTTGGGCTTGGGCTTGGATTTACGACTTCTCGCATTTGTCAGATTACAGCTTAAAAACCCACACAACTGAGAACTATTTGACAACAAGAATAGTACTGTAGGTACTTCTAAAAGTGTATGCAATTACAATCTAGACGGTAAACCGTTTGATGTTATAATAGTTTTTTAAAAAAATTTACTTTCATCTATTTTAATATTTTTTAATATATATATATATATATATATATATATATATATATATATATATATATATATATATATATATATATATATATATATATATATATATATATATGTATATATATATAAATAAATCAAAAGCGATATTTCTCTAGTTGATCAGGCCACCACACGACACGAACACAATCCTTTGACTCCCTTTAACTCTTACAATTAATACAAAATTTTCAAATGGGACCTGATCCGAATCAACTAGCTAGAAAAGCATTTTGCACTTATCTCCTTTGCGTTTTGCTCCTTCACCCTGTAGGAATTTTCCGGAAGGAATGCTACAGGTGGCTTAACGAGAGCCGCATATTTTATGTGGTGTTGCCACGTGGATGGCCCACCTTTAAATGCCCCTGTAGCTTTTCAATGGATTCTCTACAACCAACGTTGAAAGGCAAATATTTATTTATTGCTATTCCCACAAGATTACAAAAAATCCAAAGGATTTTGTGTTATATGAGTTACACTTGTGTGGCCATGGCCTTAGCTCAAAAAGTGAAAAAAGAAAAAAAAAAGTCACACTTGTACCAACCAAACTATGCCAACTTTAAAATCTAAGCTCTATTTTTAAAAATTTAAAAATAAAATATAATAAAGATATTAATCAAAAATCAATATGTAAATAATATTTTTGTGCTCCACCAAAATGTGGAGCATTTATTCAAATATCAAGTATAGAGAATTCTTTGTAAATGATGTATTTTAGAAAAACGAAACTCTCGGTCAATATATGGTATAATAAAAAAAATACTCAATATTGATATTGAACTTTTAGTATATATTGATATCTTATTTTTCATTTTCTTGTTTGACTTCCTTAAATAAAATATTATACCACTTTAATAGTCAATTATTTTTTTCTAAAAAAAATAAATTAATATCTACGAAAACTAAACTGATAAATTTCAAACAAAATAGTAATTAATTTTAAAACTTTTTTTTTTCTACATAATTAATTAATCTAGTTGATGGGTGGTTGTTATGTGACTCTATCATATTTAAGCCAAAATAAGAAATGAGAGGGAAGTGTGAAAAAAATAAATTAAGGGAGACATTGTTGAAAATGTAATAAAGCACTTAAGTCCCACTACTTTGACATAATACAAACATCCAAAAAAACAAGAAAAGCACAGTTTCTCTACTCAACTACAAACCCAAGTATGAACAATTCAAGCTCGGTCAAATCAAACTTAAATTGATTGTAACGGTTCAATAATTTTGACCTGAATTGATTGAAATAATGGACTCTCGATATGTAAGAACAGGACTAAATTTTAGTTGTTTTAAGTTGACATCTCATGTTTTAAAAAAATCATGTCTGAATAAAGTCCAAATTGGAGGCCGTAGTCAAAATTATGATGGTAAAAATTCAGCTGCTTATTTAATCATCTGAATTTTAGTCAATTTGTCGCATCTATCTTGAATCCTCCATAATAATTAATTCGATGCATATAGATATATATATATATATATATATATATATATTTTGCTTATTTTGGAATGCTTCAAAAAAGACCACTACTTGAGTTATTTGGGCTTCTAATTCTCATTTTTTGATTTTAATATCTAGGTGTAATATTGTTTAATAAAATAATATTTGGATAAGGTTACTAAGAGAAATACTATAATTAAATATATTATATTTAAATATGCAAGTGACAAAGTGTCTTGTGGTTGATATCCGTGACCAGAATTCGAAGACTAGTTGTTTCACATTTCCGGCTAAAATTTATTTAAAAAATAAACGAAACGGATAGCATACTATCTTTCTCTCTCTCAAAAAAAAGCATCGTATCGTAGTAGTAGCTTTCATATTTTATGCAAAAATATTTTTTTGTTTTTTCCCGTTGCCTAAGCCTTTATTTTTAAATTATTACATATTTTATCAAAAAATACTATTATTATTATTGCTAAATTGTAAAATCAGCAGTAGATGCAAGCAAGCCTACTCTTCTATATGGGTGCAATATGATGCACTCATATAGCTTTACTCTCTTTTTTTTTTTCTTTTTTTTTTTTTTTTTTTTTTTTTTTTTTTTTTTTTTGTGCTGTGACTGAGTTCCAAGTTCAAGTTCATGTCCCTGATTAATGAAGCTGATAGGATAAAACAGGAAAAAAAAATAAAAAAATTAAAGATACAGTAGGGTAAATGATTGGGCCGTGGGCCGGCCCATTATAAAATTCAGCAACATATTTGGGCTAACGGAATTGCATGACGTTGACCGTTTCCGTCCACGTGGCAAAATCTGCGTCGTCACTTTTGACGGTCATGGCCTGCAGGAGTCAGTGCGAGCACGCTGTAAGTATTTATTAACTCCTCCAAAACGTTTTCCGTCCAATCAAATCAAACGGAGGGCGCTTCCGTCATTTCACCCCCAACCCCCCCCCCCCAAGGGAGCGAGTCTTTTTTTTTTTTTTTTTTTTTTTTTTTTTTTTTTTTTTTTTTTTTTTAAAAGAAAAAAGAAAAAAGAAAAAAGTGCCAGTTGGGAAGCAGAAAAGGGCGATATAAATACCACCCTTAAAATAACCACTACGCATAGCTCTCGCGATTCCCGAACGAGCCTCTCCGTTTTGCAGCGCTCTCCCTCTCTCTCTCTTTCTCACCTCGCCTCCTGTTCCTTCTCGCGGCGTAGGGGGGAGGCGAAACCCTAATTTGTGGGAACGAAGAGAAGAGGAGGAAGAGGTCACGAACTTGGGATTTGAATGAGCTCCTTGGTCTCCTCTCTCGACGCGTGACCTCTCTCATCTCATCTCACCTCCCCCAATCGAAGGTTCGAATGCGATCTATGTTTCCGTTTTCTCTGCTTTCGATTGCATTCGAGACTCTATCTCGATTTCATACTGTTTTCTTTCGTTTTACTGGGGCATTTGATGTTCTAGGAATGGATCAATGTTTTATTGTTATGCGAATTTTGTAGCTTTTTTTACAAAAAATTTTAAAATTTGTTTATGGTTTTTGGGGATGGATTTGTTTCTTTTCTATAATTTGAACGAAAAAACGATTGCTTTTGCAGGCGAATAGGTCTCTTCTTCATAAATTTAGTAACATAGATTCTATTATAAGAAAGTTTCCAGCTATACAGATCCACTGGGACGACGTTGGCTATTTTTTGTGGATCGCATTACTCGCAATCATGCTGATTATTTGTAGCTTTTGTAATTTTTACAGCAAATCATCTAGTTTGCATTTTGATTTTTTGACCATTTTTGCTTCTATAATTTGATGGCGTAGCGTTACCTTTATTTCTATCTGTACGCTCCCATCTAAAAAACTAAAAGATTCTGCTCTTGGAAAAAAAAAAGAAGTAAATTGGAATACGATTATGAGTGGATGAGATCTGGAAGTGTCCAATTAAACCTTTTCCATTGCAATAATAATGTATAGAAGTTTCAATTAAGACATTCTTTGGTTCTTCTATAATACCAGCTGATAGCCTCACATTCCAACCATGGTTGCTTCATTCGCTGCCTCGGCCTTCTTCCCCAGCCCATCGTCCTCAGCCACATCTGCAAAAGCTTCGAAGAATACCATCGGCGATGGCCCTGAAAATTTGGACGTCCGCGGCATCGTGGCCAAACCCAACAATTCGCTGTCGGCGGCCATGCAGGTTAAGGCTCAGGCCCAGGCCCAGGCCATTCCGAAGATTAATGGCACACAAGTAGGCCTTAAAACAGGAGGTCAGAAGTGTGAGGAAGAAGCTGCTTCTTCAGCGCCGAGAACATTCTACAACCAGCTCCCGGACTGGAGCATGCTCCTTGCAGCCATCACCACCATTTTCTTGGCGGCCGAGAAGCAGTGGACGCTTCTGGATTGGAAGCCAAAGCGGCCTGACATGCTTGCTGATGCATTCAACTTTGGGAGGATTGTCCAGGATGGTTTTGTTTTCAGACAGAATTTTCCTATTAGGTCGTACGAGGTCGGGGCCGACCAAACGGCTTCTATAGAGACGTTAATGAATCATTTGCAGGTTAAGTTGGAGTTTCTGTTTCTAATATGTCAACACTTTTTGAGAGTTATTCGTGATTGCGTGAATTGTTTTTTGTTTAGCAGGAAACGGCACTTAACCATGTGAGAAGCGCCGGACTTCTGGGAGATGGTTTTGGTGCTACACCAGAGATGAGTAAAAGAAACTTGATCTGGGTTGTCACTAGAATGCAGGTCCTAGTTGAACGCTATCCATCCTGGTATGCTCCTCAGAATAATAAAATGCTTTACTTTATTTTGTTTTTTGTTAAGATTTAGTGCAGTGACTGGAGATTTCTAGCTATTTGCTTCCTTCAGGTGATATTTGATACATTTTTGTAGGGCTATACTCAAACAAGTTGTCTTTGATTTTTTTTCTCTGTTACTCGGTTTTCTTCTTTGTCCCGTGCTTAAGATGTATCTGATCATTGACTATCTTTTTTATCATGTGCTTTGGATATGTAACTCTAATAGTACTCTAGAAGTGTGTTAATAGTGAAAAAAATTATATTTTGGAGACAAACTAATTAATCACATGTTATCTGGATTGCTGAATCGGTTTTGTTTCTCACGTTATCTCACCTTATTTCTTTATCTTGGTGCTGCTTATTGCGGCGGTGTTTTCTTTTTTGTCTGCCTTTTCTCTACACACATGGGCAGGGATAGTTGTATAATTGTTATTTACAGATGAATACCCCTCTTATTGTTGTTCCCGGTTCAACTTCCATGTCTCTCTTGATTTGTATGGCCTTGTGTATTTTGATTTTTATGGCATCCATGGCTGATAGGCGAAAAATGGGTAAAAATGAAAACAAGGTGCTTATATATTTGCCCGTTTGGGAAGTAAATAAATCGAAAGCTAATTCTGTCTGGTTGAGTTCTGCTCTTTTGATCATTTGTTGTTCACATTGGTTTTAATTCTTATCTCCATTTCTTAACTTAACCTAATTCCGACATTGCTTGCGGTACAAACTCCGTTGCTATAATGGACTAAAGATCTAATTGCTTCCTGTAGAGCTTATAGTTAGTTATTCAGTCTACTTTCTTGAGTAATAAAATGCTTGTTCTATTATTTCTTAGCAACTAGGAACTAATTGACAACGAAGGTACGGAGTTCTCCTGCCCTGTGTTAATGAGATGGTATTCTTTTCAGGGGAGATATTGTTGATGTAGAGACATGGGTTGGTCCGTCTGGAAAAAATGGGATGTTCCGAGATTGGCATATTCGCGACTTAAACACAGGCCAAACAATCTTGAGAGCTACGAGGTTGGTATTTATATCTCTTTTATGGACATTGGCACATCATTTGCCATAATTTTTATGTGTTGGAAGATTTTTTTTTTTTTCAAATTTCTTTCTGATAACCTCTATAAAAATGTCGCAATTTGTGTTTTTTTGTTGTACAATAAAATCTACATTTAATTCCCTTGCCTATCAGACCTTTAGTGTTTAGCCAGCCCCCCTCCTTTGACATTTTCCTTTCAGGGCTTAGAAAATATTAAAATAAGACAAAAAGACCCCGTATACATGTTTTAATAATTTCTATCGTAATTTGGTATTTACTAACAATTTTTAAAGACTTTCGGTGGAGTGGTTTAGCGGGGTCTATACATTGAGGGGATTAAACATAGTTTCTAAATTTTTTACGGGTGCTGAGTGCAAATTAGGTTATTTTCATGGATATTTCTGTATTTTAGACTAGTTTCTTTCTGCTGCATGTTCGGATTTCTTTCCACTCCATTGCTTAGCTCTGAACTCCACTTGCAGTGTGTGGGTGATGATGAACAAACTAACGAGGAAACTTGCGAAAATGCCAGAAGAGGTTAGGGCTGAAATAGGGCCATATTTTATGGAGCGCTCTGCTATCATGGAGGGGGATAGCGCAAAACTGCCAAAGGTTGGACAAAAGCGTGATACTAATGATGCTGCACGTTATGTTCAAAAGGGTTTGACTGTAAGTCTGTTTAGATCTTTTACCTTTTCCCCTATTTTTTTCTGAAATCTTCTCATGTTAAAATGTATAATTATTGAATTTAATTCATTTAACCCCAACAGCCTCGATGGGGTGATCTGGATGCTAATCAGCACGTGAACAATGTCAAATATATTGGCTGGATTCTTGAGGTATTGTTTTTTCTTTCTATTGTCAAGTATTTTCCAAATTTCTCTATACCTTCTTTTAGGATACTCTTGTGTTTGGAGTTAGCTTAGCTAGATGATCTATATTTTTGGACATTTGACCTATATTTATTTCTCTTCCAGTGACCGTAAATAGCCTCCTGAAATTCTTATTCTTATTCTTTTTTTCTTTTTTTTTTTTAGGTGCATCATAATTATGCTTGTTGTTCTTGATTATTTTTCTCCCTCATAATAAATGCTCATGAATTTGCAAAGCCCTGGCCCATTTAGAGTGAATTTATCTATAATTACTCACTTTTCTCACTGCCTATTGAATGAACATGGATGTGCCCACCACCAGCCTGTATTTCTTTATAAATTGAATCCCTATGAGATGTTCCTTCCTATGTATGGGTGGCAAATGGTTTGGAACACATGGTTTCAGAGCCCACAGAATATATTTGAGTGTTCACATTCATGCTTCACATTCCTTTTCTCGCTTTGCTGTATCTTTCAACTCTGCAATGTACTAAATATGTTAAATGCTTGTCCTATGCAAATTTTCATTTATCTTTTTGCAGTTAGTTGTGTTAGGTAGTCCATCCTGATTGCCAATTCGGCTCCAGAATTATGTGTGCATTTTAGGAAAAATTTAGGAGCATTTTCCAAGTAATACTATCATGACTAAATTTGGGTCATCATGAGAATAACAAACTCCTTTTGAATTTTGAATTTTGCAACTTTGACCAACCATTTCAGTTTTTGGCAGTTTTAAACTACAATATGTTGCATCAACCAGAATTACCCTGGCTGGAATCAGGAAAAAGAAGAAAGAAAATTGGGTTAAAAATAGACCAACAAAATATATGCTCATCTTTCTCAATTTGCAGAGTGCCCCAATATCGATCTTGGAAAAACATGAGCTCGCCGGCATGACCTTGGAATACAGGAGGGAATGCGGACGAGACAGCGTCCTGCAGTCCCTAACCACCGTCTCCTCCGGTGAGTGCGCCGAGAATTTTCCAGAAGCTTCCATTCAGTGCGAGCATCTGCTTCAGTTGGAGTCTGGTGAGGACATTGTGAAGGCGCGGACAGTGTGGCGGCCAAAACGGGCCCTCGGCAACGGAAACATGGGCTCTATTTCAACCGAGAGTGCATAAAAACTATCTCTATATATATATAGAGAGAGAGAGAGAGAGAGAGAGAGACTGCTTCATTCTGTTCTCAATTTGGGGCGAAATGAGATGGTTGAGAGTGGAAGTATTCTTGTCTATGTTCTGTAAGTACCAAGTTTGTCTGTGTAGAGAGAAGAGGGGATGCAGATATTCTCTTTTTCTTTTTCCTTTTTTTTTTTTTAAAAAAAAAAATTCTTTTCTTTTTCCCTCATTTCAGTGCCCTGATGTGTTCTCGGGATTCAATCTAGATACCTGATGTGTATAAGTATTTAACTGGTGGTGATCCCTAAATTTTGTGTCCATATATTGGCATTGAAGTGATTAGAGTAGTTGAACTTTATTCCATATATTGTAGGTGACTAAATTTTATCATAAAAAGGCTGAACTAAGACAACTCCTTTTTTCCCTTCCTAATGTACTGGGAAATTTGTTTTATCAACTCCGTAAATGACAAGTTTGTTTATCATTTTTGTCCCGTAATTCTATTAATAATATTTTAAACATACTTCTACTAAAAAATGGGCCTGATGCCGATCATGTTTGAGCCCAATCATGGCCCAACCCATCCCAATCGGGCCTTAACACAAGTTTCCAAACACTAATACAATTCTCAAAATTTGAAATTCAGGTCTAAATCGGGCTCGAGCCCAAACCCCATCCAAAAACCCACTTGCTTTTTAAACAACGTAATCTTTGACTAAGTAAATAATGCCCGAGTGATATCTCGGTATAATCTTGTTTAGTCGTGCTTAAGCTTATTAAACGTCACGTTAGTAGCCTTTTTTACCGACAAAGAAGTAGGTTTGTTATTTTATTTAATAACAAGATAAAATATTAGTTTTTTTTTGTTTTTGTTTTTATTTTTGTAGGGGGTAAATATTTAAATCCCTCCTCTTCATAGCTTTTGCCTTTGGCCAAGCTCTCATCCTCTGTTGACCCCAAAATATGATACGTACATGGTGCCACTCCTCTCTTTATGCCCACCATTTCCTGTTTATGATTTGATGATTTGATTTTATAATAATAGCCCTCTTTTTTTCTTTTTTTCTTTTTTTATAGATAAATTCAGGAAGATATTTAAAACTCATGAAAAAATCAGTTTTTTTTTGGAACATGTGATATTGTCACAGAACTAGATTCAAGATATATAAATATTAATATAGTTACATCATTTTTGAAGATGTGTTATTTTTATTATTATTAGTAAGTCCATCACCGACTTAGTTGGGTTTTGAAACGAATAATTTTGTTCAGTCTAAAAAAATAAATAGTACAAAACGAATAAATCAACGAACATAGGAGGTCAGTGCAAAACTTGTAATTAAAACTCACATTAAATTAATCTTCTTTGGAAATCCTAAAAAGATGCTTTTATTAACTTAGCAAGAGAATTAGGATTAGGGAAAGGGCAAATGGGTAATTACGCGGAAGACCCTGAAATCCTGGTTGTAGATCGCCTGGGCTATAGTGGCTGCGGCACGTAAACCGCGTGGCCCGGGCAACCGAAGTAACCGACACGCGTCGTTTAAAGCGGGGCGGGTCGGGGGACAACGGGTCCCCCGACAAACCAACACCGTCACATGTCCTCCCTTTTTGTGCTCGCCACTCCAGACGCCTCCCCACCACCTCCCCACTTTGTTCCCCCTTCCCCACCAAACCCCCTCTAAATCAAATCAATTTCCTTCTCTCACACACACCCCTGCGTTTCCCCCTTTTTCTCATTCTCACCCTTACTCACCGAGAAACCTCCTCCTCCTTCTTCTTATTAGTTATTACTAATAATAAGGAAAATCATTTACGTACGTATATAAAGAATATAATAATTCAGGGTTAAAAATTAATTAAAGTCCTTGAAAATATGGTGGGAATCGGTGGGGGGTGGATTTTGTAATTCAGCCTTAGCTCGGTGGAAGTATCACCGCTCATCGCGCATCAGACGGTCCCTGTCCGTGGAGCGCGCACGAAAGCTTCCGATAAGAAGACTGACACGGAAAAGGCGGGAAGGGGACAGCTCGAACCGGCACGTGGGCCCCACCGGTGGTGATAATAATAATGCGGAGAAAGGCCCACACGAACGCGGAAGCGGGGATCATGATTGTCGAGGACACGTGGCCGCATGTGGGTGGTGGGAGGCATACAAAGCTCCGACCACTGGCGACCGCATCTTACTATAAGGAGGCGAAAGCGACAACCGGGGCGGGGTGAGCTCGCTGAAGACGAAGAACGAGTCGTCGCCATTCTCAGAGCAAACCAAACCCTAACCCTAACTTTCCTAGCCCTAACCCTAACCCTAACTTTCCTAACCCTAACCCTAACCCTAGCACGAGAGAGAGAGAGAGAGAGAGAGAGAAAGAGAGAGAGGGAGGGAGGACGGAGGAGGAGGAGATCGGAGCGATGTCGATCGAGACGGAGCGGAGCTCGACGGAGTCGGAGGTCTCGGGCCTCGACTACGAGGAGACGGCGTTGACCCTGGGGTTACCCGGAGGCTCCAGAGCCGCAGGATCCGAGCCGGAGCGGAAGCGCGGCTTCTCCCAGACTGTAGATCTAGCCCTCGGCGCCTCCCGGAATGATCCGCGCGGCGGCGGGGGCGGGGGCTGCGGCGGCGGAGGATCCTCTGGTGACCCCTCCGATGAGTCCCTGGATCGGGAGGCCTCCCGCTCCGAGAATCCCCCCGCTCCCAAGTAAGCTCTCGAATCCGCTCCCTCCTTGGCTAGATTTGAGCTTTTCTTGGTTAGATCGGTGTTGAGCGTGGCGATCCTTGTCGATTTTGCGCAGGGCGAGGGTGGTGGGGTGGCCCCCGGTGAGGTCGTACCGGAAGAACGCGCTGAAGAGCTGCACCTTCGTGAAGGTGGCGGTGGACGGGACGCCGTACCTCCGGAAGGTGGATTTGGAGGTGTACGGAGGGTACGAGCAGCTGCTGAGCGCGTTGCAGGAGATGTTCTCGTGTTTCACTATTCGTATGGATCTCGGCGTCTTCTTCTTCTTTGTTGTTCGATTAGTTTAGGAACGTTTCATCTCGTATTGTTATGGCTGTTGATGATCTGAGGGGCTTTGATGGATCGGGGTTTCAGGCAATTATCCGAATGAGGAGAGGAAGTTGGTGGATCCTGTGAACGGGACGGAGTACGTGCCGACGTACGAGGACAAGGATGGCGACTGGATGCTCGTCGGAGATGTGCCGTGGAAGTAAGCTTTCTGTGGATAAACAGTTGATTATAAATAAGTGTGTTCTCTTCTGTTCTATTAATTCTGAACCCAGGAACAAAGAATTTTACCTTTCCATATTTGTGTATTTCTCATTTTGTGCACTTTTATTGCATCATAACTTGTTAATATCTGATCTGTTTATGTTGATCTACCCTGGGATGCAACTTAGTTGTGGTTGATCCTTATTGGGGACTAATTTAGATAGAACAATTTGGCGTTTTTCGATGTTTTGGGATTCTCCATATGTCATTGTAGATCTTGGGATGATTTGTTGGTTTCTGTAATATCTCTGAATGAATTTGGATTAGTTACAATTGGAGGAGGAACAGGGAATTTACAAGTACTGTATTGCTGAATCAAACTGTTCTGTCTGCATTGTTTCTGAATGTTATTGAAAACAATTCCTTGTGAGTCCTCTTTAGTAAAATACCTTCCTCAACAGCATTAGGGCTCACCTGTTCCATGATATCGTATGTTATGGCTTCTCGGATATGACAGGATATTTACTCGGATGAGATAATCATATTCATACTGTTTATTTTCTAGATTGTAGGTCTATTGTATTATACGCTAGTATAAAACTATTGTCTGATTATTCACGCATATTGACATATTAGGGATTAAGGATCATAGGATACATGTTCTTTCTTCTTGTCCTTTCCTCTCTGTCTCAGATGTGAAGCTCTGCGATATGTTTTGTCAATTTCCTCTCAACCAAGATAGCGTAACAGTATTCCTAATTTAGTATCTGGAAGGACTTTGAATGGAAATGACAAAGTTTGCGGCTGTTTATAGTTGTATTATGTAGAGTCCGGCTACTATACTCGTAAAAATACCAAGTAATTGATGTTTGTAAGTTTTCTGCCGTTAGATCTATTCATTTGATTAATTTCAACCCTTAGATCATGTTATTCCACTAACCATCCACTAAATCCAAGGGACCTACTGTCATCCTAACCACACATTCTTTCATCCAAGAGCTAAAAACCTACAAGCTCCAATGACTTCATATTTTTAAAAGTATAGGATCTCAATTCGTATTATGTATGCCATATATGTCCTCCATTTATTTACAAGTTGATAAATCCTTTCTATTTTATGGTTACTGCTATAGTCTTTAATACTCATGTTCCATTGGTTTGTTGAGGGGTCACTAGCTTGGATCTGTACCGTCTCTGACTCTAAATGCATATCACTTAATAAATTTATTGAATCTGAAGACACCACCAAATTAAACAGGTCTCAGCATATGCAGAATTATCTAAAACCACTGTTATTTGCTTTCTGTATCCTGTATTACCACCACCGAAACTTTGACGTGAGCTCCCATAGTAAAACTCCTGAGCTGGATCTGACCTGGTCTTCTCACATGCAGAATGTTCGTGGAATCCTGCAAGCGTATACGTCTAATGAAAAGCTCTGAGGCCATTAACCTAGGTAAAAAACCCTTTCGCATAAATTATATATTGTTATAGTGAGCTTTTATGTTGGATACCTGCAATTACTTAAGTATGAATAACAGTTCTGATTTCATCTGATTCATTCATTTTCTGCAGCACCAAGAGCCCCTCGTTGATGAACGCCACCTTGATCCTTGATGGAGAATTACTTACCCAAGAGTGAAAACTTTTTATCGAAGAAGCCGGGATCGCAATTAGGCCCGAGTTCTTCATGTGCGATAAAACCGTGTGCAGGCATCGACCCCTCTGAGTTGATCAGAAAAGAGAGGTCCTAGTTATTGCAATTACTCGCTGTTTTACGTAAATTATACTTTAGAAGACGATGTTAAATTTATATATACGGTAGCAGTTTGTCTCCTGATCAATAAGATCAAACGTACAGAAATGCGAAACTATATAAGTAACTGTAAGGATTTGTGTTGCCCTGTTGTTCATGCAGTGGGCGGAGAGGCCTCTGGCCCTTTTGTTTGATACAATATTTTCTCCAGCGAAGTGATGGCTTTATTCTTACTAGTCCTAGTTGATTCTCTTCAAGATGATATCAACAGATGATGGTGTTGTTATCACACTGCTTTTGTGTTGTTGTGCTTATCTTGTGTTAATTACTTGATATCCGCAATATATATGCATTCCCTGTATGTCTTGGAGGTTAAAGCAGGGAGAAAAATATGCCAAACCCTACAGTCTTAACAAACATTTTCTAATCTCTACTTGCACCATGAATTGGCAAATATTTGACGTCACCGAATGCATATTTTTGGCAAGGTTCTCATCCTCAAGGATTAATTTCATCTCGGATACAACTTTCAGATTTTATTGCATACTAAAATTTTCTGCATTCCATGACAATTCAAAAGAACTGAAGAAGCTCTTACTATTTGTTTGTTCATTATGATGATGCAGACTATTCTATTTCTCCTGCGGGGGGGGGGGGGGGGGGGGGGGGGGGCAATCAACAAGGTTTAATCTGTGGAAATGCAGTCTCACACCACTTGTTGAATAATTAATCTTGCCAACTAATAAAGGCCATATATGAACCTCTATTTCCTGGTCACTCACAAGACTCTCGGTGGATGGATATCTGCATCAGTTCTAACGTGAATTTAGTGAGAGTTCTAACACTTTATTTCTTTAAACAAAAGTGTGATCCAAATTTTAACCATCAAAAACTTTGGGCAAACTTGTCAAGAGGTTGGTTGAGAATCATTTGGGCAGCTCTTATCAAGATTGCGCGATGTTCTGCCCCCGTGCCTTAGAACCCCACCCTGCCAGTGCTGCTCACAAAGTCCGGGCTGAATTGATGGTTTGCTTGCTGCATGCCACACTTTTTCGCAAGATGTCCCGTGTCGAAAATGGTATATGTATGCTACGTGGAGTTAGGTTTCTAACGTGACATTTGAATTGAACATGAGATATAAGTTGAAATCTTCGTAACATTTGGATCGGAAACCACCAATAGGTCATAATCTAAGTAAAACTAACTTTTTCTAAGGTGCATGTACCATTGCTCTACCACATTAGCTTGCTAGGGGAATTCTATCTTTGTTGTTGAGATAAATATCCTTTCTAGTACTTGTGTTGTATACTGTTGCCAGGTGTATTGCCTCTGCTATGCACAGGTGAAGTTTGTAAATAGTAGAGCATGTTTTGTTATCTTTCATGTAATTCACAATAAATGAAATCATGTATTATTTATAGAGTATTTATTGCTGGTTGTAATTCTATGAGCTCTAGATTTGTACCAGGCGCATCTTTTGACCTCCAAAATAAAAAGGTTTATCTTTTTTTTTCTTTTAATGTGATTTATAGTACAAAATCAGAGTAAAATTCTGATTAATTTTGCACGTGGATAAAATTTTTATAATTGCTCTAGTTTTAAATATATATATATATATATATATATATATATATATATATATATATATATATATATATATATATATATATATATATATGCGGTCAATTACATAATCTATTTTATTTTTTTTTAAAAAATCAGCTATTATTTTAATTTCTAAAACAAAAAAAAAAGGTTTTTTAATATATATATATATATATATATATATATATATATATATATATATATATATATATATATATATATATATATGCTACAAAATTATTTTGGTGGTCTAGTCCACGCGGTAAAAAATTGCTCTAAAATCCACGTAAACTTCCTCCCTATCAAACTCCGTCCGGGTATCGCAATTCCACGTTAAAAAAAACGACAGCTTATGACAAAGTCACGGACCAAACAATTTGATCACCCGGGGGTGGGCGCGATCGACGGCCCAGATCTGATCCGGCGCCCTTCGTCTCGGCGCACGTTAGAGCCGGCCCCTCTACCTCAGCCACTTCACTTTCTTTTTTCCTGTGGTCCCTGTAAGTCGAGTTCCCGGAGGAGGAAAACGAGCGGAGGGAACTCACCCCCCCTTCCCCGCCCCCCCCCCCAACCTCTCCCCCTCGCGATCTCCTCCTCCGATCTCATGGACGCGTCGATCGATCTCCGCGGAGGCGCTTGCGGCAGCTCCTAGATCTCCCCCTCCTCTACAAAATCGCTTCTGCGGCGCTTCGGGCGCATCAGATCCGTGTTTTCCCGTGGATTAGAGGAAAACGAGAGGGATTAGGGTTCGTCGCCTTTGCTGGTGCCTAGATCGGTAATCTCATCTGGTTGATCTCTCTGTTGCTGGTGTTCTTATAAAAAAAGGTTTAGAAGTCGCCCCCTTTTAGATCTCCATGACGATCTAGGTGTCGGCTATTGCCCCGATCGTGCAAGGAGAATGTGGATTTGGTATTAGAGTAGGGTTCCACCCGGTTCCTCCACAATGTGGAAGCAGATCCTCGGGAAATTGCCGAGGAAATCCTCAAAATCTGAAATTGCTCCAAATTCCCCTCCGCCGAATCCCGGAAACAATAATAACTCTGGTTGGAACCCGATCCAACATACGGTGAATGGGAATGGGCCCTCGGGCAAAGCAGTTATTGGTGTCGAGCCTCATACTTCATTTAAAGATGTTTCAAACACTGAAAAGCAGTCCCTTTTCGTAAACAAGTTGGATCTTTGTTGCATCGTTCTCGACTTCTCTGATCGGAACAAGGACGACGCAGAGAAGGACTCAAAGCGACAGGCTTTAATTGAGCTCGTTGAGTACTTGAGCGCGGAGAATCCCCAATTTACTGAGCCGATGATTGCTGCGATCTGTAGGATGTTTGCCGCTAACTTGTTTAGAGTTTTCCCCCCAAATTGTCGGTCTAATGTGTCCGGTGGCGGTGAGGGAGACGAAGATGAGCCGGTTTTTGACCCTGCATGGTATCATTTGCAGGTCATCTATGATTTACTTCTTAGATTTGTAACTTCCTCATCCGTTGATGTCAAAATTGCGAAGAAATATGTGGATAGTTTATTTATCCTCAGATTTCTCGAGCTCTTTGATTCAGAGGACCCTAGAGAACGAGACTGCGCGAAAACAATCTTGCATAGGATATATGGGAAATTCATGGTCCACCGGCATTTCATCCGTAAAGCAGTGAGCAATATTTTCTATAGGTTCGTGTTTGAAACGGAACGTCATAATGGAATTGCGGAACTATTAGAGGTTTTTGGGAGTGTGATTAGTGGTTTTGCTCAACCACTTAAAGAGGAGCATAAGATCTTTCTTGTGAAAGCACTGATTCCTCTTCATAAGCCAAAAAAGGTCGGAGTTTATCTCCCTCAGCTAACATACTGCATTACTCAGTTCATAGCGAAAGAGCCAAAGTTGTCGAGTAATGTGATCAGGGGCTTGTTAAAGTATTGGCCAGTGACTAATAGTCAGAAGGAGATGATGTTCTTAGGGGAGTTGGAGGAAGTTCTTGAAGCAACAAACATGGTAGAATTCCAGAAATGCATGGTTCCTTTGTTTCGACGTATCGGTCATTGCCTTAATAGCTCTCATTTTCAGGTAACTTTTCTCATCATGAAAGTTGGCCTCTTGATTGCTTTTCTTCTATTGGGTGAACTAAAGTGGCTCAATTGATTCTCTCTGGTTATTTTATCATTGACAAGTACACATGGTTCTGTTTGGTTGTTTCCTCACCATTTTGTTGCTGGTTTTCCTCTGTGTTATAGACTTTATTTTCTGTTAATTAAGGGCGCATTGGGCATCGTTGATGCTCTTTCTGTTTCTCCTCGACTTTTAGGTTGTTTGAGTTCTATTATTGTTATTGTTGGTTACATTATGGAATGATCCTTTTGAAAAGCAGTTAATAAGGGAAAAAAGTTACAACTATGTATATACATTTATTCTATCAAACAATCTCAGATATGTAGAACTTGCAAACAGTCGACAATAGCAAAATTAGGCAAGACCATTTCTAACTGCCCTTTTGTTGTGTAAAAGTTGATAAAAACAATGCCAACTATCCAAGTGAGTCAACAGAGACTTTGATCACCTAGGAGTCTTTTATTGGTTACTTTGAGCTACTACACGTAATGTGATGCCCCGTTTGTCAGAGTCACCCATCCTAGAACTACTCTAGGCCTATCACGTTTAACCCTCTTAACCTCTTGAGTCTGACCACCGTCCAAAATGCTATAGCCGGGTTAAAAAGTTTAGCTCTATCATATATTATATATAGGACTATTTCAAATTCTAGGTGTGTCACATTTTTTCTTCCTTTAAGATCTGATATTCTCGTCATGCTCAAACACACATTCTCAAGTACCAAGCGTTGTGAGACGGAGACTCATCTCGCTAGCCTTTAGTCGACCTTGTGGGGAGTCGTGCGCCACCCACAACGATCATCAGGCGGGAAGATTTGCTCTACCTTCTGTATAGTCCTGACTTAGTCGGGGCGCATCTCGCATTTCCGGTTGTTGATTGACTCTGATACTAACTTTGATGCCTCGCTTCTTAGGAGGTCACCCATCCTAGAGCTACTCTAGTTTTAGTACACGTAACCCTCTTAGCCTCTTGTGCCTAACCACTGTTGAAAATGCTATAGCCGAGTTAAAAAATTTATCCCTATTACATCTTATATAGAGAACTATTTCAAATCCTAAGGATGCCACAGGTAATCATCATTTTTATTATAAGAGAGTTGTGATTACATAGTTAGAAATTTGCTTCATGTACTTTTTTTTAATGATTTTTTTAGCTACTTTGTCGAATTTCAGAAGTCTGTGTTGTCAAGCAATCTGCCAGTATGGTTTTACTTTATTATCATATTATGATTTTCTATTCTATTTCTGTTGCTTTATATTTCAATTAATTGTTGTTTATCCTTGTGAATTGACAACTTCGAATTATTAGAAGTTGTTACTAGCTTTTATGCTGGAATCATGATTCACTTGCTTTCAGGCCTTGCCCTCATCTGTTCAGAAAACATATAAATCAGGGTATATCAATCTCACCATGTTATATTACCTATTTTTGTAGTTGATAATATTATTCCTAAACTCTGAAGCTCAAGTTATTCCTAAACTCTGAAGCTCAAGTTAGTTTTCTATCTTTCTTTGTGAAGTTCAATATTGTTAACTCTCAGCTATTTGGTTACACATCCTTGGAGCTGTTCCTCAGCAACCTGCATCTTAGTTATTCGGCTCCCTCATTTGTGTTGCCGCGTGTTGCCGTTAGATACCCAATCTGGTCTATGCTCCTACATTCATCTTGCTAATCATTTACTGTGTTGCTTGAGAAATTCAATGTCTCTAAAAAAGGTGCCTTTTTCAGGTTGCGGAGAGGGCCCTATTCTTGTGTAACAATGAGCACCTGATCAATCTAATTTCACAAAACCGGCAAGTTATCCTGCCCCTCATTTACCCAGCATTGGAGAGGAACACCAGGTGGCACTGGAACCAGTCAGTTCTGAATGTCACCAAGAATGTGCGCAAAATGTTCATCGAAATGGACGAGAGCCTTCTTTTGTCTTGTCAGAGCAACTTCCAGGAGGAAGAGGAGAAGAGAGCTGTATCTGAAGAGCGACGAAGGCTTATCTGGGAGCGGCTTGAGAGCGCAGCTGCTTTTCAGCCAGTGACTGGAGATGCGGGATTTATTGTACCACCGTTGACAGCTCCTCTCGTAGCTCCCACTTCAACATAGCTGAGGTATTTCTCCTATTCGTTGCCATTCTTACTAGTTGGTGAGAGAAGTTTCCTGCTTCTCTAGGAATGTTCCGGACATCAATATAACTTGTTTAAGCCTCTTCGATAAAGTTTTTGTAAGTAATAGTTGTTGCTGTGAGGCCAGGGGACATATGGTTTTCAATTGTGTTTTAAGTAATGGAGTTTCTTCGAACAACCTCGGCTTCATATTTTATAGCCAGAATGTGAAGAAGTGAAATCCAGAGGATGGCTGATGAATGATAAATTGCAGCTTTTGTATAATATTGGGATTGCCGTGCGTAATTGAAGAGATAATGGATGCTTGTGAAGAACTTTGTCCCTATTTTTTGCCTATTGAACATGTTACTTTTATTAATACCATTTAGCTTGTAACTTTCCCACATCATAATATTTCGCTTTGAATTGCTTTTGATACACAAATTTCCTCATGTTGCTGGTTCATGCGACCCATTATTAACCTGCTCTCAAAATATAGCTTCATCCTTTTTGGTGTCAGCATCTGATCAGTTTGTATTATTACTGTACTTTAGAAAGGGTGGGAGGGGGGGGGGGGATTACTTTTACAGGTGTGATATTTCCTTAACAGGAAGGGAATCCGAGTCTTCCACAAGTGGGTTGGTTAAAGACATAGAATCCCAACTGTTTGCTGCCACATGCCTTGAGAACTTGTTAAACATCTACATCAATGAATGAGGTTCTCATAGGTTCCAGGTGGAGCTCCACAGCATGAAGTGATTTCTAAGCTAGCTGTGTGAAAAGCACTATCACATCTTCATTAAGAAAACATAATAATTTCCTATCACAAACGGGAGTACATGTTTCGAAGAAAGGCCCATTGGATCATTTAGGCTCCCAGCATTCAACTTTTAGTAGTGAATTTGTTTTAGAATCTGAGCCAAACATGTACTTTATATGAGAAGGGCACGATCCTACTTCCTCTTTTGTAAGGTAAGGTTTTGCTTAGTCGATACAACTTTAATATTAGTTATTAGTTACGACAAATCAACAGGTACTCTTCCTTCTAGATAGAAGAGAGAGAGAAAAAAAAAAAGAAAAAAGAGAACATTTTGTTGAATTATTCCTTAGTTTGACACCAAACTCAAGTTCATCTTCGAAAACTTGACCCAAAATTTTAAAAACCAAGGAAAATTTGGCGGTGACACCAAACCTACCAAGAATATTATTTTCCCTAGTTTTTTCTGGTACTCTTGTTCCTAATACCGATGTGGACCAAATGGTTCCTTGTCAAAATCAAAATTTGAATTGGTAAATTTTTTTCACTAGAGTCTCAGGCTTTGTTAATCAGTTGACATCTTTGTTGGATTTGTTCAAGAAAAGATTACTTTCTTAAAATCAAATATACAACATAGTCAAAAGTTACAAAATATGTCATTATCTTCTGATGTATTTATTAACAACTGAGATTTCTCATCTTGGTCTTACATGTTAATTAAATTTATAGCTTTTTTCACTATTTATCTGCATATTTTATTCCTATGGATTAACATATAAAGGGATCTCTTAGAATTGAGACCTGGGGGGTTTAGAACTGGTTCTAATGTTATATGTATCTGAAAAATAAATCTCATAAAAAATAATCAATAAATAGCTTCAAGAAGAGACTTTGAAGGTGGTTGTCATTTTCATATCATTTAAAGTATTTAGTTGAAATAAGTGACCAAGCATGGTGGAGGAGATAAAATAGTGGATTCTATATTAATCAAACTTTATCTGCTTGCTTAATTAACTATTATGAGTGATTACTTTGTTTGATACTATTTAGTTTAATTTAATTAATATAGCTGGCCACCTTCTGCGATCTCCACCGACGCATATGCGATGATTAAACAAAGTTTATTTCATTTGTTTTGGTACACCAAATCATAGATTCGATTTTTTTTTATTTATTTATTTATTTATTTATTTTTTTATGTATAAGGGTTGAATTGATTGCAATTTTGCACTCTAATACATTTAAGATAGTTGGTTTTAAGATTCGAATATGTTGTGTGCAATGAAATGTAATTGAATTGAATTCAAATGTTAGTTTCTTTTTTTTTTTTCCCCTTAATTATGTCCATGCAGCAGGACAAATTAAAAGTGGGGTGGGTTTTTTGATGAACAAGTTTTTCCTACATCTGAGAAACTCAAATCATGACAAATTGAATCTCTTACTTGCACTAATCAAAATTCATCTATTCATCTATTTAATTGCATAGTTTTTTTTTTTTTTTTTTTTTTTTTTTTTTTTTTTTTTTTTTTTTTTGAGATTTTTCTACTTCGGGTTGTTCCAACAGTGCCCACAATCTTTACAGATAAGATAAGGATTTTTGGTGGGACATAACAGCCTAGCAGTTTGTTTTCATGATAAGAACAAGTTTGTTCAGGCTTCTAGAAACTTCTCATTAGATATTATGAATTCATGATTAATTTGATTTTGTAATTATGACATTACTCAAATTGAAATATACCTTAGAATTATTGGCGTAAAAGCGAAAATAAAATTTCAAATCTAATTATGTAATTTCAACTTACCATGCAACTTAATTTATCCTCTTTTTAATATGGGGAATTGGGTTGTATTTCTTGGTACAATAAATTTGACCCGACCCACTACAGTTTCCGATTCCAATTAATGCCGCGGACCACGTATTATTTGATCTTAATCCAACGGTGGATATCATATTCCCCCACTTTTCCTATCACCGCCCGGTGAGCTTGTGCGTACTGCGAAAGCAGAGCCATTATACGGATCCGGATTCCAAATGGGGTGGATCCGAAGTGCATGCGTGCTATCATGCACTTAGCACGATGCCGAGTTTCAGCACGAGCTGTATAGTGTATACAACTCCAAGTGTGAAAATTTCTCCTACTCGGGCGCGTCCTAGCAATCCAAATACTGCGGATCGGATTCGGATCCAAATTAGTTACTAGTGCTAACAGCTTATCGGATCCTAATTCGGACCCCCATGCATCGATTATGTGTTTTGAGGTGGTGAGTGCACCAAAAATAAAAGATTATGTAGCGTGATTGAGGGGCCCCGAAGACGACTTGAAAGGAGAACAAACGAGTGAAATAGACGAGGCATCTCATTCAGATTCACACATGAGCCACCCTCCTCAAATCAAATTTAAACAGTTAAAAATATATAATTAATTTATTTTTTTTAAAATTAATAACTATAAATTAATATTTTTAAAAAATAAAATAAAATAAAAGTAGCGAGAGAGAGATTCCACGTGGAAATAGCTAAAAGCGTCCATCAAATTTCCATAACAAATACACAGCTATTTCTCTATCTTTATATATATATATATATATATATATATATATATATATATATATATAAATAAAGAGGTTCTTCATCTTTCACATCAGTTTACGCTGTGAAAAGAAGCAGAAGCAGAAGCAGAAGCAGAAGAGATCGAAGATGTATAACCCACCGACCGGGCAGGACATGTCCTACTTCGAGCACGTCCAGAAGCGCCACGAGGAGAAGGGTTGCCTCTACGCTTGGTAATTTATTCATTCATTTATTCATTCATTTATATTCTCTCTAATTAATTAATCTCTCTCCCTAATCTCTACTTAATCTCTCTAGTGTTCATTTAAAACTACTTTGTGGATTTATTTAATATTATACGTATTTTAAGATCCGTTTCTTTAATTTCGGATCAAACCTTCAACAATATTTTGGCAATATGGTATTGAGTGGATCGTGGATCGTCCTAAACTCAAACCTCTCACTCGTGCTTCTAATTAGTGAGTTAAAGGAGATTCTACATGCATGATGTTCTTTTTATTTTTTTATTTTTTAAGTTGGTGCCTTTTCCTTTAAGGCTGAAAAATTATTCTCTGCCAAAAAGAATACTTGTATTTTAAAATATTTTTCCTTTTCGTTTCGTAACAAATCTTTCTCTCTATTTTTTTGCACAAAAAAAAAGGAGATAAGATAATAAATTTACAGTTTTTTTTTTTTTTTTTTCTTGCTGTTATTCAATGTATCAATTCTAATTATGTAATTTAATTTGTATTTTCTAGCTAGCTTTGCAAAAGCAAATTTGTTCTCTTCTTTTTGGTCAAAAAAAAAAAAAAAAAAAAAAAAAAAAACTCTTCATTTTCTTGGTAATTTTTTGTGTTTTAGTAGACCCAACACATGAACTTAAAATACGACAGTAAAGTTAAAAAAAAATATGAAATAGCAGGTAATTAAGTTAAGAAAGATTCGAATTTATGATTTCCATGCTAAGAACCAAACTCTAAAGCTTAATAAGCAACATTCTTTTTATGGTTTTCTAATTTACAAAAAACTTCACCTGAAGCCATACTCATCCATGGCAGCACCTTTCGCACTTTATTATTATTATTATTATTATTATTATTATTATTATTATTATTATTATTTTAAAAAGATAATTATCTAATTTTGGTTTCCTTTTACTGTGAACCACATACCCAAAGCACCCTCATCACTTGAATCATACCATACCATGGTAGTTTAAGATGTGGTGGTGGTGGGAGTTTTCCTTTTTTTTTTCTTTTTTTTTTTTTTTTTTTTTTTTTTTTGAGAAAAATATAATATACTATCTGATTCATTTATTTTTTTTAAAAAATAAATTTAATTAAAAATATAAAATAGTTAAACTTTGAACTTTAAAAAAAATTGGAATACCAACCCATGATTTAGTGGTTGGAGCTGTTGGACACATTTAATGAAGCAATGTGGTGATTGGGTGGATCTACCTGCCCATGCCTTCATTATGAACACATGTCATTTTCATTCTTTAGGCCTAATAATCAACATTGTCCTTAATGATGTAATTTTGCATATAAATAATAATTTTCTGTATCAATATGAATAAATAATGAATAAATAAATGCTATCTGATATAAATATAAGTTTTAGGTTATAGTTTTTAAAAGATCACGATTTACTCTTTGGTCTTATCAAAAAATTTTTATACTAAAATTTTTTTAAAAAAATTTAGATTGGATGATCATAGAGTATAAGATGTACACCTTATAATAGCTTGTACAAGTAGCAATTTTTATAATAATAATAAATCGAACCAAAGTGTGCTTCAAATCAAGATAGTGCTTTTTGCGGCTTGCTTTCAAAGAGCTTTTTTACTGGAGACTTAAAATTTGGGGACTTAATTTTGCTTGCTTTTCATTACTATAAAATTTTTTATATTTATCCTTCAATATCCAAAATATTTTTTAAAAATTTAATCCCATTAATAATTCCACAAGAGAATGCAGATATTTGAAAAAACTTTTTAAAATCAATAAAGGTATAAATAAGATATTTTTATAGTTTTGAAGGATATATTAGATATTATTATCCCTAAAATTAAGACATTTGCCAAATAATTAAAAGGCATAAAAATTTTAGCTGAAAGATGAGCATCTATAATTCAAAAGAAAATTGGTTGACTGAAAAAGGACTTGTAGAATCTCCAATTAACCGAGCTGAACTGGCGCTTAGTAGTAGTAAAATAATGTGATTTTGTTTCTTTGATTTAGTATAATGAATTGTAGAACTAACTGTATACTTAGCTCTATATAAGATTTGAGATTTCTTGTTTCATGTCCTCTACTTGTTGAGTTTTTACATGTGTTCTACTAATCAATTGACACACTCAAACTTTCGCAGTTTATTTGCACTGTGTTGCTGCTTCTGCTGCTTTGAGACCTGCGAATGTTGCCTCGATTGCCTCTGCTGCTGCTGCAACTAAACATGTCTAAGCATGTCCGTTCGATTAGAGAAGTACACTATTCTTAGCGAGAATAAAAAGATGTAATCAACTACTTTGGATATATTGCTTTGTTATGTTCTTCATTTGGCATATGGGAATGCTCATGAACTCTAGTTCATGAGTTTCCATGTTTGAACCTATAATTTGTTTGATTGTGGTTACAGTTGTAGTATTAAATGACTTTTGATATTATTATGCAGTATTAATTAATCTGGTCACTCTCTGCAGCATGTGCTATTCGTAAGTGTTGCAAATTTAGATAAATTGTTTTAAATAAAGCTATTGTTTTTTTATCTAATAGATTTTAGTAAGTGATTGCTTGTTTTCTGCATTCCAAGATGCAGTAGACAAGCAGCTCACTGTTGTTTGGAAAAGACCTACTGTCCTGTTGTGTTCATTCATGAATCATGCATTATATGTTGTCTGGTACTAAAGCAATAAGAACATGTTTCACACTTCACAACCAAGAGAGAGACAGAGAGAGTCTGTTGGCTAAGCATCCTATCATCCTATCTGTCATGTATGGTACATGAACAAACAGCAATGCTAAGCTTATAGCCATATTTTGATTGTAATATTATGATTTTATCATCCGAAAATTTATATTTCTGAACTAACACTACAACAAAATTATGTTTTTTTTGAAAGAAGACAGCATGCTGCCGTTTCATTCATGAGAAAATAAACTCGGCTACAAAGGAGAGACATCTGAGCCTCCTGGAATGGACGAAAAAAAAAAAAATAACAACTCGGGCAAAAAGAGTCCCATTACAACAAAATTATGCTATAGCGATATTTTTAAATATTTCTTTAAAATTTTAAAAAAATACTGCTGACAAAAATACCGACACTTATTATTAATGTCGCTATACGTGCAGTCATTTGGCAAAAAATACCGACACTTATTATTAATGTCGCTATACGTGCAGTCGTTAGGATGTATAGCGACATATTATTATAATGTGTTTAGCGACACATTATTATAATTTGTTTCAAAAATATATTGTTATAATCTAATTTTATCAATTTTTTATTATTAAAATATAAAAAAAGTCCTTAAATTATAAGGAATAGAATTACAACACTTGAATAAAAATTTTAATCCAACTATTCTTTTTAGATTGTAAGCTTAGCATTTCTCATATAGTTGGAAGTCTAGTTGTTTTATATTTCTAGCAAAATTTATTTTAAAAATAAACAAAGCAGATAGCATCCTACATTTCTCTCAAAAAAAAAAAAAAAACTAATCACAACCACAATCAGATAGAAAATAATCAATATATTATCTTAACAACTTCATTAACAGTATCTTAGGTATACTCGTGCATTTGGCATGTGCATTACCAAGTATGATCATTGTATTTCTTTATTTGAAGAACGAGCGGAAATAATGATACAAATTTTTTTTTCTAAAATAAATTGTCATCAGTTGATTGATTGGGCTTGAATTGTGAAAGACATATCATTAATTCCTAAAATACTTCATGAATTTCACATTACATGCATCCTCAACTTTGATTTGTCGTGTTAGTATTAAATCAAAATAAAACTTGAGCAATTTTTTAACGATTGATGGAGCAATTT
Organism: Tillandsia leiboldiana; assembly: GCA_029204045.2. NCBI lineage: Eukaryota > Viridiplantae > Streptophyta > Magnoliopsida > Poales > Bromeliaceae > Tillandsia > Tillandsia leiboldiana. Next base: position 668,188 of record CM055064.1, on the reverse strand, counting down.
ATCTTATCAATCAGCCCAAAAATCAGGAAAATGTAATTATAAAAGTCGACGGTGAGACTTTTTTTTTATTTTTTATTTTCAATGCATGACTATGGCTAGACCTCTTACACTACAGAATTCATACGTAGGAAGCGCCTCCTGTGCCATGTTTGCTTGAATTTAGAGCGAAAAGTCGGTGCCGAAACAACCCAAATTGCCGACTACTACTAGTTGGATCCAAGCCTGCGCCATTTTCTTGGGCCTTCAGATCGATGAGTGAAGCCCATTTGTAATATGTTCGATTAAGCCACATATTTAGCTGGTTATGGCCCATTTTGGCCTGGCCTGGCCCGGTCCAAATCGGCCCGATCCACTAACATTTTGCGACTCTGTAGGAGCTCGCTCGCTCGCTGCTTCCTCTTCCCCTCTTTCTCATTCCCTACTTTTCTCCTCGGTGAAACAACTCCTCTCTCTCTCTCTCTCTCTCTCTCTCTCTCTCTCTCATTCCTCAAAAAAGTGTAGATGATGAAGTAGCGTATCGAGGAAGAAACCCTAATCGAGGTGCTTCTCATATCTCGCGTTTCGATCCATTTATATCGGTTTGATTATGTGTTCTTAATTAGGTTTAGGGTTTGGGGCAAATCCATTTATATCGGTTTGATGTTCTTCAGTTCCTTTTCCGTTGAATTGGGGCTACTTTCATTTCCAAACAGTGAGAAATGTTACATATTGTTGGTTTCTCAGTTTGAAATACAAGAAAAGTGTGAACTTTTTTCATTTATCCTAAATTGTTCATGCCCATTTGCAGTTTGGGATGTGTAAAAATGCCATTTTGATCAGATTATACAGGTGGGTTTTGTACAAAAAGCATATACATAGTAGAATTTATATGCAATACATTTTTTTTTTGTTATTTTCATAGGAAATGGCAGAAGAAGCTCTATCTGATTCAGAAGTACCACTGGAGAAAGATACTGAAGCTGTTTCCAAAGAAGATGTGCATGCCGAGAACAGTGGAGATCAGAAGCCGAGCGATGTAGATGAGCGAGTCCCGCATGTAGGAATGGTCTTCAGAACCTTCGAAGAGGTCTACGATTTCTACAACCAGTATGCTCGTCGTACAGGATTTGGCACAAAAATACGTCGGTCTTGGTACAGCCACGAAGATGGGCAATGCAATAAAGTCACCTTCACTTGCTGTAAGGAGGGTAAGAGAGTATACAAGAATTCGGAGCGGTGCAGCTCTTATAGATTAAGGCTTTCGGCCCGGACTGATTGCCAAGGAAAGATTAAGGTGCAAAAGTATGCTGACGGTTTGTTCCATTTGACTGAAGTTGTTCTCGATCACAACCACCCTGTAAATCCGGCAATGTCAAAGTACTTCCGCTCCCATAAGGATGTAAATGATGGAGCGAAGAGGCAACCTGTTATTCGTGCAAAGGGACAGAGAGAGGTCGGGTTAGGTGAGAAAGAGAATGAGGATGAGATTTCTATGGGGGCGAGATCGTCTTTTCTCAGCCGTGAGGATGTCGAAGCTCTTCAGCAGTTTCTGGTTCGGATGCAAAGCATGAATACTAACTTCTTTCATCTCATGGATTTTGATTCCGAGGGTCAGATTAAGAGTGTGTTTTGGGCTGACGGGAAATCGAAGGTGGATTATCCGTACTTTAATGACGTGATTACATTAGATACAACTTATTTAATGGGTAATTATGAGACTCCTTTGGTGTCATTTGTTGGAGTTAACCATCACGGTCACTTAGTCTTGCTAGGTTGTGGGCTAGTTTCGGCTAGAAATGTGGCGACCTATAAGTGGTTATTTAAGACTTGGCTATTGTGCATGGGAGAAAATCCTCCTAATTCTGTTATTACGGACCATTGCAAGGCTATGCAAGAGACAGTTGAAGAGATCTTTCCAGAATCTCGCCACCGCCTATGCCTACGGAGTGTAATGAAAAACATACAAGAGTTTTTGCGAGGGCATCCCGAATACAAAGCAATAAAAGGAATGATGAAGAAAGCAGTGTATGACTCACTACATGTTAATGAATTTGAAGAGATATGGAGAAACATGATTGAGATTTATGGACTCAAGGAAAATGAATGGCTGAACTCTCTATATGAAATTAAAGATCGATGGGTTCCGGTTTTTGTGAAAGACTCATTTTGGGCAGGCATGCCTACTACTCAACATAAGGAAAGTATGAATTCCTTTTTCGATGGTTATCTTTTCCCTAAGACATCTATAAAGCAATTTCTCGCCAAGTATGAGACAGCTTTGCAAAACAAGTATGAAAAGGATGTCCAAGCAGATCTTGATTCGTTCCACAAGACTCCACCACAATTAATATCAAAATTTTACATGGAAGACCAATTACGCAAGGTTTATACAGTTGATATGTTTAAAAGGTTTCAAGAAGAAGTAAAGGCTATATTGTACTGCATCCCTTCGCTGTTATGTGTAGATGGGTCGACCTCTACGTTTGAAGTTAAAGAACCAATACAAATGAAAGATGGTAGCGTAATCGAGAACAAGAAATATGAAGTTATATACAATACAAGTGAAATTGATGTACAGTGTATATGTTGTTCTTTCCAAATGAGGGGAATTTTATGTAGACATGCATTATCGGTGCTTAATTTTGTAGAGGTGTATGAAATTCCGCCGCAATACATTCTTGAACGTTGGCGCAAGGACTATAAATACATCAAAGTTTTGCCTTCTTCTAATGATGGAGTGGCTAATGGTCCTTTGGAGCGCTATGATAATATATATAAGAATTGCCTTAAACTTGCTCAGCTCGGGGCGATATCCGATGACAACTATGATGTTGCAATGAAGGTATTGAATGAGGCAATGGAGCTTATTTCGAGTGGTTGCACAACTAATGATACACAACCGAGGGCCTATTTTATTAATGGCAATGGAAATGTACGAGATGAAAATGATGATATTCTTGGCCAGCTGCAAGGGAGGCGTAAAAGTCAGCCATTTAAAAAGCGGAAAGAATCCTTGGCAGAAAAGATAGTTAAAACAAGCAAGAAAAAGGTATTGAACTTGCTTTTATTAATTCCTGGCAATAGTTCCTAGCAGTATAATTTCTTTAAAATGATGTATTATTGACAGATTTCTCAAAGCTAGTTAATTAATTTTTTTGAAATGATGTATTATTGACAGATTTCTCAGAGGAAATCAACTGCTAATACTCAAAGTGATATGCTTAGGATTGCCCCAAGTACACCACAATTTGACACTCATTTCTGGCCTCAAGAAAGCCTCAGCCTCACGGTTCGTACCTAAATTGCATAAATGTGCCTTGTGTAATTGCGCCGTCACCTTATGGTTGCTTTCATATTGATTATTTGGTAAGATCTATGTTTCTTGTAGGAACCAGTTAATCCCACTAACTTGTCAATTGGCGGCCAATTTGGAATGGCGCTGAGCCACCATCATGTGCTTGAGAATCAAACAGGGATTCGCTGGAGCTTTCCACAAATGTTCCAAGTTTGTATTTTGGATACTTTGGTCGACCAAACCATAATACACTCTTACCATGTTAATAATGCGAATTATTATAATAAAATAACATAATAATTATTATATTTGTATGCAGCAAGCACCCGAGGGTCCTGCAGGCCCATGGGCTGGATAAAATGGGCCGTCAGATTAGCGGATGCGGCCCCAGGTATGAAACGATTCCCTCTGGTTATTCTCGGCATGTTTACAACAAGACATATGATGAATATAACAAAGTATAGAAACACTAGACAATTAAATGTTTTGTTGTTTGATATTTATGGTCTTCAACAGTGTTGGATTTGGTCTCTTGCTGGTTTATCGTAGAGTAGAATTCTCCTCTCCAACCTACTAAATTTGCCACATTTTTGTTTTCAACTCAAATGCAGATGTCTTTAGGTTCAGCTATGACCCCTGCACAAGACAACTGCATCTTTTTTTGCAGTTGGATTACTGATAGCACAAGAGAGATTTGTTTTGGATATCAGCATGTTTGCCAGACTCCTGGCACCAATTGTATGTATTTATGCCACTTTCCCCTAAAGAGGCAATGCGAAATCATTTTGTAAAAATGTTGTACAGTTAATTAAGTTTTCGTAGAAAGAACCTCTTATAGATATCCATTTTCATGATTTGAGTGTAGCATTGTGTATCCCTATGATGATTCAGATTATGCTGATTAAATATAACAAAAAAAGCTAGTTAGCTAGCACATCTCAATCTCAATCTCAATCTCAATTATGTCGATTAAATATAGTAAAATGAAGAATACAAAAAAAATTCGGCAGCACATCTCATTTACAAGCTCAAGCGTTTTGGCGAGCCCAGAAAATGACAGGTAGCCGGCATGCACCATATATGGTTAGCTAGCTGCAACTTACAAGGATTCAACAGTTTTTTTTTTTTTTTTTTTGTGATTTTAACACAGCATCTGATACACCTCGATGTACTACAGATTAAGTGGTACATAGAGATCAGAATCTTTTTCTGCCCCTTCCCCTTCCCCTTCCTCTTCCTCTTCCTCTTCCCCTCCCTCTGAAATCTCTTCCTTCGTCGACCCTCTCCTCGGCTCCGCTAAAGCTGAACATGCTCATCCTTATGTGCTCCGCCTCTGAATTCTCCGCCCCTCCCTGAAAGCAATTCAGACATTTGACATTGTTAGTGCAACCATAGAAGTTTCTGATGTTAAGACTCTGGAAGAAAATTTTTAAGTACATAATCCCTCAAGATGCACATATTTATATATACCTCTAAAATCTAAATTTATCTATATGACCTCAAGATAGGTTTATATATGCAAAGTAGCCTCTTTGCTCTTGTAGAATGGAATGCTAGAATTTTGATGTTAGAAATCTAATAACTCTTACAACCCCACACTTTGCACAAATACTATTTAGATGCTGACATTTGCTTTAGCCTATTCATGTAAATATATGCACATCTTGCTGCGTATATGTGGAAACGTCCCTTCATTGTATTGCATAGTAAGTTAGGACACGAAACCAACATGAAAATCTTCTAAATCCAATTGCTTCTGCAACTGTCTAGCGAGCTCTTCATCGCGGCTAATATCTTGGATGTTGCCAGATGCCGAGGGCTTTAACTCGAAGCCTTTTCTCTTTTCCCATTCTTCCAGAGTGAAAACCTGAGTCTCTTCTTGCCTGCCTTTGCCTGTATTCCTGTGACCCCTATAGGACTTGTCCTCATGGGTACTCTGGTTCATTTTCTGTAGAAGCTTTCTCGCAGCAGCTTGGTTTTGAACAGGAACAGCTTCACTGACTACAAAATTTATATAAGGAAACAAAATCCAACCAACGATAGCAAATGAGGCCTTGGCATTTTAAGTTTATAATACACAACATGAAAGACAAGGGATGTAGATAAACCTTCTTTCGGTCTAGCCTCTGCTTGTTTATCTTCAACCTTATTCATCATAGAATCTGTTTTAAGGTGACCTGCCACCTTCTCTTCTTTGCTCTCATTAGAATTCCGACTCTCGTGAACCAGCTGACTGTCCTGACTTCCTTCCACCTTTCTAACATCAGAATCTGCACTTCAATGAAAGAACTTTTAAAGCAGCTCAACAGCATACAGTCACAATTAGGAGAGAATCGTTTGAAAAATCCATCGATGTTGAAGATGGAAAGGAAAATAAGTATCTACCTTACTGTTCAGGATTAATTGTATTGATATTTTTCAAGGAAATTGTATAAACTCTATCTGCCTTATATGTGCCTAATGTTATGTACCTGAAACACTATAGATATTGAGTGTCCTATAAACGAAAAAAAAGAAGAGGTTTAAACGCGATTGATTACCACGAATCCGCTGTTGTTGAGAAGCCTTGTATGGATGTGCGTCAATCTGTAACTTCTCAAATGGAGGTGGACCGACACCATCGTCATTGTTAGATAGCCTCTGGGACAAGCGTGAAAAGACTGAATACTTTTGACTCATCTGCCATTCTTCGTAGAGAAATTGGGCAAGGCCTCCCAACACAGTCACAACTTTAGGATTTAAAAGCAATATGCCGCTGTGTATTGGAATCTTTTTGTCCAAACGGACCTACAACAAGTTATATGATACAAAAGCAAAACAGAAAAGACTATCGTGAGCTATTTTGCACGAAATACCAGTAGAAAAGGTGAAAGCCTAACTACATAGGATTATCACAAACAAACACAATCTAATAAATTCACACATCCGTATCATTCCAGAAAAAGTGACTATTCTAGTATCATAATTACAATACTTAAATGGCTTTTTATCTCAATTTTTACTTAACAGACATAGACAATAGTAAAGCACCAATGTTGCAGGGTAATGAAATTGAATCTTGCTAGCAATATAAAAAAAGAGGGTAACTTGCTTGTCTAAGTCTCCTCCTAAGTTTCTACTTGATTATTAGACCAAATACATTAGGCTAGATACTTGTACAAGAGAAAAAGCTGCATAAATGAATGAGGCTATAAGATGATTATATCTATATGTAATAGTAAATGATCAAACTTGTTTTCTTGAAGCATTTATGCTATGAAAACTCTAGAAATCAGCAAACCTTAGTGCCGGGAATGATCTCTTCGGTGATAGATGGAATGGGAGCATACTCTATTGCAGTTACTTCCGAATGCCCGTCGGTGAGACCGAATCGAAGAAGGCGACGTTGACGATTTGAGTCTCTGAATGAAGCATCAATACTGCTTTGGTATGTATCCCTCACAGAAACTAGCTGAACAATGTGGAAACTTCACTTAGATTACCAATAGATAATAAATAAATAAATAAAGCCATTGGTTTAATACTGTAAACAAAAGTGAACTGAACCAAAACTATTGTGCTGATATTGAAAGAATCACATAACGAAAAACGAAAGCTTCTAATTCTTATTCTAAATAAAATTAAAGAAAAAGGAGGACAATTTCTCGTGGGGGGTTTACTGCTTAGCACCTGTAAAATCAAAGGGCCTTGGATATGGCTCGATTTTTTGAGAGAGGAAGGGTCGGGGAGCGATTTCCCCCCGAAGGACCTCAAATCCATGTTCAGGAGCTCCGATTCGATCGAATCCACCGCCATGGATGAGGACGAGGACGAGGAGGAGGGTGACGACGACGAAGGGGACTCGTGGGTGCGAATGAGAGCTCCGATCTCGTCGGGGTCTCGGAATCGCCATCCCCGCGAGGCTAGGGTTTCCAACACCTTCTCCTCCTTCTCCTCCGCAGAATCCATCGCGCTCGAATTTTTTTGAGCTTCATTGGTTGTGATTTGGGAAAGAAAAATACTTGTAGAAAGATGCAAATTACCACGAGCACCTCGTAAGGCCCAAGTAGGAGTACTAATGGGCTCCGCTTGGGCGTATACTCATCCTAGACGGCCCATTCGGCCGTGGCTGGGCCGGTCTGAATATGATAGTCCCTTTTCCATCACAAATTCTTCACTGTAACGCGCTGATGTATTATTATTGTTGTTTTGAGTGGATAATAATTACATCGTAGCACTTAATGAGTTTATATCATTTGTTAGAAAAATACCTAAATATGAGCGTTTGTAGAGGAATTGCAGGCTTCTCATGAGAAGGCGAGCAGCACCGAGCACAGATAAACTAAATCCTAAACAGCCGACCGAAAGCCGCCGCAGCGCCTTCCAAGTGCATCAAGACAGTCGCCAGCAAGCACAAGTGAGAGTGTGCAGGCGGCGGCAGCCAATGCACAAATACAGACACATGCAGGCAATATAAATGAAAGTTCGTCTAGCAGCTTGGGAAGAAGCATTTGAAGACACTTAAAGATGCAGTTCTTTTTTGTTTGCTTCATCTTTCAACTTCACGATTTGCGGGTTAAATAACTAAAACATGTTTAGAGCTAACCAACCAACAAAAGACAACCCAAAAGACGGACAAAAATACATGCTCCTGTCGATAGAGCTCAAACAGATCCAGCTTTGATGCGGAGGTCCACTACACCGATAGGTTTAGGCCGTAGGAAACCTGGCGTAGTCCTCCCATAGTTCTCCTGCTATATTCATCTCTTCCAACGCAATTCTTCAAGAATATCCTATCCATCACGAGGAACGAACATCAACCTGGACTTCAGGGGACCGAAAAGAAAAAGACAGAGAAAACAGATCTCATCAATGATCTTCAGAATAATTGATTCCCAGAGATGTGAGGATGCTACATCTTTTGTTTTGTTCCTTGGTGGATAATTTGAAAGGGCTTTGAAAATCAATATAGGCTACATTTGATTTGAAAACTAGGTGCTATTTTCATTCTAATGCTGTTACATAGTATAATGTGCCAATTTACTTTGGTAACAGGCAGGCGAAATTAAGAACAAAGACAAAGTAGCATATCTATGGAATACTCACGAATCAGGAAATTATGGCAATCTTAAACCCGGATGCATGCATCCTATACCTGTTTTCTCGATAATAAACAGAAGTTCTATTTGTACTAGCTCTAAATATTGGGAATTTGGTATATGTACGTTTGGCTCAGCTTTTGAAACAAGCTCTCTGCTACAAAAAATAGAAGCCACAGGGCCCCCAAAGCAGAAACCCAATTTGAAGCTTCAGCTTCGGCTGCAAGGGAAGCTGTTTGAAAGATTTTAATCCAAAAGTCTTCGAAGAGCTCTCCTCACTTTTGAAGAGAGAGAGAGAGAGAGAGAGAGAGAGAGAGAGAGAGAGAGAGAGAGAGAGAGAGAGAGAGAGAGAGAGAGAGAGAATCTGATGATTTGATGTTTAAACCTTTTGATCAAAAATAGCTGAGTTCAGAGTGATTTAGCTGGCTAGCATCTCATGCCACAGGAATTTTGGGCTCCCCAAGATTGACGAAAGCCTCAGCACGCATTATTCGTGACGTGACTGCATGCCACGATACGAGATGATCGATAAAGTTGATTGCATATGTTCTTTTATCATCCTGTTTGAAACACATTTAGACATGGGAATTCCAATATTAACTGAAAGTTTTTTCTTTCTGAAAGATTTTATTTCAAAAACAGAATTTCAATCTGATAATCAAGAATTGATCGGCAGAACGGGCTTAAGAGTACCTTGTAGTCTAGGTAATACGCATGCTGTGATTGTTAAAAGAGGGCACAAATGAGAATTATTAGAATCAGTCACACCAAGATGAAATAAGAAACAAAAAAAAGAAAAAGAAAAAGGAAAAAAACCTGGTTTGCTTACCTCCCACATGTCGAGACAGATGATTGGCTGTGGAAAAAAAAATTAATAGAAAGTTATTGTGAAGGTAAATATAAGTACAAGAAGACTAAATTAATTAGCTGAGGCCTCACATACAATATCACCCCAAACAAGCGGACAGATGGCATTTGATGTTCTAACTACCGAAAGCCTTCTCTCGTTAGTCCTCACTGAAACACAAAAATGCAGTAAATGCTGAGACTTGAAAGAAAAGAAGGAAATATCTTGAAGAAATAATAGAAATTCTTATAGCTGGATAGACAATGTAGATCTAAAAGCGGAATTTCCTTTTTTTTTATTTTGGTTCACTTCCACATTTTCAATTTTTTTTGCTTCTAAAACAAAGTAAACTAGGCTATTTGGCTCTTGCTAAATCAGGGATTCTATTAAAACATTTTTTGAGAAGAGTCGTTAACTTTAACTGGATCCACATTTCTGCCAGCTAAAAGGTGTGCAGAACTATTAAAATTAATGAAATTTCAGTCAAACTTAACCAAATCCCCAATTTAACAACAAGAAATGATTCAATCAAAATGGGACATTAATCAGAAAATAACCAACAGTTCAGGGACATTTTTACCTATAAGTAATATGTAAACAATCTGATACCAGTGATCTATATGCCGTCAGGAGAAAAAACATGACTTACAGATGAGCCACACCCAGCCAGAACCAAATAGCGTCATAGCGGAGTGGACAAACTCGTCTCTAAAATTAGAAAATGAGCCAAAATCTTTTTCAATCTGCTGCAGAAGACCTCCCCAAGGCAAGTTCCCGCCATCTGGTTGCATCGATTCCCAGAAGAAGTCATGGTTCCAAACCTGTAGAATGTGGTATTAAGGTTCCCACATAATACCAGATACCATAAATTTATAGTCTGGCTAGAACTCCAAGGACCTGCTAGGCCAGGCCGGAGATTTCGAAGAAGTGCTGCTTAAAATAAGGTATTTAATCGGCCCTAGTTTTTCTTCCTTGTTGACGGTGGATAAAAACACCGGTTAATAATTTTGCCAAATGCCAGACAACTATTTTTTGGTGCAGAGAAGTTGTTCGAGAAGCCAGGCAAAGCATGCATTCAGGATGAAAAAACCAAAGCGTCGTCCCGAGAAGGAAGTATAGGAATGACAAATCTCATCTAAAAAGAACATCCATAGCCGACCGTGGTTGAATTAAAGCGCAATTGAACCTGATCGACCGCTAGTGCTTAATAATTACAAATACAAAGAAAAGCTGGAATAACCTGAGCAGCATTATTGAACTCCGGTAATGGGTTGCCATTGTTATACGTTACTTTAATCAGTTCCTCCATTGTATAGCGATATAATGGGCTATTGGCGAGCTGCTTATTTAAACTATCTATGTAGTGCCGATGATGTTCGCCCCAGTGTAGTTCTAGAGTCCTCTTGCTCATGTATGGCTCCAAAGCGTCCTAAGTTATACATACAAGACACAATTAAGGACAGATAAAAAAAAAAGGATTTTTATTTTTTTGATCGAAAAATATAACTGAGAGAGTTATAAAAATAGGAGAGCAACACTTACGAGCTTATATGGAGGCGTCGTAAGGCCGTAATAGGCCAGAACTTTGGAAGCTCTTCGAGACTGAGAAATCTTTTTTATCTGCAATAGGCATTTTGTTTCGAGATTGCGCATGTTTATAAATATCAAAAGAGATTGAGAGGAATCTGCAGGTCAAATGCAAGCAAATAGGTTTGATTTTGTGATTTGCAAACACTCAGCGTCATGAATCTAAAATATGTAATGCAAATACAGTCCCTATGAAAGAAAAGTTTGTTCAATCGACAGGAAAAGAGCATACAACACGGATTACCAGCTTCTGCATGAACAATTAAATAAACTCACCAAAAGATTAAAAGAAAAAAAAAAACACAAAAACACCAAATAAATTCAAAACCGAGTAAGGGTAGTAACAAAAGGAAAAGAGGAAGTTACTCTTACCGCGTGAGACTTGGGGATTTTCATGGGCGACGATCGGAGGAGGAGGAGGACACCATTAGAGGGTTGGAAAGGAATTTGGTAGCCGCAGCGAGCGCACGGAGAGGGAGAAAGAAGAAGCTGAATCCCCATCTCTTACCCAAATCCCCTCGCGGTTTTTTCAGTCTTTTTTTTTTTTTTTTTTGGATCAGTGTTGCAGTACAAGGCGACATCGATACTTGTAGTAGGTTTCGGGTCGGGTTTAATCCTCGACCCGAATCCTGTACTGAATTTGGGTATAGGAGTCCGGTAGTAACTAGTAACTAGTAAGGCCCTTCTCGGTGCAATCTCAAATTTTTAAAATTTATTTTTATTATTATTATTATTATTATTATTATTATTATTGATAGAAAATAACGTGCTATCTGATTTATTTATGTAAAAAAAAAAAAAAAAAAAAAAAAAAAAAAATCCGGCGCCCGCACTTAAGGAATAGAAATAGACATATGACGGGTGAAATATACCCCACTCCAGGATGGGATGGGGTGTAGCCTGTACACCCCCAGGAGGTGTACAAATAGTTTTTTCCGTCACTACCTTGGGGGTGTACAGGCTACACCCCACCTTATTCTGGAATGGGATGCATTTCATCCGTCACATAATGTGACGGATCATGTGACGGATGAAATGCACTCCATCCCAGAATGGGGTGGGGTTTAGTCTGTACAGGTAGCACAGCTCTAGAAATATCAAGATAACGTCACCATAAATCCTTCCACTGAATGCTGGTCCGACAAACACGGCCCAAAGCCGGTGATGTCGTGGGCTGGACGGGCCGAACCGGGCCGGTTTGGTACATTGGATTATCTGTGTACACTACACACTGTCTTTTGGATCCGCTGCAATGGCAACGTACGCGAAACCTCCGGCTTAGAAGTCAGCGACGACTTTACAATCCGAGCCGACAATTAGATAATCGAGGTCGAACATGGCGGCGTCCTCCAATCCAAATGAGTAGTATTTTTTTTTTAAAAAAAAAATATTATATTTTGTGGTCTTGGACTGGTAAAAATAAAAAAAAAAAAAAAAAATCTCAAATTCACTTTTTTACCGCTTGTTGTTGTTTTTAATACTACTACATGTACAGTGGGGATATGTATATGTACATTCACTGATTAAAAAGCGTGTGGCAATTAGTAGTAAGAGGCGGGGGGGGAGGGGAGTTGTTGATTTAGTCTATGCGATTGGTCGGAGGAGGAGTTTGGTGGAGTGCGTTGGTGATCTCCTCTTTATTTACTCTCTCGATTAGGTGAGGATTGTGCGAGCTTTTTGCACCCTCCAACAAGTTAGGGCTTTAAAAAAAAAAAAAATTTTTGACCCCTTTTTGATCTCAATTTCGCTACTTTGGATCTCTAATTCTGCTCATTTGGCACCAGGAGGAGGTGTTGTGGGAGGGGAAGGGAGATGGGGAGCTACGCGAAGCTCGCGAATAGGGCGCTGGAGACGGATATGCCCGTTATGGTGCAGGTGATCTGGTCTTCTCTTTTTTTTCTTTTTTTTTTTTTTTTTTTTTTTTTTTTTTTTTTTTTTTTTGTTTCTTCTCATTTTGATCCCGTTTTGTTTTGTTTCTTTTCGTTTGGTCGTTGTTTGGGCTATTTTTCTATTTACGGTTTGATTTGATTTGTGGTCCATTTGCTTTGGTCTCTGTTAGCTTTTTCTTATGAATTTTGCTTCTCTTTTTGTGCTGTTTAGATACAAGAGTTGATCCGTGGAGCTAAAGATGTCGCGTCTCTAGCGCAGGTAAGGGCATTGGATGGTGCCTCTAATGAGCTACCATTTTAGTTTGCGATTTATTGCTCAATGATGTAAGTTTGAAGTTGCCCCAATTGTGTAAGCATAGTTGCAAAATTTTACTTCTTAATAGTTTTGGAGCATCTGACAAAGCATTAAACTGGAGCACGTAGTTATCTGTTTCCGCATGATCCGTTAGGTTATCTATGCTGGTTTTGTTGGTGCAATCATGCTTTACAGAGAAGGAATTCACCAAGTTTGGCATAGCGCTTAGAATAGTATAAGAAAAGCCGGAATATTGGTGCCTGTGATTGTTCTCTTAGATGAGATAGGGCTGTAATCGAGTTTTCTCTATAAGAATTGTTGAATATAAGGATAGATGCAATGAAGATCCTTGTTCGACTGCATGTTCCTGTGTTCAAAGTAATTAAAATCGATCTGAAACGGAACTTCGAACTTCTACATATTTTGATGCAGGGAGTAGTTTATTGGCAACCGCCTGATCAGGCTCTGAACAAGGTGAAAGAAATTGTATGGGACCCTTCAATCAGCCGTTATGGTGGTGATGAGGGTCTTCCAGAACTCAGGGAGGCTTTGATTGACAAGGTATTCTTTGGAATTTTATAACTCATTTATTTGATTACTACATCAAAGTACCCTCTGTTTTGTTGAACTCATGAGATCTTATTCTGTAGCTCCTTAATTTATCTCTTTTAGTGACAATTTCTTAATCGAGGCATATGCAATTAGTTTTTTTGCTGATGCCTGAAGGTTGTCACATTGGTCAACAGCGCCTGACTAATGATAGCTTGTGTTGTTTTGGTTGAAAGTAAAGGCCTGATGCATGCTGGCCCTTAATTAGTTTGGTGATGTACATGCTAGACCAGGTAGTGGATATCTCATCTTCGTTAAGGAAATAGAAAAACAGAGAGAGAGATAGTTTGTGTTGCTAGCTTTCACTGATTTCATGGGGAATTCTGAGGAGATTGCTTGAGGGAAGAACCTTACTGGGTTTCGATCAATTTATTTAATGTTTAGTGAATGTAAGACTGCAACTTTGGGCATTCATTCCACAATTACATAGACAGGAAACAATTTGATGTAGGTGCTAAAATTGGTGACTGATTTCAACTTAAAAGTTCGTTCCTCTTAATTTTATATCCTGTTTGTAGTTACAGCGGGAAAACAAGTTAACCAAGTCTTCCGTCATGGTCACAGCTGGTGCAAATCAGGTAACTGTTGTTCTATTACAACAACTTTTGGAACCATGTAACTGGCCATGTATGAATACCTTTGTTTCTTACTAGTTCTTGTTTGACTAATTGTATAGAATAAAAGTGTTGTCTATTTCCCATGCGCGTGGTTAACATTTACTGGTGTTTTGTCTTAAAATATTACATTTTTATACCCTTTCGGCTTTAGTTGCCAAGTTTACAGCCATTGAAAATTGCAAAAAGAAATCTAAACATAGGTTGTAATGTTGAGAACTTACTTACTAGAGAGTTTGTTTTTTTTTTTTTTTTTTTTTTTTTTTTTTTTTTTTTTTTTTTGTTGAAAGTCATGTCAAGAGCCGAACAGGCTACAGACTGAGTTCAGTCCAACCACGATATTTTTGGTTGGCAAGTTCTCATTATGGTTATTGTAGGGACTGAAATGTTGAATTTGACTTGCAAATCATCCTATTGATAGTTTTGCTATTAAATTTTTGAATAAGTTACTCGTGAGGTTTGGCATTTGTTGCCTTTATTGTTGTTGCTTGCGTTTGTTTTGTCTAATCCTGCTTCTTGTATACTCTGCATTCTTGAGTGTATTGTATTGTGATCATTACTTCTATCAATCTTAATTATCTCGAATGTTTTTGTCAGTTGAATATATTGCGTTGGACGAATGTAACCTTGGCGAGTTTGCAACACATACTCTTTCCTTTCCTTATATGTCTTTGATATAAAGTAGCTTTATGTTGACAGGGATTTGTAAATCTTGTCCTTACACTTTGTGATGCGGGGGACTCTGTTGTCATGTTTGCACCATATTACTTCAATGCATACATGTCATTCCAGATGACAGGCATCAAGAACATTCTGGTGGGTCCTAGTGATCCCAATACACTTCAGCCAGACGTGGGTAAGATACTTTTATTTATTAATTCATGTATTATTTATCTGAATTTTTTGTTGGTTGAGAGAAGGGCAAGGCATTTGTATTGGTTTTAGAGGGGCTAGGGAATTTATATTTTGGCCCAGCATTGTGTCTATAATGACTCATTTGTTTCTCTTAATTTTAAAACATTCAACTTTATATTTTGGCCCAGCATTGTGTCTATAATGACTCATTTGTTTCTCTTAATTTTAAAACATTCAACTTCATCTTATTGTAAGATAAAAGAAATTCCTTTTTTTCCTATTCAAACGGTTTCTCATACTTTGTCATGATTAAACATGTTTTTTCTCAAAAAAATGTAAGATTTTATTCTTGTCTCTGATATTTCAGAGTGGCTGGAGGAAACCCTCTCAGAAAAAGACAACAAACCAGTTCCCAAGCTTGTTACTGTTGTAAATCCAGGAAACCCTTCTGGGGCCTATATCCCAGAACCTATCCTCCTGGTCTCTCTCTCTCTCTCTCTCTCTCTCTCTCTCTCTCTCTCTCTCTCTCTCTCTCTCTCTCTCTCTCTCTCTCTCTCTCTCTCTCTCTCTCTCCGTGCACACACTATTGGTAAATTTCCCCTGATATCATACTTCTGTTATTCTTCCAGAAAATTTCAGATCTTTGTAGAAATGCCGGTGTGTGGCTTGTTGTAGACAATACTTACGAGTAAGTGCATGCTTTGATGGTTTAAATTTTTGGATCATTTTAAGAACTACTTATGAATAATGGTATGTTCTTTGCTTCCTAATTGACAATTGGCATATACCACGTATCTATTCATTTTGAAGATGAATATTTAGTAACATGACGTTAGCAACAACTAGGTTTGGATGTATAGTGCATTCCATACATTATCTGACTTGAATGCGAAGAGTTCATCCTGAATTAATAAAGAAGTGTTGTTTTATGTTGCCGAGCTTTGTTGACTTCTACTAGATGTTTATGTTTTAGATGGTTCTCTATGTTGACTTCTACTGGATGTTTATGTTTTAGATGGTTCTCTTTATGTTTATGTTGTCATTAAATTATAAACTCTCGCGATGGTTCAAATTAGTTAGGCTGTTATGGGCTTTTGAGCACTCTGTCATGAATTAATTAACAAACCAATGGTTGGTGCTTTCAGATTGCAGTTTTGCTGTCCATATCTAAGTATCCGCATAACTTTGCTGTACACAGAACATGCCTTATCTATCTCAAATATTCTTTATGTGCATTTTCAGGTACTTTATGTATGATGAATTGAAGCATACTTGTGTAGAGGGTGATCACATTGTCAATCTTTTCTCCTTCTCTAAGGCGTATGGAATGATGGGATGGCGTGTGGGATATGTAAGTTGGCAGAATTCTATTTTTTTCCCCTGGTGCGAATTTGAAATTGTTACAACTATTGAAGGTTCTGAAATGAATGTGCCATTGAGTGCATTGTTATTTAGGAAGCAAATCTATCTCCTGTTGCTGTTGGTTATAGGTTAGCAATTCACTACACCTTTGAAAAATATCTTAATTAAGCTAGCATTTGCAGATTGCATATCCAACTGAAGTGCGGGGCCTTGCCGCGCAGCTCCTCAAAGTCCAAGACAACATACCCATCTGCGCCTCCATCATAGGCCAGCATCTGGCCCTCTATTCCTTAGAGGAGGGTCCTGGGTGGATTCGCGAGAGGGTCCAAAACCTCGTGAAGAACCGCGAGTTGCTTATGAAGGCTCTGGCCCCACTGGGGGAGGGGGCCGTGAAGGGCGGAGAGGGGGCCATCTACCTCTGGGCAAAGCTTCCGGATAAATACTCTGACGATTTCGAGGTCGTGAGATGGCTAGTGAATAGACATGGTGTGGTTGTGATTCCTGGGTGTGCGAGTGGAGGGCAAGGATTCATTCGTATTTCTTTTGGAGGTCTGAAAGAGGAGGATTGCAAGCTGGCAGCTGAAAGACTAAGGAAGGGTTTAGAGGAGTTGGTGAGTGAAGGGATGGTGCAGTGATTAACTGCTGATAACTGATAAAGAGTGTTGATGAATCAATTCAAATTTTCGATTTACTAATGTATTTGAAAGAAAAATAAGTTGGCTTTCTGGAATGGTACGTAATTGATTTGCATTTCTCCCTCCAACATAGTGGGAAAACCAGTCTCCATTTTTGATCAAGCTCCATTAATTTAGCTTGATCATGTTGTCCTTTGAATAGCCTAAACGGTAATAAGACAGGTACAATATCATGATTCATTTTCGTTCTCTTGTTTTTAGATGTATTAAATGTAACGATTCGGTCCGTTAGCAATAATAACTAATTAGGTCTAAACCATCGAGCTAAAATTCTTAGTCTAAGTTGTTATTATTAGAATTTATTGTTTTTTATATACAAAATCATAATCCTATTGCGGTGTCACATAGCATTGACGTTCTCTTCAGTCTAATTATACATATAGCCCAAAGACTAATATCTCATACTTTCGTTTAGTGATAAGTACTTACATCCTCATCAGCCCAATCACTATCTCACATTTTCGATTGGTAATAGGCAATTACATACAAAGCCCAAAATCATCACCTCATGCTTTTGGTTGGTGAACCGATTTTGATATCGAATGTAACGATTTAATAATATTTACTTATTAGGCTATGTTATTATTATGGAGGCCATAATTTTTTATATATCAAATTATGATTTGATCCGCTAGAAATAATACTTTATTGGGCCCTGCTATTATTACATTGTCCATAATCTCTAATATACAAAACCACAATCTGCTATTGAGGTGTCATAGACTTTTTCTGTTTAAGCCCTGACTTCCTCATTATCGGACACCGTTTAAGTCCTGACGTCCTCATCACCAAGTGATGCGAGGTGTTATAGACTCTCCCCATTTAAGTTTTGACGTACTCATCACCAGGCCCAGTTGAAGCCTTGACGTACTCATCACTGGGCGATGTGAGATCGTCTTACTCTTTCGACTCGTGAACCACTTCTAATACCAAATATAAAATTTCAATCAGCTAGCAATAATAACTCGTTTGACCCAAACCACCAGTCCGAAAATATTTAAGCCCAATAATTATTAACAGCGTGCATGATTTTTTATATTTTCAATCTGAATTTTTTTTTTCATTTGATTTGGAACTATTGGAACATTATATTAAATAGAAGAAAACATTTCTTAGAGTTTCCGTTGTTTTCTGAATGGTAAACAAGTTCAAATGTATACTGATGGGATGATCCTTGCATGCTATCCTTCAATTCATATGCTCTCATTGATTGATTTTAGATTTGTATTGGATCTCGAAAATTCAGAGCTTTTTTTTGCGCTCACATGGTTAAGTACTTTGAGGAGCTGCTGCTGCTTGTTTGGGCTTGTTGAGACAGAGCCTGTAGGCTCCAATACAAACACCTTTATCTTCATGCCTAAAGTGCGAATCTATCCAGCGTTCGCAAAAACATGACAATTTACTTCCAGAATCCTGCTCTTGCAATTTTATGAGATTGGATTATAATTGGGTGATTGTGTTCTTATTTTATGATTATTTTGTGGCAGTTGGGACACTTGCTGACACACTTTGGACATTTCAGGTGCTACAATTTTCTTCCTCTTTGGTGGGACTCTTTTGTTTGAGGTGTGAACTACTCTGCAGAAATTTTGGCTTTTTACCTCCTGAGTTTAACCATCACTCTGGTGTTGCTGATTTTCAGTAACAATTTACTCTACCCGAGAATGGGATATGCAAAACTACTAGAATCTAAGATTTATACCATAGTACATGCATGATTAATGGCTCTCAGTGAAACAAAAAAAAAAAGGAAGCTCTGAATGGAAATCCACTTACATGGAATCTAGCACTAGTTCTTTCCACAGCCATTTCATTTTGTGATATAAAAAGTCTCCAAAGAAGCAGAAGAAGAATTAAATCCTGCACATGGGATGCTCACAATGCGGCATCATGTGGGTCATTGAGTCATTTAGGAAGCAATTACCTCAGTAGCTACACTCTAAAATGAGTGTCTCAATTATTACAATTAGTTGCATGTCAAATCGCATATACTTCATCCCCAAGGCCAGTCATTCAGATTATTTCTAGACTATTTCTTATTGTTAGAATTTGGTTAGATATGTAGTTGAATTCTAGTTAGATTAGGATAAATATTTAAATCTGTTGGAGATAAATTTATTATGATTTAAATATTAATTAGAGTAGAAATCTAATTAAACTAGGATTTGAATATTTTTTTTATGTAAGTTATAAATATAGCATAGATGCTATTATTTTGGTGGTGGTGGTGGTGGTGGTGGTGGTGGTGTCGCTTAACTACATTCATATATATGACCAAGGTGTTTATAATTTTGGATGCACCTGGTACACGAATACGTCCAAAAAGAGATGTCTTCTGGGTTTATAGAAGACGAGAGAAATGTGACAAGGATTCAGGAGGAGGGCTCAGATTGAAGCTACTTTGTGAAGAAGAAGAGTCAGATGTAATTATTCTCTTGGTTAATAAATCTTATTTCATCCGCACTTTCTGTTTTGATTTTTTCTTCCCTTTTGTGGTTATATTGGTTTTAGTTTCTGTTGACAAGACATGTTTATGATAAAAAATTGATTTGACAGAATCCTAACACCGGAGTAAGTATCGAACTAACAGCAATCGGTATCAGAGCGGGTTGCGGATTCACAAAATCTAATATCACGGTGACTATACTAGATTCCCAACACTAATAAAATCGGGTTTTAGGATAATACAATGTTAAGCTAAATCTAAGTTCCTTTGATTCTCTGATCGTTCATCAAATCTATTAGTAGGGTAGTAATGAAGTGCTAATCAATTTAGACACTGAACTTTTTGATATTTTTCTATATATATATATATATATACTTCTAGTATTTGAAATCCAAATTGATATCTTAGGTTCAACATTGATTCAAATACTAATATATAGTACTTTGATTTAGACACCAATATTGTTCTGTTCATAACTATTTACATGCTTGTAAAATAATAGGTTAAGATGGAGATCTAGGTGGGTGAGCAAATCAACACTCATGGACTCAACTTAAACCTAATTAGTGAGTTCCCTAGCTGGCTAGCTGTATTGTAATATGGTTGGCATTTCCAGATAAATAATGGACAGCTAAATAGCTAAAAAAAATTTAAAAAAAAGCACTTGAGGGTAGAGTCACAACAAAACTCTGCACCTAACCTGGAGAAATAGGCCCCTTGCATTTAAACCTGAAGGAGGCACATAAATGCTAGCACAAAAATATTGGTGGGTGGGGAAGTCCTTTAATTCAATGCACCAGTTAAACACAAAAATGAATGTTACATTCATTTGGATGAGCTGCTTTGTTAGGTGAGTCTCTTTATTTTGGTCAAATGCTTACTTAGAAGGTTTCAATTTTATCAATACTTACTACACCCACTCCCCCACCAACAGATAAAAGAACAATTTGGATGGCAAGAACCATATGGTCAAAAAAGATTTTCATGACCCGCACAACACCCAAAGGAACCAATTACTTTGGCACGCAATATTCTACTTGGATCTACACCTGATAAATGGGCAAGTTTAAAAGTTAAATTTACCTTTCTATCAAAGTAAAAAATTTAGAATTTTGTTTAATTTGCTAAGTTCTAAATTAGAGAGGCGGTAAATGGAATCCTTGGATGATTACAAGCTTCTGAGGAAACAATAATGCCCTCATCTTTTTTACTCGCAGATAATGCGCAAGTATATATAAATACATCATGATCATTTCAATTAAAAGGCGTATCTAGGAAGGAGATTAATTGCACTGTCATAGTACAATGTATCTATACGTATCCATCGTATATGTATATATGTGCGTAAATGTACATGTACTTATGTATGCAACAATGCGAGCTGGTGTTCATAAAATATTGTACAGCAGATGACTTGGCATACGGAAGTAGCTAGGAAACACACGGAATTTGTATAGCCATATATTCTCAACCAACTTAAATTGGAGACTTGGAAAAATCTAAACGGAGAAAGGTACCTTTCTTATCAACATGTATATAGATAGAAACAATGATTGCCAGCTAGCTCGACATAACTAATCTGTCCTATACTACAAGGTTTGTATTCAAGTGATCATGATTATGAAATGGCGCAAGTTTTATATATATATATATATATATATATATATATATATATATATATATATATATATATATATATATATATATATATATATATATATAGGAAAATGCTACTTGTACACCCGTAAGGGGTATACATCTCACACCCCCACCCATCTAAGGGTGGGGGTGTGATGAGGGGTCACTTGATGTGACCCGTAAAAAATATCGACACCATTAAATGGGTGGAGGTGTAGGATGTACACCCCTTCGGGATGTACATGTAGCATTACTCATATATATATAGTTCGGCTATAATGCTATTAATAGCACTAAATATTTTGTGCTACCAAATTTTTCACCATTAAATTTATTTTTTTAATTATTTCTAATCATTATATCATACTATTTTTTCATCCAAACCACACATTTCTGAATTTAATGGCTAAAAACTTAATAGCACCAATGACCTGGTTTATTTTTGAAAATAAACTTAGCTAGAAATGTGAAGCAACTAAGCTTCGAACTCGGGTCACGGGTATCAACTACCAAGCCATTTGCCACTTGCACTAGTTTTTGTGCTATTAAGTTTTTGACCCTTGGATGATGAGATGTGTGCACGTGGTTAGGATGATGGGGACACCTAAGGTTTAGTGGATGGCTGGTTGAATAGTATGATCTAAGAGTTGAAAATGATCAAATGGGGTTGATTTAATGGTAGAAAACTTGATAGCATCAAATGCTTGGTGTTATCGATAGCATAGTAGCATATATATATATATATATATATATATATATATATATATATATATATATATATATATATATATATATATATATATATATATATATATATATATATATATATATATATATATATATATATATTTCGGCTACTATGCTTGTACAAACACTAAGCAATTAGTACTTATAAGTTTTCGACCGTTAGATCTATCCCTTTAACTAATTTCATCCCTTACATCGTTTTATTCTACCAACCACTTACTTAACCCAAGAGACCCACTATCATCCTAACCACACATCTTTCATCCAAGGGCTAAAAACCTACAAGCACCAATGACTTGGTACTTTAAAAAACATAGGAGCTCAATTATATATATATATATATAATTTAACTTATATGCTTTTAAAATACCAATGGTGCATGTAGGTTTTTAGCTATTCGATGAAAGAATGTGCGGTTAGGATAATAGTAGGCCCCTTGGGTTTAGTAGATGGCTGGTGGAATAGTATGATCTAAGAGGTTAATTAGTCAAAGGAATAGATCTAATGATAAAAAACTTACAAACACCAATTATTTTGTATTTTTATAAGCATATTAACCCGACTCATATATATATATATATACAGAGAGAGAGAGAGAGAGAGAGTCCGACTACTATACTATTAATAGTATTAAGTTATTGGTGCTATCAAGTTTTCTATCCTTAGATCAACCACTTTGATCATTTTCACCCGTTAGATTTTATTATTTTCCAACCACCTATTAAACCCAAGAGGCCTAGTACTATCTCAACCACACATCTTTGAATTCAAGAGTTAAAAACTTAATAGCACCAATGACTTGATACTATTAATAATATTCCAGCCTAGCTATATATATATATATATATATATATATATATATATATATATATATATATATATATATATGAGTTCGGCTACTATACTATCAATAGTACCAAGCATTTGGTGCTATCAAGTTTTCTACCCTTAGATCAACCCCTTTAATTATTTTCATCCGTTAGATTTTACTATTTTCCCAACCACCTATTAAACCCAAGGGGCCCACTATCATCTCAACCACACATTTTTTAATTCAACGGTTAAAAACTTAATAGTACCAATAACTTGATACTATTAATAATATTCGAGCCTAGCGCTCTCTCTCTCTCTCTCCCCCCCTCTCTCTCTCTCTCTTTATATATATATATATATATATATATATATATATATAGTCCGGCTAGAATACTATGGATAGCACCAAACAATTAGTGCTATCAAGTTTTCAGCCATTGGATGAAAAGATATGCGGTTGGGATTATAGTGGTCCTCTAAGATTTTTACTATTCAATCAACCACCTAGTAAACCCTAGGGGACCACTATAATCCCAACCGCATATTTTTTCATCCAACGGCTAAAAACTTGATAGCACCAATGGTTTGATGCTATCGATAGTATTCTAGCCTAATTATAATTATATATATATATATATATATATATATATATATATATAATTGAGCTTTTATGTTTTTAAAAGTACCAAGTCATTAGTGTTTGTAGGTTTTAGTCATTGGATGAAAAGATGTGTGGTTATGATAATAGTGGGTCTTTCGGGTTAAGTGAGTGGTTGGTGGAATAAAATGATCTAAAAGATGAAATTAGTCAAAGGGGTAGATTTAACGATAAAAAACTTACAAGCACCATTTGCTTGGTGCTTGTACAAGCATAATAGCCGGACTATATATATATATATATATATAGTAGAGCTTATACATTTTTAAAAGCATAAGCTCAAATATACTTGTGATTTTTTCATCATTGGATTTGCATTTAGATCCGTGCTATTGTTCTTTCTCTTTCTCTCATTAGTTTTCTTTACAAAAGCACGAATCTCAATGCAAATCCTATGGTGAAAAATTCACAAGCATTTTTGACCTTGTGCTTTTAAAAATGGGAATGTATAAGTGTACACCCCCAAGGGGTGTACATCTCACACCTCCACCCATCTAAGGGTGGGGGTGTGATGAGGGGTCACTTGAGGTGACCCCTAAAAGCCATCCCCACCCTTAAATGGGTGGGGGTGTAGGATGTACACCCCCTTGGGGGTGTACACCTAGCATTTATATATATATATAGAGCAATGCTACATGTACACCCCGAAGGGGTGTACATCATACATCTCCATCATTTTAATGGTGGCGATATTTTTTACGGGTCACATCAAGTGACCCATCATCACACCCCCACCCTTAGATGGGTGGGGGTGTGAGATGTACACCCATTACGGGTGTACGCATAGCATTTCCCATATATATATATATATATATATATATATATATATAGAGTCCGATTACTATGTTTGTTATGGTACCAATCAATTAGTGATTGTAAGTTTTCTACCATTAGTGAAGCGGCAGCATGCTGCCTTTCTCTAAAAAAAAAAAGTTTTCTACCATTAGATTTATTTTTTTTTGACTAATTTTATCTCTTAAATTATATTATTTCACCAATTAATCACTAAATCCAAGAGGCCCACTATCATTCTAACCACACATCTTTTCATCCGAGGACTAAAAACTGAAAAATATCATTGAGTTGGTACTTTTAAAAACATAGGAGCTCAATTTTATATAGAGTTCGGCTACTAGTATAAGTACCAAGCAACTTGTGCATGTAAGTTTTCTACCGTTAGATCTACCCCTTTGACTAATTTTATCCCGTAGATCATTATATTCCACCAACCATTCACTTAATCTAAGGAACCCACTATCATCCTAACCACATATCATTTCATCTAAGGGCTAAAATCTACAAGCACAAATGACTTAGTACTTTTAAAAGCGTAGGAGGTCAATTATATATATATAGAGAGGGAGAGAGAGTTGGGTTGAAATAGTATCGGTAGTAAACGGTTTCGTTGTTATAGATTTATTTTGGATGATAGAGCATCTGAATAGACAATCAATACTCTTGAACATGATCTAGACCAATGAAAATATCCAAAAATTAAATTTAAAATCTTTTCGACATAATTAATTTAATGATTAAAGAGTTGCAAAATTTATAATTTTAATAATAGATATGAGATATTTACTCGTTTAACGGTGTAAAGAAACCTAATTAAATCAATTAAATTTTGGTTGATTTTTTTTAAAAACTATTTAAAATAAGATTTATAGTTTTGATACCGATTATAAAAATTCTATTACAATTTTTTTAAGGATATTTATTTTTAACTATTCATTTTTGTGTCTACTTGATGCACAAGTAAACAATATCAAAAAAAATATAAAATTTGATTTCTAGATATTTTTAGTGGTCTAGATCATATTCAGCGATGTTGATTGCCGATTTGGAAGCTTTATTATCGAAAATAAATCGGTAGCAACTAGACCTGTTTTCTATTGATAGTATTCTAGGCCAATTTGTGTGCTTTTAGAAGCACGAAGGCCTCCGTACTCCCAAGTTGTTTTCGATGTTGGGACTTTCGAATAGACGATCGACTCTATTAGATTTGATCTAGAATATTTGAAATATGTAGAAAATAAAATTTGCGATTTTTCAATATCATATACCTAGTAATCGAAAGGGCTCAAAATCAAAATCTCACAAAATGTGATGATATGATACTAAAATTTTAGATTAAAGATGTTGATCTTGTTTTATATAGTATAAAAAATTTTAAATCAAAATTTTATATGATTTGGATATTTTTACACCGTTAAACTTGCAAACGGCTCGCTACAATCATTAAAATTATTGATTTTGAGTCATTTTAATCACTAGGCAAATAATATCAAAAAATCTAGAAATTTATTTTCTATGTCTTTTAATATTCTAGATTAAGTTTAATAAAGCCGACCATCCATTCGGAAGTCTCAACCATAAAAACAACTTTGAAGCACGGAGGCCTTGTGCTTCTAAAAATATTTAAGCCTAGCTCTCTCACTATATATATATATATATATATATATATATATATATATGAGAGAGAGAGAGAGAGAGGAGTTCGGCTACTATGCTTGTAAAAGTACCAAGCAATTGATGCTTGTAAGTTTTCTACCGTTAGATATATCATTTTGACTAACTTTACTCCTTAGATCATACTATTCAACCAACTACCCACTAAACCTAAGGGACCCACTATTATGCTAATCGTACATTTTTTCATCCAAAGGCTAAAAAACTACGAGCACCAATGACTTGGTACTTTTAAAAGCATAGGAGCTCAATTCTATAGAGTCTTGCTACTATGCTTGTAAAAGCACTAAGCAATTGATGTTTGTAAGTTTTCTACCGTTAGATCTATTCTTTTGACTAAATTTATTTCTTAAATCATACTAGCTATTCCACCAACCACCCACTGCACCCTAGGAGACCATTGTCATCATAACTGTACATTCCTTTATCTAAGAGCCGAAAACTTAATAGCACGAATAATTTAGTATTATTAATAGTATAGTAGCCTAACTATATATATATATATATATATACTCTCCATTGAACCATTCTGCACTGTGTCAGGACATATCCATGGTACTGTTTCATGAAATAAATCATTTGGTCCTTAACTTACACAAATTTGTGGGGAAAAAAAAAGTAATAGAGCCAAAAATTCCAGAAATATCAAGAGTTGCCAAGCTTAGCATACATAGAAGCACATTCACAGCTTCGATCAGACCATGAAGCCTATATTGGCTATATTGCAAAGCAACATACACTTTAAACATCTCTGCATATGTTGGGCCATTGTTGCAGCTAAATTCACGCAGCATGTCCCGAGTAGAAATCAGTTCATGTTTGTTTCGGCTTTTGGAGAAGCTTTTCTACTCCGAAAAAGCAACAACCAAGAATTAATATAGCAAACACAGTTAAAGTGTGGTATGCAGAAATTAAGCTGAAGATAGACTTTTGGGTCTCCAATAAATCACAAAAAACTTTAATTATAAGCTATTACTTCTTTGCATCGAAGTTGATCACCTGTGACAATGATAAGGGACCATTAACAAAGTGGCGGATTAAGAAATAGAGGTTTGTAGTACTATAAAAATCTGCTAGAAATAGCTTTTAAAGCTCATAAATTTTGGTTATCACTGGGCATTGGCAAGCTGCATACAAATTGGTTTTGTGTAGCTAGGCTGTGGAGCAGTATTTATGGTTTCTCCTTTTGCAGGTAAGAAAGGCCACATTTGTACCCACCACTGGTACCACAAGATGAATAATTTAGTTATTTTGCATGGCCATGTGATACCTCATGATAAGTATAGTAATGTTCCCGTCCTGCTTTGTGGTTGGGATACTACAACAAAATTAGATTAAAGAAACATATTTTTGTGAAATTTTTATGTAAGTGTCATATTTATATTTTATCTATATTCAAAATTAGCTTATAGGGACATATTTTTAGAATACATTATAATAATGTGTCGCTATACAGTCTAGCGACTGTACATATAACGATACTAATAATAAGTGTCGGTATTTTTATCAGCAACACTTTTTTTTAGTGAGAGAGAGACGGCAGGAGGAGGTTTGCACATGTCAAAATTTAAATGCGAGAATGGTTTCACACAGAATAATTACCAAAGAAGTAAAAGATTGATATATATTATTTTGGTAGTTATATGATGTAAGACCCTTATATTTGCATAGGTGTATCTTTTTGGATCTATGATAACGCTTTTCCTATCGGAAAAGCAGATGTTTTGATATAATATAGAGATTTTTAATTAGTTTATGCATATGGTTTAAAATACTGTAGAAATTTCCTACTATCTCAACAGCAATGAAAAACCCTTTTTGCGCGGATGCAAAGCTTTTCTCTTCGTATCATTATTTTGCTAGAAATGTGAGTTTCCTTGATCTCACACAAAAGGGCTTTTGATAAAATGTTAGGTGTATTGGTCTCATTGGCTCATAACTACATATACCAGCATCTTACGGCTGAAGTTTTAATGTCTAATTTTGGCGTCTTGAGTAGTTTGCCAAAAGCAAGTCCCCAAAAGCAGCACTTATTGCATGGAGACTTGAAATTAAAAAAAGTGCTAGACTCCTGCAATCCCTACTTATAAATTATATTTTGATAATGAGACATCCGAGTTAGCGATCGATTTCGTTAGATATAATCTACATTGTTCATAAAATTATTTAGAAATCAAAATTTAAAATTTTTGAACTTCGTTTGTTTAGTGAACGAGTAGCCTCAAAATGAACAGCTGAAAATAAAAATTTTATAAAAAATAATGATAAAAAATTTAAATTTTAAATAAAAAATTATGATCTTATTCTTTACGTTAAGTAGTATTAAAGTTTATCATAATTTGAATTGTTTCACCCCCATTGAATTTACAAGCCCGCCGTTGATCACTAAATAAATAATGTCGAAAAATTATGAGAATTAATTTCTAAATAATTATAATAGTGTTGTTAGGATTTGATTAGATTTATAATTGAATCCTAATTATATTATAATTAATATTTAAATCGGCTAAAAGTAAATTAATTTAGATTTAAATATTAATAGAGTAGAATTTTTAAATATATTAAGATTTGGATATATTATATCCTATGCATTATATAATACATGTGGTGGATTAATTAGCGTTGTGGAGAGCAAAAGTTTTGGGTGAATTAAGGCTAACTTGAAGTGCTCTTGTGTTGGTGTGCCCACCGTGGGATGATGAACAGTTACATCTACCTGGTCTATGATGCACGAGAGAGTAATTTTTTAGATTTATAGAAAATGAGGGAATGGTGGGAGAGCGGTTGAAGCTATTCTATTGAAAAGAAGTGTCAAGTGTAATTTTTTTTATTGATTAATAA
The DNA here is from genome assembly GCA_029204045.2 of Tillandsia leiboldiana. Classification (NCBI taxonomy): domain Eukaryota; kingdom Viridiplantae; phylum Streptophyta; class Magnoliopsida; order Poales; family Bromeliaceae; genus Tillandsia; species Tillandsia leiboldiana. The sequence goes on along the minus strand of CM055064.1, from coordinate 639,471 downwards.
ATTTAATTTTATTTATATTTTTTATTTTAATTTTTTATTTTTTATTTTTTTTTTTTGGTTGCGTCAGTTTTATTTTCTGTTAAAAAGTCGGATTTGTAATAAAAATTTGATTTGATTTTTCTGTTGCAGAATTCTAACCATCGATGCCGATAGATTGTGGATTCATAAAAGTTGATATTACGACGAGTATTAGATTCCCAACAAACGTAGATTATACCTAACCGAGTCAATCGTTGAATTGAATGTTTAATCATCGAAAATAACTTTCCAACACAGAAGCTTTCATGCTTTTGAAAACACGGAAGGTGTACTCTTAAAAATATACGAAGAGGTAGATAGGAATATTACAGGGAAACAGGTTGGAGCTAACTTAATACCATTGATATGAGTATACATTTTTGGTGCTGTCACAGGAATGCAATATATTATTACTGTACGTTGCTTCTGTTTCACCGCGCTAGCTACATAATAAAGCTACTATTTTTAAACAGTCCTATTTTTAACTCTTGCTCCCAGTTACGACGTCCACAGAGGCAAAATTTAACGTGAATGAAATATATTCTAATCCTGCCGATGTTTAATGGGGGAGCTGAAAATGAAGTCGGTGGCAGGGCTCAGAGTTCGCCGATTTGCTATTCGGCGCCGAATCATCTCCTGACGCCGAATTTATCCCACGGACAAATGACCTCATCAGATTCGGACGCGCAGAGGTCGCATGGATGGACGGTTCGGATCTCTCCTTATCCTTTTTTTTCTTCCCCCGACACACTCATTTCTCGCATAACGTTTCTTGAAAAAGACGTTCCCCGCCATTAATAGCCTCACTTTAAAATCCCAACCACCCAACGGTTAAAGTCTCTAAACCCCGCCATTTTTCCTTCCTAATACATTTTTACTCTCTCTCTCCCTCCTCTCCCTTTTCGCGTTTGTGCAAGTAACAACGAAACGCGAGCGCGCGCGAGAGAGAGAGAAAAGAGACGCAATAAATGCTGGCTCCGAGTCGGTGGATCCAACCCCAACCCTATACTCCTCCCTCTTTTAAGACCCCCCTCCTCCTCTCTCCACCACCCCCACTCCCACCCATTTGAGCGACAGGGTTAGGGTTAGGGTTAGGGTTAGGGTTGGGGTTACGATGTGGGCGCCCATGGAACCGGCATTCTCGAGGTCGAGCTCGTACCGGGAATGCGGTGGCGTGGAGGAGGAGGAGGATGAGGAGCAGGCGCTCCGAAGGGCGGCGATCGAGCGCCTCCCCACCTTCGCCCGGGTCCGCCGAGGCCTCTTCCGCCGTGGCGGCGACTCCCTCAGCTCCTTCTCCGAGGTCGACGTCGCCGCGCTCAGCTCGGAGGACCGAACTGCGCTCATCGACCGACTCCTCAGCGACGCCGGTGATGCCGGGCAGTTCTTCAGCCGGATCCGGCGGAGATTTGATGCGTGAGATTTGATTTCCCCTCTTGCTCATTCTCAGATTTTGTTTCTAGCAACTGAAAACGCTAATGCAACTTGTTTTAGATATAGTATAAACAAGATAACTGGATTTTAGTATCAATTGTTTCTAACGCAAGTGGCAAAGGGTTTAGTGTTTGATACTTGAGACCCGAGTTTGAAACCAAGTTGCTTCACATTTTCAGCTAAGTTTATTTTTAAAAATAAATAAAGCAGGCAGCATACTAACTTTCTCTCTCTCAAAAAAAAAAAAAAAAAAAAAAAAACTGGATTTTAGTGTAAAATTCCTTCTTTCTTTTTTTTTTTTTTAAAAACTTATTATCTAATTGCAGTTTCACTATAAGACTGAATGCTTTGTTATGCAGAGTGAACCTTGAATTTCCCAAGATTGAAGTAAGGTTTCAGGATCTGAAAGTAGGTGCTTATGTTCATGTTGGGAGCAGAGCATTGCCGACGATCCCCAACTACATATGTAACATGACTGAGGTAGATTTGCATCACTATATTTTGTAGCTTACCAGTGTATGAGATTACAACGAAGTTCCAAGTTTGGACTTACTCTAATGGATATTCAGTTGTTTTCGCAAGGCTTTTCTGAGATACCTGAGAATCTTCCCAGGCAGAAGAATCAAACTGCCAATATTGGACAACATCAGTGGGATTATCCGGCCCTCTAGGTATGACCACAAAGTTATTCTGATACTTTCCATTGTGATCTTTATTTGCTCCTCATTGGATGAAATTGGCACTTGCTACAGACTGACGCTGCTTTTGGGTCCTCCGAGTTCTGGAAAGACAACCTTGCTTTTGGCTCTTGCAGGGCGGCTTGGTTCTGGTCTGCAGGTTGGGGATAGTTGTTTGTTTTGATCTGGCTGAAAATTGAAGTTTCTGACATCTTCTAAGTAACGTAATCAGATTTAGAAGAAGTTTCCTTGATCCTTTTATCTGAAGGAAACTTTACCCTGCCATCGATACAACTATTTACCTACTGTTTGCTATCTACCATGATGAAAGTGAATGCAATGCTACACGACATTTTACAATTCTTAAGCCTTTATGGTCTTCTCCATATAGTTAAACTAATATTGCTTTTGTTTGAGAGATTTCAACCAACAAACTGCATGCTCAAACATCTCTCATGCTTTTCTATCTTATATTGCTCTTGCTTTATCGTGGGATCTGCATAGTTCCGTTCCACTGCTATCTTTGCTTTCTCTACACCTATATAGGAGACATAATATTAAGGTTGTACCTTTTTTCTTGTGAATGCAATATTATGTGTTTCTTGTTTTAGCTTGGTTTTGCTTGATTTTCTGTGTATCAAATTTCTGCAGATGTCAGGGAACATTACCTATAATGGGCACAATCTGAAGGAATTTGTTCCTCAGAGAACATCTGCCTATGTCAGTCAGCAGGACTGGCATTGTTCAGAGATGACAGTCAGAGAAACTCTAGAATTTGCGGGACATTGTCAGGGTGTTGGAATAAAATATGGTAAGTTGATAAATCTTGATATTCTGGTTATGTATCGATCAAACTTTGAAGTCCTCTTGCTAAATGATTAATTTTTTGTATTTATCAATTTGCAGATATGCTTACGGAGCTATTGAGAAGAGAAAAGAATGCAGGGATAAAACCTGATGAGGATCTCGATATATTTATGAAGGTTTTTTTTTTTTCCCCCCTTACAGGCATAATCAAGATTAGTGTCTTAAAAGTCTGCCAAAATAATGGAGCTTTCTTGTCTCAGGCATTGGCTTTAGAAGGCAAGCAGGCAAACCTTGTAGCAGAGTATATAATGAAGGTATATGATCATATACTTGATCATGTATTTAAATGACTTTTCTATTCTTTTAGTTCTCTAAGCTGCTAAGTTTCACCTAGCCAAGATTTTAGGGCTGGATATCTGTGCCGACACCCCTGTTGGAGATGAGATGATCAAAGGGATCTCAGGAGGACAGAAAAAGCGCCTTGCCACAGGTGAATTGCTGTTCCTTATGTACATTTGCACCATTTTCCAACTTTCCCTATTCGGCCTTTCCATTGAAATCCATGAATACTAGTAAGGGCTCTATGGTTTGATTTCTCAAATGATTTGTTAGATGTATTGTTCCATCAGGTGAATTACTAGTTGGACCTGCTAGAGTGCTATTTATGGATGAGATCTCAAATGGTCTTGACAGTTCAACTACTTATCACATAATAAAGCATCTAAAACATTCTACGCAAGCACTTGATGGGACCACAATTATATCTTTGCTGCAACCAGCTCCCGAAACTTTTGAACTATTTGATGATGTAATCCTCATATCCGAAGGCCAGATTGTTTATCAGGGACCTCGTGATGCTGCAGTTGATTTTTTTGCTGGCATGGGATTCAGGTGCCCAGAACGTAAGAATGTGGCTGATTTTTTCCAAGAAGTAAGCGATCAGATACTGCTATTTTATCATTAGGCAGTTGGCTAGTTCTCCATAGTCCACTGTAGGGGTACATATATATGTCCCTACAAAATCATGCTTCTACAAATATATACCCCTTGAGAATGCAGTTTCTTACAACAAATACTGTTATCTTGAAGTTTGGGTAGTCATCCAATTTACTGGGGGAAAGGTTTTCAGAGGGCATATCTGAAATTTCAGATTTTGCGGGGATATATGTGTATATATGTAAAATTTACCTCTTTGGTATATTTTTTTTCAACTTTTGCATGTCCTGCTCCTTGAATTGCAGGTTACATCTAAGAAGGACCAGCAACAGTACTGGTATCTATATGACTATCCATACCAGTTTATACCTGTATCGAAATTCGCTGATGCTTTCAAATCATTCCATGTTGGTAAGAAATTGTCAGAGGAATTGGCCGTTCCATATAACAAAGAAAATAACCATCCTGCTGCGCTTTCAACTTCTAGCTATGGTGTAAAGAGATTTGAGCTTCTGAAGGCCAACTTCAACTGGCAGCTTTTGTTGATGAAACGGAATTCATTTGTCTATGTCTTTAAATTCATTCAGGTACTGATGATCAGAATTATTAACAAATGAAATGAATTTTCCTAACCATTTATCTATCAATATTATTTTATCAAATATCTTTGATGATATACAAACTAGTTCATGGTTAGCTAAACCTAGTGCAGCAAAGTGCTACTCTGACAAGGAGCACGAGTCTTCTCATAAGGCCAGATCAGATTGTGTTTGATACTTTTAAATTTTTTCTTACTGCTCCAGTACTTCTTGCTCTGTCGTTTCACTAAATTTTGTATCAGGACAAAAATACCTTCTATGAGTATGTCATTCTAATGTGGTCATGAGATTCTGGATTCCTTGGTATTACTTTTTTAGGCTTTAGTTCTGTAAGTTTTGGAAGAAAATAAAACATTATCCAGATATTTTAATCAGGTTTCTGATATGGAGCATTGAATTGGTATTTATAGCTTTGTGTATTAACATCTTGTATATGATAGTTTCTATGCTTCATCAATTAGATATTTTAAATTGGTCTGATGTAGCTGCTGCTGCTCTGTTTGCAGCTTTTGCTTGTTGCTCTTATCACTATGACAGTGTTCTATCGATCAACAATGCACCGTGAGACAGTGGATGATGGGATTGTCTATCTTGGGGCACTATATTTTGCAATAATAATGATCCTATTTAATGGCTTCACTGAAGTTTCATTGTTAATTACGAAGCTTCCTGTGCTTTACAAACACAGGGACTTGCACTTCTATCCACCCTGGACTTACACACTTCCTTCGTGGCTTCTAAGTGTTCCAACTTCAGTAATAGAATCGGCGATGTGGGTGATAGTTACTTATTATGTTATTGGCTATGATCCACAATTTACAAGGTATCGGCTCGATCTGTATATATATACACTTTATGGTTGGAGACTGCATTTTGATTGGGCTTTATATAAATGTCTCTGCAAAATCTGAATTTTTTTATATGCCCCATGAAAGTCTGCCCTTCTCTTATCTAGGAAGTCATCCATTAAATGGGTAAGGTTCGGCTTCTATAGGTAAAAGCATTTTAAAGAGTGGATTTTGTAAGCAGAAGGGTAAATGTTTAAGAAATTTAAGTTTTTGACTTGTGCATATGAAATCCAAGATGTTGCGTAGACTATTATGTAGATATCCCTTGCACTAAAAATCTCAAGTATATTTGTTCATCTGCAGATTCCTTGCCCAATTTCTGCTGCTTTTCTCTTTGCACCAAATGTCTTTGGCTCTTTTTCGGGTGATAGCATCTTTGGGTCGAAATATGATAGTTGCTAACACCTTTGGATCATTTGCTATGCTGGTTGTCATGATTCTTGGAGGCTTTATCATTTCCAGAGGTTGGAACTTTCTCTAAGACCTCTTCTTTTGGGTACTTTTCTTTGATTGTGAATGCCTGTTATTTCTTCTAATGGAAATTTTCCTTAAACTGTAACAGATAGTATACCAGTCTGGTGGATCTGGGGATATTGGATCTCTCCACTAATGTATGCCCAAAATGCTATTTCAATAAATGAATTCCTAGGGCATTCTTGGGACAAGGTAATGCACATCTGTGTTCAATTCTCAGTACATATTATTGTCAACAAGGATTAGAGATAAATCTCATCTCTACTATTTCGTTCATAGTTTATGTTACATATATACATGAATGCTGATTATGCTTGTTACATTTAAAACTGAATAGATAAAAACAAATCAATAGTATAGTTGGTACAGATAAGAAGAGGAGTTTAGATATTTTTCAATACAGGTAGAATAAGCTTATCCTAATCCATTATCTTTAACACCCTCCCGCAAGCTGAGCCGCAATAAGCTTGGATCATAGAATCTTGAAATTTGGTGAAGATATGCCTTTTGTCATGACATCCGCGATTTGAGATTCACTCGGGATGAAGAGAACTTGTAATTTTCGTTGGCGGACCATGTCACGTACAAAGTGAACATCAATCTCAATATGTTCAGTATGACAGTGGAAAATTGGATTAGCAGTTAAATATATTGCACTAATATTGCCTCAATATACTACGGGAGAATTGTTGGAGGATATTACTAAATCAGTTAGAAGATATTGAAGCCATCGGATTTCAGCAGCAGCATTTGCAATAGCGCGATATTCAGCTTACGTGCTTGATCATGAAATAGTTTTCTGTTTCTTAGCAGACCATGATATGAGATTAGATCCAACAAATATAGCATAAGCAGATGTCAAGTGATGATCATCAGGCAACCTGCCCAATCAACATCGAAATAACAAGAGATATTGAAGGAATAATTCTTTGTGGCATTTAATCCTCGAAGAATCCAATAGACTTTGTCATCATCAAATAGTGGTCTTTGGATTGCTTCAAGTTCATCACAAAGACTTTTAAATTGCTTAATATAGGAAGACATGGATGTGCTACCTTCTTCAAATATTGAATTTGATGATGAAAATGAAATTCTCGAGATTCGGATTGCTGGGTAAAATGATCAGCAAGTGTATCCCAAACTTCCTTGGATGTAGTTAATTCTACCACATGAGGTAGAATTGCCTCAGAAATTGTTGATCGGATCCACGAGATTAGCAGTTGATCAAGCTGCTTCCATTTAATAAAATCTGGATTGGATTTTGGGGCACCATCAGTTGATGACGATAGAAGCATTGAAGGACATTTCATAGCCCCATCGACATGGCCAAGTAGCTGATAGCCAGTTAGCAAAGGAAGGAATTGACTCTTCCATAATAGATAATTCTTATCAGTAAGTTTGATGGAAGATTAGATTAGTCAATGTTGGAAGGAAGGCTATCAAGAAAGTGGGATCAGTCGTAGTGGAATTTTCATGAGTTTGAGGTGGTGAGTTCATATTATAGTGGAAGGAAATTTTTTTTAAAAAAAGAATACTGGGCACTATCAATGGATTAAATATATTGATATCGCTCTGATACCATGTAAACAAGGATTAGAGATAAATCTCATCTCTACTCTTTCATTCATAGTTTATGTTACATATATATACATGAATTCTGATTATGTTTGTTACATTTAAAACTGAATAGATAAGAACAAAGCAATAGTATAGTTGGTATAGATAAGAAGAGAAGAGTCTAGATATTTCTCAATACAGGTAGAATAAGCTTATCCTTATCCGTTATTTTTAACAAGTATCTCTCTTGCATCTGGTTATACTTTTTAACCACTGGAGCTCTGTGTTCTTGAAATGTGTAGATTTGCATCTGTTACCATGTCAATTTTGTTATCATTAAGAAGGCATAATAATTATTCTATCTGCTAATGGACATCTATTTCAATCTAGTAGAAATTAGGTTGGATTATCTTATCTGTTTTAAACCTATATTCTAGTGGCAGAGCTCTTACTGATAAAAAAAATTTGGTTTTTAATTACATTTGTTATATTCTCGTATTTGCTGTAAAAATTTTAGTAGTCGCACTTGTGCATGCGTAATAATGTGCTATTATTTCCTATTATTGCAGAAAGTTGGAAAGAATGGTGTCCCATTAGGTGAAGTAGTACTGAACGGCTACGGTTTATTTTCAGAGAGTTATTGGTACTGGATTGGTGTTGGTGCCTTGTTTGCTTACACAGTCGTACTCAATATCCTATTCACCGTGTTCCTGACTTATCTGAACCGTAAGCTCTATCCGACCTGTGCCAATGCATTTCAGACTTAATATTAACTTAAGGTTAACTTTCTTTTGGTTAAATTTAATTAGCACTTGGAAGGCAACAAGCTGTTGTTTCAAAAGATGAAATTCGACAGAGAGATCAAAGGAGAAGAGGGGAGAGAATTGCTGTCGAGTTAAGATCCTATTTGCGCTCAGACTCACTTACAGGTCTGTTGAACTATCCCGACCAATTAGTGTAACTATCTACTTCCTTTGCTTTGTCTTATATTTGGTTTTGAACTACCTTAACTAACATTCTGGTAAACAACTTCTCTTCTTTTCCTCAGGAACAAATTTGAAGGAAAAGAAGGGCATGGTTTTACCTTTTCAACCTCTTTCCATGAGCTTTAAGGACATTAATTACTATGTGGATGTGCCTGTGGTAAGTTTATCTGCTACGTGTCCTACTTTTTCTGTCTGGTAAAATATTATATATTTATTCATTCTTATCCAGTTTTGCTAGCAGGAACTGAAAAAGCAAGGGATAGTGGAGGATCAACTACAACTATTAGTGAATGTAACTGGAGCATTTAGGCCTGGAGTACTCACTGCACTCGTTGGGGTTAGTGGTGCTGGTAAAACTACCCTTATGGATGTTTTAGCTGGTCGGAAGACTGGAGGACTCATAGAAGGAAGCATCATGATCTCCGGCTTTCCTAAAAACCAAGAAACTTTTGCTAGGATTTCTGGTTATTGCGAGCAAAATGATGTGCATTCTCCCTGTGTGACAGTTATTGAAGCACTACTTTTCTCTGCCTGGCTTAGGTTGCCTTCTCATGTTGACTTAGAGACTCGAAGGGTAATGCTTTAACTACTGCTCGTGTTTAAACTTAGTAAGTTTTTCGCCTACATACTTATGCAGAATCATTTATCGACATAAATACCACTGGAAAACCTGATTCATCATATATATCCCTGAAAAGTGCTGTTTTCACAAAAAAATAACTTTACCTTTGTGCAGTCATCTAAATCATAGGGCCAGGAGTTGGCTTTGTATAAGAAAACTGCCCGATACTGCAGAAATTAAGTTTTTGAAAAGCATCTATGAAAGTGCAGATTTTGCAAGCACTTTTACTATTCTTTTTTGATGTCTCATGGAGCACTTCTTTGCAGGTTTTTGTAGAGGAGGTGATGGAACTTGTTGAGCTCAATAGATTAAGTGGTGCCCTTGTTGGCTTACCAGGGGTGAATGGTTTGTCCACAGAACAGCGGAAAAGGTTGACCATAGCTGTAGAGCTAGTAGCAAATCCTTCCATTGTGTACATGGATGAACCTACATCAGGATTAGATGCCAGAGCTGCAGCCATCGTGATGAGAACTGTGAGAAATATAGTTGATACCGGGCGGACCATTGTCTGCACGATTCATCAGCCAAGCATAGACATTTTTGAATCTTTCGATGAGGTTGCTCTCTTTCTTTAGCTATTACATAGCTTGTCAGTATTGAAGTTGCTTTATATAATTAGGTTGTTTCTAACTCTAATATTAGAACTCTATATTAATTGCCACTTTGCATTTTTGTTGAGTGAGCATCATTGTACCTTCTTAATAAATAACCCCAGTGGTTGCATTTTCTTGAATTTAATTTTCTTCCTTAAATTATATTCTAACCAACCAGCATTTTGATTATAAGAATATATGACAGTTTAGCTATCATGTATGGCATACTAAAATTATGTAGTGATTTTATTCTAACATGTATGGTGTGCCGGAATGTCCCAATTGTACCTGATTGCTTATACATTCTGTACATTTTCAGCTCTTGTTTATGAAGCGTGGTGGAGAACTTATATATGCTGGTCCTTTAGGACCAAAGTCTCGCAAGCTAATTGATTTCTTTGAGGTAAGTTATCTGCCATGTACCTGTTAATCATTCAAATTATTTAAGAAATTATCAGTTTGACCCGGTTTTGTTAACTTTTCCTCCATAGGCTATTCCTGGAGTGCCCAAGATTAAGGATGGGTATAACCCTGCTGCATGGATGCTCGAGGTGACTAGTCCTGTAATGGAAAATCGTCTTGGTGTGGATTTTGCAGATTACTATCGACAATCCAAGTTATTCCGGTATAATATTTTTATGTTGTTTGTTTATTACTTAGGGCTTCTCAACCGTTCTTGTCATTTTGACTCTATCAATCTATATTTCTCCAGCCAAAACAGAGAAATTGTTGAAAATTTAAGCAAACCAAACAGCGATTCGAAAGAGCTTAGTTTTCCAACCAAGTATGCACAGTCATTCTTTTCCCAGTATCTTGCTTGCCTGTGGAAGCAGAACTTGTCATATTGGAGGAATCCTCAATATACGGCAGTTCGTTTCTTTTATACGGTTGTCATTTCCTTGATGTTCGGTACAATCTGTTGGCGATTCGGTTCAAAAAGGTATACTTTTCTCATAGTGCTTGTATAAAAGCATTCATCTTCCTCGATCTGAATTGTTGATTAGAGAATAATTGGGTTTATAAGATGTACATTATTACGTAAATTCTTTGATTTGATTTGGCCGGTTGAATGTCAAGATCATTGAAAAAAAACATTGAGGTACTGGGGTTAGCTATTCACAAAACTATCACAGCTAGCCAATATATCTTGTGTAGGTTTAAAATATTTTTGCTAAACATGGCATAGTTTTAAAACTGAAAATAACAATTGGCATGGGATTAAGCAAATGCTGATATTGGCAGAGAAGCAACAATTAATTAGAGAGTCCGAGGAATTTTTCTCCTTTGAAAAACAATACAACCTTTCTTTAAACTAATGAAATGTTATTCACTTCATTTTATGTTTCATTCAGTTATATACAAAACACTTACTGTTCTGAAATTGACAGAGAGACCCAACAAGATATCTTCAATGCCATGGGATCAATGTATGCTGCTGTCTTGTTCGTTGGAATTACAAATGCTACTGCTGTTCAGCCTGTGGTTTCCATTGAAAGATTCGTCTCTTATAGAGAGAGGGCGGCCGGGATGTATTCGGCTTTTCCATTTGCATTAGCTCAGGTCTGATCCATTAAGAAGTCAAATTTCCAACATTGTAATGGCTCAATAACCTAATTATGAGTTTACAACTCTCTCTTTTTTTTGGGCAGGTCTGTGTTGAGTTCCCATATGTACTGGTACAAACCCTAATCTATGGCACCATATTCTACAGTTTGGCGTCATTTGAGTGGACGATGACCAAGTTCTTGTGGTACATCTTCTTTATGTATTTCACATTGCTGTACTTCACCTTTTTTGGCATGATGACGATAGCAATTACTCCAAACCAAAGTGTTGCACCGATAATTGCTGCCCCATTCTACACACTCTGGAATCTTTTTAGTGGATTTTTGGTCGCACGGAAGGTAAGAAAGCGAACTTACACATGTATTATCATTCTTTATTATCGTTTTGGTTGCATTGCTCTTATACTCTTGTCTCAATTAGTGCCTTAAAAAGAACATGATCCCTCTGCTAGCAGTTTCCTGTTGTCTAGATTCTTTCAGGAAACTTCTATATTTTCTGGCACTTTTAGCCATTTAATTAGGTTGGCCATCTTGCCTACCAGTTGCCTTGGCTAACTTCTCGATACAAATACAGAGAGAGGCTATCAAACTAAGGGGCTGTTTGTATGCATGAATATCTTGCTCTACTTGATCTTTATATTTTGTGCAACTTAACCCTCGGTGCAAATCTGGATTACTCATTTTATTGTTCTCTTTTTTCATCTGTGCATATTCATCAGGCTGCTGATTTCCTGTAGAAAACCACTTTTCTTTGCTCCAGTAAAAATCTACCCCACCTTTTTTTTATCTCAAACCCCAAAAAAAGTTTCCTTTTTGGTGTTCTAAATTGCCTTAACTGCTCAACATTATGATATATGCTTGTCTTGCATCTCATAGCTTTTGAGTTTCTACAGATGCTCCTTTTGACTTGAGACAGAAAAATTTATGGATTTTGTTTTTGCTCATTGCAGAGGATACCTGGTTGGTGGAGATGGTATTACTGGGCCGACCCAATATCATGGACTCTATATGGGCTTCTGACCTCCCAATTTGGCGACCTCAAGAAGCCCATGAAGCTTTCGGACGGCATTCATTCGGTGAACATAACTACTTTTCTGAGTGTTCACTTTGGATTTCGGCATGAATTCTTAGGCTTTGTTGCAATTATGGTGGTTGGTTTCTCTGTAATTTTTGCTATGGTGTTCGCCCTAGCAATCAAGTTCCTCAACTTCCAAAGAAGGTGAGAGAAAGAGACAAAGGAGAAGAGTTAGAATATAATTTGGACCTTTATGGCTAATAATTCTCCATTAGTAATCGAATATTTGGAAAAAAAAAAAAAGAAGTACCAGGGAAATGTATAGCAGCCATATTATTCGTACGGCGAAAATATTCTGTTTATACGTGACAATTGTAGTTGAGAATCTGCATTGTAATTTTCTCTTCTCAGTTTTTTATTTTAAGCATCCTGATGAATGATTGAATTAATCTAGTCTTTAAACTTCAAGTTGGTACGACTACACTACTGCAGCCTAGTTGCTCTCATTTTAATATCACTTTTTATAGTTGTTGGGTTTTATATATTCAGAGAAAAATTTATATTAATATGTGTAAAATTGAATATTAATTTTTATACTTTGTGCTCTTCAACCCAAATAAATAATTGGTGCTAGCTAGAAATGTGATGAGTATTATTAAGCAGCTTTACAACCTTTAACTAAAAAGAACATAAAAACAAAAACCACTTCTTTTTTTTTTCTTTTTTCTCTTGGGGGGTGGCGGCAATCTAGGGGATTAGTTATAGAATGGAGCACGTGTAAAGCTGTTACTGGGACTTTTTTTAAAAAATAATTTTATAAATTTTTAAAGTTTGCAAAATAATTTTGTGTAAAATTTTTTTGCAAATGTAATTCAATTTTTGCCGGCTCGGCACCATGCTGGGTAGCCCCACTTGAAGGCGTGTTCACTGTCTTCAGTGTTTTTACTGAAGGCGGTGAACCATTCACCGTCTTTATAATAACCCTGTGACGACGGTGAATGATTTATCACTATCAATATATATACTGAAGACAGTGAATCATTCACCGTCTTTAGTATATATGCTGAAGGCGGTGAATCATTCATCGCCTTCAGCGCATTCGTCAACACTTAGCCAAATTTCGCTAAGTCCTAGAGAATTGGCATGTGTAGTTGTTGTGTTAAAGGCGCTGAATCGTTCAGCGCCTTCTTCATTGTATTAAAGGCGATAAACGATTCAGCGTCTTTAATACAATTTTACAACTTAACCAGTTTTCAAGGAAAATTGGCCTGCTGGGGTGAAGACGAATCCAGATGAGTGCGCTGAAGACGGTGAATGATTCGCCGCCTTCAGCATGAATACTAAAGGCAGTGAATGATTCATCGCCTTCAGCATGTATACCGAAGACGATAAATGATTCACTGCCATCAGTATATACATTGAAGGCGGTGAATCATTCACCCCCTTCATAGGGTTATTGTGAAGGCGGTGAATGGTTCACCGCCTTCAAGTGGTCTATCTAGCGTAGCGCCGAGCTGGCAAAAATAAAATTAGATTTTGTTAGCAACGAGCGCATAAACTGAACAAAATCAATTGGCGATCACGACAGAAAAGTAAAACCAAAATTACACGACAGAAAATTAACACACAGATTTACGTGAAAAAACCTTTGCAGGAAAAAAATCACGGACGAAAGAGGAGAGGTTTCACTATGTAGAAAAGAGGGAATACAAGAGTTCTACTTCGTATAATCGCTCGATCTCACTCTAGGGCAAAATAAAAGAGAATAGGGTTTTTCCCTAGCGGCCCGAGCCCTTCGCTTCCACCACAGACGTTCACAAAATTTCTCATCGTACCGTGAAGCCGTCGGCGAACCTGGATCATAATATCGAAGCAATTTTGATTTTGAGTCACATCTAATAGATTTATAAAAAAATTTTACATAAAATTATTTTGTAAACTTTAAAAATTTATAGGGTTAGTTTTAAAAAAACTCCGTACTTTGTCTTATAATTAGCAACTGTGCATCCCATACGGCTTCTGAAAATTATTCTTGTTTTACTGGTAATGTGCAGTGTCGTTGGCCTATTAAAAGATATTCTCCTTCTCATTTTAACCTTTCCATGCATCCTGATCTTAATCTCAAAAAGTTACAACGTACGTACATTTCCTCATTTCGTTACGTACGTATATGTAAGTTGTGACCTCTATTGCACCTCAAGAGATCTTTATGGGTTGTTTTGTTTCATTTTTTGGTGGAATATTTATTTATTTGCATGCATATATATAACTGCTTGTGGATCCACTTCTTCTAAATTAATCCAAAGCGAAAATCTCACACCCATCCAAACTAGGAACATAGTATATATATACGTCCAAATTGTGCATGTGTATTATCCACAAGCTGTTTTGGTTAGCTAGGCAACATGAAACGTATTCCACTTGACCACATTACTTGGAAAAAAGATAAGTGTGGAACACGTGGATTATGATGTATAGACGACTTGACGTACGTACCACATGCCTTACCATTTCTCCACAGAAAAATTGCATAGCTAGCTACCTATATATCTTGTCATTCTTCTGCAATATAGCTAGCTTACTTCGATCATATATAGTATCAAACCACTTCCCATATTTCCAGGTTAATAAAAACTATATCTATATAGAACTGGTTAGATTACTATACTATTAATAATAGCACCAAAGTCATTGGTGCTATTAGATATTTGACTTTTGGATGAAAAGATATGCGGTTAGAATAATAGTGAGTTCCTAAAGTTCAATGAATGATTGAAAAAATAGTATGATCTAACGAATGAAAATTGCCAAAGAAGTAAATTTAAAGACAGAAAATTTAATAGCACCAAATGCTTGGTACTGCTGATAGTATAGTACAGTAACTGAACTCCTGTAGATATAGAAGTAGGCTACTATATATATTCACTCCACTACATTCTAAATAGTAAGGTATATTCTTTTAGCAATAATTGACTCAATGATGAGCTCACAACGTACAAGCAGAATCCCAACTTAATACGAAATCTTACATAGCAATACTGCCACTTTGGCTAATTCTCTGTCACAACAGGATTAAACAAACTCTCCGCTTTCCATTAGATGACAACACATGATACAAGAGAAAAAACCAAGCACATAAAGCCACTTCTCCTTTTAACAATTCCACTGAGAGGGGGACCCTCTCTGTGAAGATTCTAGAGAAGTTTCACCATTTCCAAAGAGGTAATTAAGGAGAGGAATTGGACAAGGCGAAAGGCCAGGGGTATTTTTTGTCCATGCTGTGTGTATGTAGGTGGGGTATCATATAAAAATATATATATATGGTGTGGGTTAATTTGTGATGCAAGGGCCGGGGTTAAGAGATTCAGTTATCCAAATGGCTCATCCTATGGATGGTTTAGGGGATTGAGGACAAGACAAGGGCACATGGCAATGGAGTGTACATGCATTGCCTCTCCTCTCTATTGGTAGATTTTATTTTATTTTTTTCCTTTTTTTTTTTTTTTTTTTTTTGACCTCTCTCTAAACATGGAGATTGTTGAAGACTCACTCCCAAAGTGTTCTCATCCTTTTAGCTCTTATAGTTACAATTTTCTTTTCTGATCTAAAAACTTAGTTCTTAAAGTTTG
Source organism: Tillandsia leiboldiana (assembly GCA_029204045.2). Lineage (NCBI taxonomy): Eukaryota > Viridiplantae > Streptophyta > Magnoliopsida > Poales > Bromeliaceae > Tillandsia > Tillandsia leiboldiana. Next base: position 623,714 of record CM055064.1, on the reverse strand, counting down.
TTATGGAAGACAAATTAAGTTGTTCCATAATTCTATCATGTAGAGAAGAAGAAAAAAAAAAAAAAAAAAAAAAAAAAAAAAAAAAAAAAAAAAAAAAAAAACCACACATTAGTGATATTAGCTTCAATAATGATGGTGACATTGTCTTTTTTCTAACCTTGGACTTATACACCGACTTAATTGTTATAAAGGATATATTTTAGAGACAAATTTTTAAAACTAAGACTCTGTGAATGCGATTGAAATCATAGTCGTAAATTAATTTGTAGCCGGTCAAAAAAAAAAAAAAAAAAAAAAAAAAAAAACACACCTTCTTTGTTAACCTTGTCTTTTCTTTTTCTTTAATTCACTCAAGTTGTTCCTCCTCTTGTCAGGTACTCACTGTTTCTTCCTTTGTCTACAAGTCCAACACTACAATCCAACACTCTCACTTTAAGATCACCAGTGGATGTCAATTAATACCCACCTTCACCTATTTTGTCACCATACACCCCATCTCTTCATGTTTATTCCTCCCTACCTGCCATAAGTATATACTTCCATTGGAGCCAATTTGATACATGATAGGGATATATAAATGTATGGATCCATCTAAATTTGCTCTAATTAATGAAAAGGGTGCGTGTGTACAGTAATAGAAAAAAGGCTAGGTTTAGTCATGTGCAACACACATGCATGGATAGGCAACTTGTAATTTCCTTTGTTGGTTGTCATGTGCCTGTTCTCTTCCTCTTGGTGTAGTCCATATGCTGAACTCCTCACATGGTGAGCCTCCACTAAAGTGATCAAATGAAGTGATAATTATATATATTAATCTCTTGCATTCATTTGTCTTCATGTATATTATGGCGTACTCCTTAATTATAAGCTTAATTGACTAAGGCTTTACTTACTATATATCCAACTAGCTAGTTTTTACCTAGCTTGTGACAACCTGTATATGGCTTAAGCTTGACTTACTTTATTTGGCAACCTAGCTAGTCGGAATATATATGATCAGCATTATGCAGCCTAGCTTTTTTGATTCAGGTGAAGTAAATACTATAAATGAATTGGAACATAAATACTTGATTTGGTTATCTAGCTACTACGTACTAGCTAGGAGTCAGTACGTGGTGGGTGAATGGATGTGAATATATGTATCAGGGCATGGAGGTGAATAGAGAGAAGTTTGGATTGCATGTGGTAAATGTGAGAAGAGAGAGAGAGAGAGAGAGAGAGAGAGAGAGAGATGTTTATTTGTTTGATGTGTAGGTGCCAGAGTTTGGTGGTCCTTTTACTGATTGATCTATATTAATGTATCATCCTACCATGCTAGCTAGGCTAGACTCTAGTGAGATATGAGTAATAAAAAAACAAGTTGTATTAATATGCCCTTATAAATTAGAAGCTGCAGAGTATATTTATATGTTGCAGACTTGGATGATCGGTCAATCCTGATAATTAGCAATATTATCGACGCAAGTGACAAAGAGCTGGATAGTTGATGGTTGAAATTTGAGATTTCGGATTCAAAATCTAATTACTTCATATTTTTAATTAAATTTATTTTAAAAATAAATAAAATATGTAGCATACTATCTTTCTCAAATGAAAAAAAAAAAAAAGAAAAAAGAAAAGATAATTAGCAATATTAATTTTCTGTTCATGATTGGAAGAAAATTCAACAAAAATTCCTTTCAGAAATATATATTTTTTTAAAAAAAATACTTTATCTGGATAAATATATTTGTAGATGCTTTAGATCTTCAACCTGCCTAATCAAAGTACTTTCTTGGACTTTTCAGCCAATTTATCAAAATGCAAGACGTATATATATCTCCACTCTTAATTAGCTACTTAATTTCTATTTCTATCAAGAAACAAGGTATCTTTTTATAAAAAATTTTTAAAAAAAACAAAAAAAAAACGAGCTAGCTAGCTAGTAAAGTGTTACATCTAATCTAAAATTATCACTAAATGCTAGCTAGGATGGGACGTTGGTTAGTACTTAATTAGTAGTACGATCACGATAAATTATTAAGATTTGATTAGTTTTGTAATTAAATTTTAATTTGATTAGGATTAATATTTAAATCTGTTAGAGATAAATTAATTTAGATTTAAATATTAATTAGAGTATAATTATAATTTAAGTAGATTTTAGTTTATCTTGGGCGGAGTTTATATATATCTCTAATGTAGATAGCATATATATAGAAGTACGTATGATCTTGAGGATGATTGTACGATACAAAAAGAGAGAAAAGAGAGAAGTCTTCTAGATTTATAGAAGACGAGAGAAGGGTGAGAGAGATTCAGGAGGAGGGTTCGGGTTAAAGCTACTATTGCAGAAGAAAATAGCAGTCGGTGTAATTCTTTTCTTGGTTAATGAATTTTATTTCATCCGCATATTTTCTGTTTTGATTTTCTTCTCTTTGTGGTTATATTCGTTCCAGTTTTGTTGAGGGGACGGATTTTTTGATAAAAACCCGATTTGACGTTTCCGTTGCGGAATTCCAACTCTATGTAGTATACCGGCGTGGATTGCGGTACCGGAGCGGGTTGCGGATTCACAGAATCTGGTACCGGGACGAGTACCGAATTTTCCCAACAATTGGTGTCGGAGCCAAAGGTTATTGATCTTCGGAAAGATCGACGAAGATGACCACGAAGTTCGAAATCGAGAAGTTCAACGGCAAAAGCAATTTCGGCTTGTGGCAAATTAAAGTTCGAGCCGTTTTGGTACAACAGGATTTGGACCAAACGTTGAATGGGAAAGAGGCAAAGCCGACGGAGATTACGGATGCGGCATGGGAGAAGATGGAGCGAAAAGCGTTGAGTATGCTTCATCTATTATTAGCAGATGATGTTCTTTACAACATAGCCAACGAGTCAACACCGACGAAATTATGGAAGAAATTGGAAGATTTGTACATGACCAAGTCCTTGACGAATAGATTGTATCTGAAGCAGTGATTGTTCACGCTGCGGATGGAAGAACCGGCTAGCCTACATGAGCATCTGAACGAGTTCAACAAGGTGGTGACCCAGTTGACCAGTATCGGAGTCAATTTGGATGATGAAGATAAAGCGCTTATTTTACTTTCTTCATTACCGGTGACATATTAGCATCTTGTGACCACGTTGCTTTATGGTAAGGAGACCATAAGCGCGGGGACGGTCACGGCAGCGCTTCTCTCGAATGAGATGCGAAAGATGACTCAGGAGTCCGGCATGCAAAGCCATGATACAACTTTGATAGTAAAAGCGAAGAAGGATGTAGAAACATTAGCGATCGAAAGTAGACAAAAGAAGTCGTTATCTGAGGTGGAGTGCTTTTATTGTCACAAGAGATGTCACATTAAGCGCAACTGTCATAAGCTTAAGGATAACTTGAATGAGTTAAAACGGCAGAAGGGAAAAACTGTCGCGGATCAGGACAATCAGACGTCAGCGATGGCGCAGGTGGCAGAATCGGAGATGATCGATTCTGATGTGCTATATGCGGCGACCGGTGATACTAAAAATTTCGGATGATGTATGGGTGCTCGATTCGGCATGTTCCTTTCACGTCTGCCCGGAAAAAGAGTCTTTTGCTACCTATAAGGCGATAAAAGGTGGAAAAGCTCTTATGGGGAACGGGACGGCGTGCAAAGTTTTAGGAATCGGCACGGTGAAGATCCGAATGCATGATGGGATCGTGAGGACGCTGACAGGTGTACGACACGTTCCTGGTTTGAAGCGGAATTTGATCTCGTTAGGTGAGTTGGACTCGAAAGGTTGCAAAATTTCAGCTTCGGGTGGAGCTATGAGGGTGCAAAAACGAGATCGAGTCGTGTGCGTGGCGAACAAGCGTGGGAACTTGTATGTTCTGAACGGGAGAACAATCAGAACCGAAGCAAAAGCAATTTGGGTTCCAAAAGTTTGCGGAGGCGCAATCGCTCAAAATGGAGCGGAGAATGCGGCAACGTCGAGTGGCGGAGACAAGCTCAAGGTGGAGGTTGCGTGGTGAGCTCGACGTAGCAGTTAAAGATTACAAATCAAACCAAGGTAGAGATTGTTAGGATTTGGTTAGTTTTGTAATAGAGATTGTTAGGATTTGATTAGTTTTGTAATTAAATCTTAATTAGATTAGGATTAATATTTAAATCTGTTAGAGATAAATTAATTTAGATTTAAATATTAATTGAAGTATAATCTAATTTAAGTAAATTTGGGTTTATCTTGGGCGGAGTTTATATATATTTCTAATGTAGAGAGTATATATATAGAAGTACGTATGATCTTAAGGATGATTGTACGATACAAAAAAAGAGAAAATAGAGAAATCTTCTAGGTTTATAGAAGACGAGAGAAGGGTGAGAGAGATTCAGGAGGAGGGCTCGGGTTGAAGCTACTCTATTGCAGAAGAAAAGAGCAGTCGGTGTAATTCTTTTCTTGGTTAATGAATCTTATTTCATCCGCATGATTTCTATTTTGGTTTTTCTTCTCTTTGTGGTTGTATTGGTTCCAGTTTTGTTGAGGAGACGATTTTTTGGTAAAAATTTGATTTGATGTTTCCGCTGCGGAATCCCAACTCTAGACGGTATACCGGTGTGGATTACAGTACCGGAGCGAATTGCGGATTCACAGAATCTAAGATTTTCCCGCCGAAATAGGTCTCCAATTTGAATTATACTTGGATTGTAAGGATGTATATGTGCTAGGATCAATGATTAATTAATCACGCTTCCAGTAATTAAAATTTGGTTATAGAAAATCAAGCATCCAATTTTTTATTTTTTATTTTTTTTCAAAAATAAAATTTCACCGCTTTATTTATTTTTTTAAAAAAATAAATTTAATTATAAATATAAAGTAACTAAATTTTAAATTTAATATTTAAAATATATCAATTATTAAGTTCTTTATTACTCGTGTTAAAAATAATTTAAATATTAAATATTATTTGACCGAATCAGGCTCATTAATTTGGCCCAGCATATCTATGTATATGTTGAAAATCTACGGTCTTCGTGCTGTGCTCCGTGGAACACGCTACAATAAATAAGAGAGAGAGAGAGAGAGAGAGAGAGAGAGAGAGAGAGAGAGAGTGTGTGTGTGTGTGTGTGTGATCAGGCAGAGACGCTTAACAGGACAATCACGTGCACCGCGCATGCAATCGGTGGCTCATCATTAATCCTATCAATTAAAGACATTGCATTACGACAAACCTTTTCTTTTCTCACCACAGCAGGGGCACTACGTCTCTCGCGTCTCAACCATGGAATCACTCCACGTAACGGCTCAATGTAACGTTCATAGCGCTGCGGGCCCCGCGCGTTAGTGGGACAGCCGTGGGATATAAATCTATAATAACCTGTCGACGTGGCAGGCTCTGGCTGTGTCCACTTTTATATCCACGTCACCATCGCTTATATGGTTTTATTTGGAAAAAGATGCATCCGGCGGCAATGATGATTTAATGAAATCTAAATTTTGAAATCAGATCAAAGGAAAGAATTCATCAAATCCTTCCTTCAAAAACAAAAAAAAAAAAGAAAAAAAGAAAAAAAAAGGATTCATCACAATTCCCACACCACCACACTACTTTATCTTCGAAGCACTCGTGTAACGCGCCATCCACACCGTCATTTCGCTCGTGCTTCGGTACCATGTACACGCCACTTTGTGTACTACACACACGACCGTTTCTTCGTAACTGAACATTCTCCTTTCCTATTTATCCCATATATTTTGTCCTATATATATATATTCCTATACTTAATTACTCACTCCGCGGTACGACCCTACTAAATTCAATTCAATTCAATTCAATTCAATTAATTTAAGCAGTGCATAATCCGTCTATATAAACACCCAATATCTAATTCTTCGCCCACATCGATCCCTCTCTTAATTATTACTTGTTCTTATTATTTTCCTCCCTCAGCCCTCCTATTCCCTTGCAGGGACGCGCGCCCAAAATGCCTGCTCTTTCACAATCCCCCAACCACTTCGACTTGGGCTCGGCCCGGCACGTTCCCGAGTCGCACTTGTGGCCCGATTCGGCCGACCACCCGGTAGCCGGCCCGTCCGACGCCACGGTGCCCGTCGTCGACGTGACGGCCCGCGATGCCTCGGTGCTCGTGGGCCGGGCCTGCGAGGAGTGGGGGGTGTTCCAGGCCACGGGCCACGGCGTCCCGGCCCAGCTCCTCGACCGGGTGGAGGCCCAAATCCGCCGCCTCTTCGCCCTCCCGGCGCACGACAAGCTCAAGGCGGCGCGGTCCACGGATAACGTCTCTGGCTACGGCCTCGTCCCCATCTCCTCCTTCTTCTCCAAGCTGATGTGGTCCGAGGGGTTCACCATCGCCGGCTCCCCCCTCGACCACGCACGCAAGCTCTGGCCCCACGACCACCGCACCTTCTGGTACGCTCCCGGCCCATGCATGCACACGTGCATGCTTCCCTCTGATCAATACTATAATACATATATAACAAGTGTTTTTTTTTTTTCCTTTTTTTTTTTTTTTCCTTTTTGGAATATAGTTAATGAGTCTGCATTTTACAATGTAACAATAATAATGAATGCCTCAACTTTCTTTCTTTTTTTTTTTTCTTTCTTTTTTAAAAAAATTTAAAAATAAATTATTTATTTATTTATTTATTTATTTATCTACTTTGCTTACTTTTTATCCAGTGCTGTAATTGAGGAATACAACAAGGTGATGAGAGATCTAGCCGGGAAGCTACTGCGCCTGATGCTGCTCTCCCTGGGCCTCACCGAAGAGGACATCAATTGGGCCGGGCCAACGGGGAACTTCGGTGATATGAGCACCGTGCTTCAGCTCAACTCGTACCCGGCCTGCCCCGACCCAGACCGGGCCATGGGCCTCGCCGAGCACACCGACTCGAGCCTCTTCACCATCCTCTTCCAAAACCGCATTAGCGGGCTCCAAGTCCTCCGGCCGACGGGCCGTGCCGGGCCGGTCCACTGGGTGACGGTCCGACCGATCCCCGGAGCTTTCGTGGTGAACGTGGGGGATCTGCTCCACATCCTGTCCAACGGCCGGTTCAAGAGCGTCGTCCACCGGGCAGTGGTGAACCGGACGGCCCACCGGGTGTCGGCCGGTTTCTTCTGCGGCCCGCCGCATAATATTAAGGTTGCGCCGCTAGAGAAGCTAATGGAGCCCACTAAGGGCCCGGCTTATCGGGCAGTGACGTGGCACGAGTATTTGGGCCTGAGGAAGAAACTCTTCGACAAGGCGTTACAATCGATAAAGATATCCGAGGATAAGTGGGAGGATCACAGTAGCAACAACAGCAACACCAGCAACAGCTGCAGCAAAGCTTCCTCTGTAATCACTTGTGTTTAAGGTATTTTTGTATTTGAAAGGACTATAGGATTGAATATGCAACGGAATAAGATGCATACCAGTAAATAACTGAGTGTGCGAGAGAGAGAGAGAGAGAGAGAGAGAGAGAGAGAGAGAGAGAGAGAGAGAGAGAGAGAGAGAGAAAAGAGAGAAAGAGAGTAGAAATTATTGCATCAACCCGGTCCACCAGACCGGTGTTCTTTTTATGTGCAGCTTTAGTAGCCTTTTGACTAGGCACAAGTTCCGTCCCCATTTTAGAAAAATGTCTCAAATATGGTGGTGACATCACAACACCCACCATAAATTTTCTTTTTAAGAAATTCTTATATTTCTCTTCTTAAGGGAACAATTTTTTGATAGTTGATTCATAAATAATATAGTTGAACAGAATCAAATATATTATTTATTTTGTGATTTAAATAAATAAATATATATATATATATATATATATATATATAATAAAATTTTGAATGAATAAACAATAAAACAATAAAACATACCGACTCTAATTCGTACACTATTTTTAATATATATTAGAAATTTTTAAAAAACAATTACTTTCTCCTAATCCTTTTTTTATTTATATTGTATAGCATTGTAGAGATTGCAGACTATGCATCTAGCATAGTTATACTTAGATTTTAAGACTTTTAAAATTAGGAATTTTGGACGGGTTCTTGTCTGACGTGGCGGACCGTGTCCAAACAATAATGCATAGAGAGGTGCATGGGGCAAGGGATGGATGGTAATAAAAAGCAAGCCCAACAGTCACTTTTTAGTTGTAATACTATATATAACTCGTTCGTGCAATTATCAATATTTAATTTTACTAGTTTTATCATTTTTTTATTATTATTTTTAAAATTTAAAATAAATAAATTATAAAAAAAATATAATTATTATATTTTTTTTAAATTAAGAATTGTAATTCTAGATTTAAAATTTCTCGCTGTATCAAATAAAAAATGAGAAAGAGATAGAGAGGAGAGGTAGGGGACGTAAGCAAAGGGCCGAATGCGGACAAGACGTCGTTGTCTGTACGTTGTCTTTGTTTGCCGAATAAATTAAGTGGAGGGGGAGGGGGAGGGGGGGGGGGGGGGGGGGGGGAGGGGGAGGAGGACGAGATTTGAGGGGATATCGCGTTTGAAATTGGGTGCAAATGGGACAGCAGAAGCGACGATTCACCCATGGTCCCAGATCACCATACAACAACGATTCTCTTCCCATCAGAAGGAGACAACAATAAATGATTTTCGAATTCTAAAAAATCATTTTATGTTTTTTTTTCCTCCCTTCTTAAAGCATTTGACAAACAATTTAAAAGAATCCAAGGAAAAATATAATATATTCATATATATATATATATATATATATATATATATATATATATATATATATATATCTAATTTTTGATAGTTAGTTTACTATATACTTTTTAATAAAATATAAATAAAATATTAATTTTATTATTGTATCACTATAATAAAATTAGGTTATAGAAACACATATTTGTGTCATTTTTTTGTAAGTATTCTATTTATAGTATATATATATCGAAAATTAAGTTATAGGGACATATTTTTTGAACACATTATAATAATGTGTCGCTATACACCCTAGCGACGGTACATATAGCGACACTAATAACAAGTGTCGATATTTTTTACAACAGTTTTTTTTTTTAGTTTTTAGGAACATTTAAAAGTGTCGCTATAACATAGTTTTATTATATATATATATATATATATATATATATATATATATATATATATATATATATATATATATATGATTAAATATAATATCTAAAATGATAAAAAGATAAATTTATTTCACTTACTAATCAAAGTTAACTATTTAACGTATAGATAACTATATTTTTTGAACGAAATTGTATGAACAATGTAGAAATTTTGAAAAAATAAATATAAAAAGTTAAATTTTATAGAAATATATATATATATATATATATATATATATATATATATATATATATATAGAGAGAGAGAGAGAGAGAGAGAGAGAGAGAGAGAGAGAGAGTAGAGCTTATATGCTTAATTTTAAAAGCACAATTACATTCATGTTTGTAAATTTTTTATCATTGAATTTGTATTGAGATCTGTATTTTTTACTTTATATTTCTCTCTCTTTAGTTAACTTTACAAAAATACAAATTTTAATATAAATTCAATGATAAAAAATTTATAAATATAGATGAACTTGTATTTTTAAAAATATATAAGCTCTACTCTCTCTCTCTATGTAGAGAGAAAAAACTGTATGAAATTAATCATATATTTTAAATAAATTAAAAATATATATTAAATAAGATATTTTATAAAATATTTTAGAGAATAAAGACGGAATAGCGGGGTAAAACTATTATTATTCCATGACTATATATATATATATATATATATATATATATATGAAAAATGAGTGGAGATGATTGCATAGTATCGATGTCTAGTCCTCGTCCTTTTCAAAGTTGTTTAGCTACTACATACAAGGCACTAAATAGTTAGACTCTAATAATGACATATGTAGAAGATGATGTGTTGGGAATATATCGTAATGTGATAATACCAGAAATATATGGAGCTGGTGCTGTGTTGGGAATATATCGTAATGTGATTATACCAGAAATATATGGAGCTGGTTCTAGTCACAATAATTTTTGTATGATGGATGATTAGGGCCGGGTTAATTGGAGAGTAAGTAACAACATGTTGGAGGGTGATGGGATGGGTTTCAGGGACTACGTGGGGCTTTTGGATGCCTTTTTGTCTTGCGCCTGTCCCGAAACTGTGCGACTCACAGAAAAACCCTCCTTCGTTCTGGCCCCCCCAATATATATATATATATATATATATATATATATATATCTTCCACCTTCTAGTGACTTGTGGGGGCCGATCTAGCTTGTTTAACATGTTCTATTCCTTAAGGCCACAGCTTCTTTTTAATTCGTTTTACACCCAAATTAGCTCGGAGTGTTTTACTGCAATTTAAATTGTTTTTTCTGGATATAGAAGTACTAGGCCTTTTTCCAATATCAATGCGCTTCAAAAATAAAAAAGTTTAAAGATTAAAATTCAAATATATTTTGGAAGGCATATATATATATATATATATATATATATATATATATATATATATATATATATATATATATATATATATATATATTATAGAAAACACTTGTTGGAGATTTTAATTATTTATTGGTCGGAATTCTTGATCTCTCAGTGCAGTGCAGGAGAGAGTATGCAAGCAAGCACATGAAATTATTAAAAGGTGAAGGGATATCCTTCCTATGTAAGAGAAGTGGAAAAGATGGATATCATATCATTGCATCAGAAGAAATAGGAACAACAAAATTTGTGTTTGCTAATCGTCGACCTCTCACTCTCGTTGCACTGCACATAGTAACCCTTTTGGATTTGATCATGTATGGATAACCATTTGGGAGTCACCAAGGGCGAGAATTGAAAGTTGATAGCTATATCTAATCCAATGGACGGTGGTGGGCGCGCTACGACGCATTATCCACCATCCGATTCCCCATCAAATAATTGACATATTTTTAAGACCAGCCAAAAGCATAAGCCGAATGTCTATCAAGTTAGAAAATTATCGCCGACCGTATTTAGCAAAATCAACTGTGAATTTGATGGTTTGTGTCTCAAGTCCCAAATTCAAAACCTAATCGCTTCATATTTCGCATGATAGTTCGCCGAAGCTCTAATTTGAATGAACAATAATATCTCTAACACGCGAGCCAATCACTGTTTCTTTTCAATGTACATAAGCTAAACATAAGTAATTTTGCTTAGCCATTAGAACTTGCAAATAAATAGAAAATTCCAATAGCAGCAACTAAGTAGACTATATATATGAATCAATTAATAGTTTGTACTGTATTGAGCTTTAGATTCTACTGGTTTGCCAGCAAACCTCTGGCACACTTGGCGGCTCCAAACCGTTGCAATCGGGAATAACTGATGAACAGACACCATATTGAAAATTTTAAATGCTTCATGTGTCTCAAATACATTTCCTAATATTACTGGTAAAATCAGTTTTTTATGCATGATGATTAACAGTTAGTTCGGCATGTCGAATTTCAAACATGACAAGCAGACATTGCTGCATTAACTTTGAAAGCTATATATTTTTACCAGCTGTTATATGTACAAAAATTGACCTACTAATTATATTTTGTGTAAATTCTGAAATATATAAAGTATTAGTTCATCCAAATCTGAGTTGAGTGGCTTGATAAGATAGGAGTAGACGAATCAGTAAAAAAGTTATTAGTTTAAAAGTTGTATCTAAATGCAATTCATTCCCCTCTATGAATACAAATCATTGAGAACATGACAGAGGAAAAGACAAAATATGGAATGAAACACAATTAGCAAAGTGCACCTTAATTACTAGTGAAAGATATAAATAAGACCAAGCTCCTAATATAGTAGCACTTTATTTATATTCTTTTTGCTGTGCGGACAAATAATTCCTTAATAAGAAAGCAGTTGCATAATGGTTGAAAATTTTGGCAACAATTAAGACTAGGTTCTGTAGATCTTAGATGATATGCTATTTAAAACAAGCCAAACAAACTAGATAAAGAGTTATAATTGACAGTTATGCAATCTGTGAAGCATGGCCAAAAGACCAAACATAGAAAAATAGTATGGAGCCTTCACAAAAGGAAAATAACATGATAATATTAGGAACTGCATATATGCGATTTAAAATAGATGTCGTTAAAAAAAATATAAATTTTTTTTTCTAAAAACTTCAAATATTTCAAATTAATTTTAACGGTGTGAATTGTTTATTTGAGCACCCTATGATTGAAAATAATATTATAGTACCAAAGCCCTTGTACTATAGATAGTATAGTAACCATGCAAGTTCATTTTAAATTCTTTGTATATATTTGATTGTTTTGGAAAGTTCTACAACTTTTAGCAAATAATCCGGAGCAAAACTAAAAACTGCTGGAACATTTTATTTTGGCGAAAAACTGATTTTGAAACTAAAATAGAGGTTGTTGGTGTAAATACACAAAATAGAGGTTAGACTACAAAAAATATATGAAAAGTATCAACGAGTCGATCAAGCCGAGGCACGGATATCTCGCTCTCTTTAAGGAGATTCAAGCCCTCTGCGGTAGGCAAAGCCTTCGAACCGATGCAGCAGAACACTGACTTGTCCCCTCCAGGATACAACGGCTCGACCCTCGTCGTGTGGCTTCACCAACTCTGCACAAGTAGATGAGCCCAAAGCTCCACCAAAAGAACACCCTTTCTTTGACTTCTTTCCCTCTCAAGTATAATAGTTATTTAGTCTTTTTGTTAGTTTTTTTGGTGTGTCTCAAGAGAGTGAATTAGCTCTCTATTTATAGGCTTCATAGGACTTAAGGTTACTACATAATTAAGTTCAAAATTAGGAGTTAGCTTTATTAAGTAGTATACGTTAGTTCTCTTTGTAAGTTCAAAACTTAATTTGAAAAAAGCTACCATGCAAGAGTAAAGGAGTTGTAACCCCACCATGAATGCAAATGTAACCTCTCTTAATTCATTGTATATGTTATTACATTTATTAATAAAATGTTACAACAGAGGTCTTGAACAATGTTACAATTGGTAGGAGCTCAAGGTACCAACTTTCTTAGGTGTTGTATAGATTGAAAACACTCATTAAGGACAAGGAATTGAATCCTGGCTTAGAACTTTTGGGCCCTTTCATCACGATCGAGTTAGTAGTTCCAACTCATCCATTGACAATGCAGGCATTAAGATTTATTCTTTCCATATTTGTCAAAGTGTCATTATCTTTTACTTTCATACTACCAGCCATAAGTTGTATAGGAATGATGACAGGGGCATCTATTTCATGTTTTCACCTGCATATAAAATGAGGCCCACAGAAAATTTTACCTGAAAGCGTGCTTTTGTGACATCATATTTTGCTCTATTTGGTCTGATTTTTTTTTTTTTTTTGATGAAACAGGGTTAAATCCTGTTTGATTGTACACCGATGGGCTTAGTCCCCAGTAAGGCACCATTAAACTGCAGCGATCACCCCATCCAAATTACAACCCCCTATGCCATCACTCAACCCCACGCCCCCCAAGGAGAATCAACTACACCAGGGTGTCCGCTGCCTAATGACAGAACAAAAGTAAAGTCCCCCAATCAACGAAACCAGCACCTGAAACCCAAGTCCCAAAACTCAACGAGTGGAGCCTCCCAGGGTCTTCTTCCAAATTGTAATTGTGTTTCCGATTTTCCTCCCGCAGTCAATGGTGGAGCTTGTCCGATTCTCGAAGATCCTGTGGTTGCGCTCCAACCAAAGTTCCCAGCAAGCTGCAGCGATGCAGACATCGCAGAGTTCCCGAGCGTGCCTTTCGGAAGACTTTCTGAACCGATTCCATCTGGCGGCTAGGTCCCCCGTTCGGTTGAGCAGTGCGTTGCACGGCGAATGACTTCCATGTAATACCTGTCTCCAGACTGCACGGGCGTAAGGGCATCGGAAGAGGAGGTGTTCCACACACTCCTCGTCGCAACCACAAAGAGAGCAGATAGAAGGTCCCTGCCAGCCCCGTTTGATCAACAGGTCCATCGTCGCGAGCCTGTTCCGTGCAGCCAACCAAAGAAAGATCTTAACGCGGAGAGGAACTTTGATGTCCCACAAGTGGGGAATTCTGCGATCGTCAACGCCGTCGTAGACAAGGAAGTTGTATGCGCTCCGAACACTAAATCTGCCGAAGCCGTTCCATCTCCATTCCACTGTATCCCAGTTGTCTGTCAAAGAGATGTCCCTAATTGCCCTGCCAAGTTGCGCAAGCATTCGCTGGCCCTCTAGATCTTGGTCGGAGATGTTGTTGAAGCCCAGATTACGGCAGCTGGCGAAGCGATTCATCCAGCGGCTGACCGAGATGAATTTGAGGGCAGTTAACGCATACAGATCCGGGAAGTTATAGCGCAGCGTTTTTTCCCCCGTCCATCTCGCCTGCCAGAAAGCAGTTGACCTGCCGTTGCCCAATCTGAAGCCGACTGAGACGTGAAACGGTCCTGAAGTGGTGAGGACTCCCTTCCAATGCGGCGAGCACCTAGAGGGGAGAGCTCCACCAGCACTAGGAATTCTGCGTTTATAATGCTTGAGTCTCAGCATCCGCACCCAAGGAAGCATATTTGCGTTGTAGAGACACCAGAGGCTCTTCATGAGGAGAGCAGAATTTGTTGCTATGAAATTAGTGATTCCCAGACCTCCTGCGCCCTTGGGACGACACACGTGTTTCCAATTAACCAGGCAATTAAATCCGCTACAGCTTTCCTTGCCACGCCATAAGAAGCCCCGCCGGATTTTATCTATAGCCTTGAACACCCAATCCGGTATCCTGAATACTGAGCAGAAGAACGTAGGGATGCTCGAGAGCGCCGAGTTGAGCAAGATTAGTCGTCCAGCTCTTGACAGTAGTCGCCCCTTCCATCCCGCCAAGCGTTTACCGATCTTTTCGATGATCGGCAGGTAGTCAGGTTTACATAGCGCTTTCGGAGAGAGGGGTAAGCCTAGATAAGTGAACGGGAATCCCTTAGTGGAGCACCCGAGCAATCTAGCGATGCCGATGGCTTGAGCGTTATCCAGGTTGACTGGGATGATGTAACTCTTGGCAAAATTAATCTTGAGGCCCGACGCTGCCGAGAAGGCGTCGAGAATCAACTTGATGATTTCCGCCGCTCCCGGGCTGTGACGCCCCACTTCCCAGGGGGTCACCCATCCTAGAACTACTCTAGCTCTAGCACGCTTAACTCTCATGTTCCTCTTGGATCTTGCTACCATCCAAAATGCTATAGCCGGGTTAGAGATTTAGTCCTATTATATCATTTATATAGAGGACTAATCCAAATTCCGGGGGTGTCACATTCTTCCCCCCTTTAAGCCCTGACGTCCACGTCAGGCTCAAGCACATTCACAAGCACCAGGCGATGTGAGACTCGTCTCGCTAGTCTTAGCCGACCTTGTGAGGAGCTGCACTCCACTCACAACGGTCATTAGCCGGGGAGCCTCGCTCTACCCGCTATATAACCCTGGCTCAGCCGAGACTCATCTCACATTTCCGGCTGGTGAATGGCTCTGATACCAACTGTGACGCCCCACTTCCCAGGGGGTCACCCATCCTAGAACTACTCTAGCTCTAGCACGCTTAACTCTCATGTTCCTCTTGGATCTTGCTACCATCCAAAATACTATAGCCGGGTTAGAGATTTAGTCCTATTATATCATTTATATAGAGGACTAATCCAAATTCCGGGGGTGTCACACGGGCTACCATCAAAGAAAAGAAGAATATCATCAGCAAATTGTAGGGTGTGGATAGTGACGTCGCCGATCCCCACCGGTGCCAACAGAAAATTTGAAGCCGCCCGTTGGAGCATCCTGAACAAGACGTCTATGCAAAGAATGAAAAGCAGAGGGGAAAGGGGATCCCCCTGTCGAATCCCCCGTCTCGAAGGGAAGAACTCGCCCGGAATTCCATTGAGAAGCACCGCATTTGATGAAGAATGAAGAATTCCTTTGATCCAGCCGACCCACTTGCTGCCGAATCCCCTCTTCTCGAGAACCTCCACCAAGAAATCCCAATTGATGTGATCAAAGGCCCGCTCGAAATCGATCTTGAACAGCGCTGCTTGCTGCTTAGTAGAGTGCAGATGGTGAGTCAAGGTATGTGCCGTGAGGAAATTGTCGAGAAGCGTGCGACCTTTGATGAACGCCGTTTGGAAGGGGTTGATGAGCTCCTGGAGAAACAGTTGCAAGCGAGACGCCAGAACCTTCGAGATAACTTTTGCCAGCCCGTTGATCAGGCAGATCGGCCTATAGTCCCTCACGTCGGCAGAAGCGGCCTTCTTAGGGATGAGGGAGATCCACCCTTGGTTGAGCTCCTGAAGGTCTAGCCTTCCCCCGTACAAGTTGTGAAAGACTTCCAAGATGTCATCCTTAATTAGCCCCCAAAAACGCTGATAGAAGATTAAAGGAAAACCATCCAGTCCCGGTGCCTTGTCCGGGGCGGAAGAGAAAATAGCGCATCTGATTTCCTGAGCTGAGAAGGGTTCCTGTAGGCTCGTAAGATTGATGTACTCGTTAGAATAAAGCAACGCCAAATTAACCGACTTCGAGCGGCCGGGATCAGTACCCAGCTGATTCTTAAAGAAACGGCATAGGAAGTTGGCCAAAGCCGTGTGACCCGTGGCAACGGCGTTTCCATCCGTCAGCTTGGCGATGAAATTCTTGCTCCTGTGGGCGTTAGCGTAGTGATGGAAGAACTTGGTGTTTGCATCCCCGGCCTTTAGCCATTGAACTCGCGATCTTTGCCTCCATTTCATCTCTTCTTGCAAGCATAACTCTTCGAATCTCACCTTGAGCCCTGATCGCAAAGCGCTCTCCCTCGACACTAAAGCTCTGATCTCTTCCGCCCTGTCGATCCAGCTAATCCAGCCGAGGCATAGATTGGCTTGCCTCTTCTGGGCAGAGAGCAGGCCCGCCCCCCAATCAATTAAGGCCCTTGACACTCTTGAGATTTTACTAGCGAAGCTGCAGGCGAGAGTGTCAGTCTCGGGGGTGGCGGACCAATTGTTGGCAATAACATCTGCGCATGCCGGGTGTCGGAGCCAAAACGTCTCGAACCTGAAGAGATGAGGGGCGGGGATAAAAGAGAATGCTGTTAGCATAAGAGGGCAGTGGTCCGACCGGGGCCTCGGCAAGGCCCGAAGGGTGGATCGAGGAAAGAAAGACTGCCAATCACGAGAGATAAGCGCCCTATCAAGACGCTCCAAAGCGGGGTTCGGTCGCCCATTCGTCCACGTGAAAGATTTGTTGATGATAGGGATGTCGAAGAGGCCGAGGTTGTGTACAACACTCCTGAATGCCAGCATGTCAGCCACCTGCGAAGGCGGGTCGTTCTTGTCCTGAACCGAAAGAAGAAGGTTGAAGTCCCCGATCAGTACCCATGGTCCCTCAATTCCAGAGCTAATGGAGCTAAGTTCGCTCAAGAATGCGCCTTTCAGCGAGGAGCAGGTCGGCCCGTAAATATTCGAGATCGTGAAGGTGCTCCCGTCTACCTTCCTCTTCAGGACTGTGTTGAGCGAGAACGCCCCCGACCAATCTTGCGAGCAGACGAAAAGGGAAGGATTCCAAGCGGTTAGCAAACCGCCCTTCGTACCCACAGCATCCAGCGTGCGGAAATCACTAATGTGGAAGCCGCAAAAGGAACGAAATTTGGCTAGAGACGTGGAAGCCAGCTTCGTTTCTTGGAGGCAGATCACACCACATTTGTCATTCCTGACAATGCTCTGGACCACGCTGCACTTGTCTCGCCCGTTGAGACCTCTCACATTCCAAGAAAGGAATTTAAATGTTCGGTTCCGTGTCATCCGAGACCAGTCAAATCCCGAACCGACGCAAACCAGCCCCTTAAGATCCCCCCTCACCTTGCTCCGGGAAGGCGGAGCTCGGCATGGAGGGGTGCAGCAGGGCAGGAGGAATGGCGGAAGTCCCCCCCACATCCACGATCCCGCAGGTGGCCTTGATGTGGTTGATCTCCACCAGCGACAGCGGCGTCTGGAGCTCTCGGTCGGTCCACTTCACGTCGGTGATCTCCGCTTCCGGCCTTCCAGCCTGCATCAAACCCGGCGACCGGGGCGGCGATGGATCACCGGGGCTTGGAGAGGCGGCCTGACCAGGCGGCGGCGGGGCAGCAGATGGAGAGCGGGTACTCCCCAGCTTGAATTTCCCTTTCAACAGATCCTGGGCCCGAAGGAGGGAAGGTTTGTGGGCCCCCGTGCGTTTCGCTGCAAGTCTGGAGCTCCTCCTGCTCGGTGAGGCCAGCCTGGGAACCACAAGGCCCGAGCAGGGCGAGATGAGTTGGGCCGGGCTGAGCTCGTCCGAAGCCGAAGCCCCCTCACGAAGCTGCGGGCCCGAAGGAGGGCCCACCGATGAGTTCCTTTCCATCTCCACGAGGGGGCCCACGGCCAAATGGCCTTGAGGGCGCTTGCCCGGGCCCACCAAGGAGTTCCTTTCCATCTCCCCGATGGGGCCCGCGGCCACATGGCCTTGAAGGCGCTTGCCAGAAATAGAAGGCGAGGATTGCCTCGATCCTCGGGGACCCGCCTCGACGGGTGAAGGGTCAACCAACAGCCGCAGCCCAGGCTCGGGGTTCTCGGGCACAGGAGCGGACTGGGGGGCAGTGCCAGCCAAGAGAGGAAAGGATGACGCCTGCTCAACCCCCTCCTCGATCGTCGAGAGACACGAGAGAGGAAGCCCCAGCAGTCCCTCGGAGCCCGCGCCATACCTTGCCCCGCAGGGTAGAACCGGTTGGGTCCGCGCCGCCTCGGCGTGCGGCGCGGACTGCGCGGCCGCCGGCCGGACCGCCAGAGTGCGGCCGGATCCGTGCGCTCCCCGAGCACCGGCCGTGGAGTTCCGCCCGTCTAAGCCCCGAAAAGAAGTCGCCGAAAAGGACGCCGGGATGGACGCGAACCCCGCGGTGTTGATGAATGCGTCCTGGGCCTCCAGCGAAGAGAGGCCAAGACGTTGATCGGATGCTTCTCCCAGCAGGATGGGTTCAGTCTCCTCCCACTCCTCGACCAGAATGGGGATGCGGAAACGGCGGTCCTCTACCGTCAGCAACAAGTTTTCCGGAATGCTAGACGCATCCAGGCAACGAACACGAACCCTGAAGCCGGAAACATCATCCGCCTCGACGCTTCGTTCATCGACTTCCCAGAGCTCCCCGAAGCCGCTAACAGCTGCCTTCACCTCCTCCCGGCTCCAGCACAGCAACGGCCAATTGACCAGACGTATCCACGCTTTGTGGCGAAGGTGTCCCCGACTCTCTTCACCCAACTCCACCCAGTTGGAGAACGTGTAGGTGGTGCCATCCAACGAGAGCGGGCTGCGGCCGATAGCCGACTCCCTAATCACCCAGCTCGGGAAAAGGACTGCCAGGAAGCCGCCCTGAAAAGACGCCGTCTTGTAATCGCTCTTCTTGCCACCGAAATAGCCGGCGAGCTTCGAGGGAAGAGAGACCCTCAGTGTCTCCATGTCTAAGCCCGTCACTTCTACCCTTGCCACACAGCCAGCAAGGAAGGGTCGGCCGAGGGGGGGAGGCGAAGGCAGTGGTAGAAAGGCCGCCACTAGCTGAGGTCTGATTTTTGGACCAACTTTTGTATTTCAAGCAGTAGCTAAACATTTGACAAGCAGAAGTTAAAGCTTTTAACTATACTGCGAAGCTGAAATGAATTTTTTGTTCCCAAATGCGGAAATCATATAGCCATTTGGTAGGCATATATTTTTGAAGAAATCTGTTTGTGCTTTTTCAAGCTAGAACCTCTACTCGAGTAAGTTTTTCGTAGAAGCTCCAACCAGGGTGACATCATTGGTTGTCAAATTCATATGTAGCAGTTTATTCAATCTCTATCCTGCTTTGAATGTCTTCTTTCTTAATTGGTTTCCTTTATTGTAGTTTTTATTACTAATTTGGTTGTTTAGCAGGTGAAAATTAGATCGTTCGATGTGTCTTCTGAGCCTGAACAATGCTCAGAAAATTGTGAGATTGGGCCGGGGATGCGTATGTTTGTTGTGACAATTTCGTGCAGGATTATGGGCTAACTAGGAACACTCATGTGCCTTGTAAAATCTGAATTTTCATACGTGCCCCAGAAAACTCTAGCTTTTTACGCGCGCGCGCACATGCAACCTTTCTTAAGACGGAAAGTTCTGCAATTCATAGGGTGGAAAGGTTTTTGACCTGCATGGTGGAAATTAAGCATGCATGCTGCTGGCTTCGCATGTAGCAATTTACTGAAATTCATCATTGAAGATGAGGATTTTCCTATGGAGATATATAGAGACGTGCGGTTGGCATTCTTGCAGACTCATTACTGTTTTTGTTCGGAAGCTTACTCTCTCAACTGCTCTCTCGGTACTGTTGGTTATTTATTTATGAATTAAAAGTAAATTTAATTTTTTGTTTAATAATAATAGATTTGAGAGACTAATAAGTTGAGTTAAGTAAGTCCAATAAATTGAGTGGAACTGTGGCACACAATAGACCTAACGATAAGAGACCTAACATTCAGATGAATTGATTGCGTACTTCTAACCGCTCGGACTTTTGGAATTAATGGTTAGCGCCAACGATCCGACGAGTACTGCATTAGCTGCACTAGTCCGTGGAAGGTAATTAAGCGGTAATTAAGCCTAATTCCACAAACTTAGTTTTGTAGAATTGTTACTATTTACTCATAATGCATGCAGGCTAGTGATTATCAGGTAGTGTTTGGTTTTTAGTGTGTTCTATCTCGACCCTGTTTTTGGCATAGCTAAATAAGAAGTCTGGCGTTTAGCTGGTTGGTTTCGCCTATATTAGCCTGTTCTGAGTTTTAAAACTAGAAAAGACCAAGCTGTCTATTATATTGTTCACTGCAGTGATATCTTCTTTTCAAGTATTTAGAGTCATGCTTTTCAAAAAAAATAAAAAAAAAAAATTAATAGCTGGAGTACCTTATATGGGTTCAATTTTGTCCCTGTGGTTTTGCTTGTAATGATATAATCCTAAAATTTGTTCTGCCTGACAACTGACTTCTTTTATTGGTCTATCATCTGAAAAATCGTGCCACGTCAGCATTGTCATAAGATTTTTTTTTTTTGTGGAAACTGCGACAGTAATAAGGACCAAAAAAAAAAAAAAGATTATTAAAATTGAAACCATCAGATTGGAATCAAACCACATGGAGCACATTCTTTTCAATTGAAACTCATGACGATGAAAATGGAAGTCCGGTCACACTTTGACTTAAGTGGGTATATGTTTGGTTTTTTTTTGAAAAATAATTTTAGTTCCAAAAGTAACATTAGTTTTGGCTCAATATAGTATTTGGGGGCGCAAAATCAAAAACATCCCGAATATATTTTTTAAAATTTGATTTTAATTTTGTACTCTTTATTTTAATTTTATATTCAAATTTTAAATTTATATTTTAAATTAAAATTTTAAATTTTATATTATTTTAAAATAAAATTTAGTAAAAAAAATATTATTTACAAAGTCTCCGTTTGTTTCGGAAACAATAATAAGATATTGTTCCAGCCTTATTCTCCAACGCGTTTGGTTATGAATGAGAATAGTAATTCTCGTCTTTCTGGAATAAACTAGTATAAGACTGAAACTACTGTTCCAGCATTTTTCTAGAACAAGGCTTATTTCCATTTGAGAATAAGCTTAATTAAAATAAATATAATTTTAATTATTGTTTTAATTCTTTAATAAATCTAATATTTTAACTAATCTAATTATTTTATTAACTAATTATTTAAGTATTTAAATAATTAACTATTAAATTATTAAATTATTTGTAGTTAATTAAATTATTTATTATTAATAATACTAATTATTGTTAATTATTTTATCAATTAACTGATAATAAGTTTAATTAAAGTAAATATAATATTAATTATTGTAGTAACTCTTTAATTAATCTAATATTTTAACTAATTATTTAAGTATTTAGATAATTAACTATTTAAATTATTTGTAGTTAATTAAATTATTAATTATTAATAATACTTATTATTGTTAATTATTTTATCAATTAATTGAGAATAATATTAATTAAAGTAAATATAATTTTAATTATTGCATTAACTCTTTAATTAATCTAATATTTTTACTAGTCTAATTATTTTATTAATTAATTATCTAACTATTAGATAATTAACCCATTAATTTATTAAATTATTTATAATTAATTGAGTTATTTAATAATAATATTCATTATTATTAATTATTTTATTAATTAATATTCAAGGTAATCTAAATAAGTTAAATAATTATTTAATTAATATTTTATATTAATTATTCAGTTAAAATATTATTATTTTAAAATTATAATTACTCTTATTCTCACTATTCCTATCTAGTTATTCAAAAAATATTTTTTTTATTCTTAGAAACAACCTAATTTTCATCCAAATATAAAATTAGTCTTGTTCCTGAACTTATATCTATCACTAGAATAAAACAGTTCTATTTTATATCTTAACCAAACGCATCCAAATAGTACAATTTTTTTACCGAACAAAATTACCAAATTGATCAATTAAAAAAATATATATATTTATTTAAATTCAATCAATCGCTTTACAGTCTTTAATAAAAATCAATTATAAAATCTACGCCAACCAAACGGCGCATCCAAATAGTACAATTTTTTTACCGAACAAAATTACCAAATTGATCAATTAAAAAAATATATATATTTATTTAAATTCAATCAATCGCTTTACAGTCTTTAATAAAAATTAATTATAAAATCTACGCCAACCAAACGGCGCATCCAAATAGTACAATTTTTTTACCGAACAAAATTACCAAATTGATCAATTAAAAAAATATATATATTTATTTAAATTCAATCAATCGCTTTACAGTCTTTAATAAAAATCAATTATAAAATCTACGCCAACCAAACGACGCATCCAAATAGTACAATTTTTTTACCGAACAAAATTACCAAATTGATCAATTAAAAAAATATATATATTTATTTAAATTCAATCAATCGCTTTACAGTCTTTAATAAAAATCAATTATAAAATCTACGCCAACCAAACGGCGCATCCAAATAGTACAATTTTTTTACCGAACAAAATTACCAAATTGATCAATTAAAAAAATATATATTTATTTAAATTCAATCAATCACTTTACCGTCTTTAATAAAAATTAATTATGAAATCTACGCCAACCAAACAGCCTAGACTTGTAATTAACAACCCTTCTTTTATACCATTAGATTTATCTTTTGGATTATTTTTTATTTTTTAGATCATACTATTTTTTTAAGCATCCACTAAATTTAAGAGACTATTATTATTCTAACCATATATTTTTTCAGATAAATAATTTAATAACACTAAAAATTTAATACATAGTAATTTAATCATATATATTATTATTATTTATTTAGAAATTTATCTTAGTTTATTTTTTTAATGAATGAAACAACTAACGTGCTAACTATTTTTTTTTAAGAAAAAAAACTTTGTAGCTCACGTAGTGGCGGATGCCAGTGACTGCGGTGCCGTCCTCTGCCGCAAGGGGAAGGCCATGGAGATGTCGCGGGGCCGCAATCCAGCCTGTAGCAAAGCTAAAGCAAAGAAACGCATTGAAGCTTCCGGTGGGTACGCGTTTATATGGCGGCTACCTGAATGGCCAGCTGAACGTACGTGGCTTGCGCGTTTGGTGACTGGCACATGGAAGGCCTCAAGGACTCCAACGGTCTTGGTCCCCCGAGTGCAGAGCCCGAGAGCTAATGAGGTTTAAGCTTACAGAAGACGACGAGTTCTTACTATGAATGCGTCCAAAATGCTGTGGACTTTGCACGCAGGAAGCTAGAAGAGCACAACGGCTCAGTCGTATGCTGTAAAGAGCATGTCACAGAAGCAGTTAAGAGGAATTGAATTAAGCGGAGATAACTTTGTGGGGTTTAATTAGGTGGCTTTTCTTTGTTAGTTAGTGTTGATGATGTTGTGTTTCTAGGTTTGGTTGTTTAGCTGCTTTCTCTTAGCTTTTCTAGTTTTCTTGCTGAGATGGCGCTGAGTAACTCTGAGAGAGATATCTGCCAAATTGTAACATATGCGTCGTATGTACGTAGAGGTTCCTACTTTTGCTTTTACAGTCAAATATAGCGTTGGAGGATAAGTATCTCTAACTCGTGTTCATGAAGCGGCAACCAAATTCTTCTGATATATCTATAATCTTTGTTATAGATATGATTTAGAGCTATATTGTTTGATCAACTAATGCGATGGTTGTGATTTATGAATGGCATAGGAATGGTAGCATCAAGTAGCTGATTGGCCTTGGGTTACCTTTTCGAGCAGTTTCACACTTTCTCTATTCCAATTAGTAAAACGATGTTAGGCAACTAAAAAGCCCGCTCTCCGCACGTATCACCCTGGAAAGTGAGGGGTACGTTATTGTAGGTTCGTAAGTGTTTTACGCTATGCCTATATTTGGCTGGGGCCATAAAGAGAAGGATAAAAGTTTATTCCATTTTTATATCCAAACAAAAAATCATGGGAGGTAGGAACAGTTGCTCCTACTTTTTAATTCTCATCTCTTTCTTAAAAAAGCGTTGTTCTAACGCTGTTCTTTTGATTTATTTTTGATAAAATTTAATATTTAATATTTAAAATTAAAATTTTAAAATTTATAATTTTAAAATTAAAAATTTTAATTTATAATTTTAATTTTAAGAATAAAATTTTAAATTTTAAATTTTTTAAATTTAAATTTGAATTTTAGCATTTTAAATTTTGAAAAGCTTAAAATTTTAAATAATTATATTTTATATTTATAATATAATAATATTCATTATTCTTCATATTCCATTTTATATTTAAACATTATTTTTTTTATATTTAGTACTATCTAAATTCTCATTCAAACACAAATTAAATTAAATTTTAATTTATACTTGAACTTATAACTACTATTTCAACTGAAATAAGTCGTTTTTATTTATACTGGAACCAAATAATATCTAGCATGTATGATTAAGTTCTGTGTTTAAGATATAGTTTATTCAGTTAAAAGTATACTAACTAGTATACACCGATTAAATTTTTTGTCACTTATGCTTGGAATGATCAGAACAAATAACTTTTTTTTTTTTTGAGAGAAAGGCAGCATGCTGCCGCTTCATTCAATGTGGGAATGAATTTAGCACGGGGG
The DNA here is from genome assembly GCA_029204045.2 of Tillandsia leiboldiana. NCBI lineage: Eukaryota > Viridiplantae > Streptophyta > Magnoliopsida > Poales > Bromeliaceae > Tillandsia > Tillandsia leiboldiana. The sequence continues at coordinate 598,571 of CM055064.1, read as the reverse complement.
GGCGACCAGCTACCGCGAGGTAGAGGGCCCGAAAAAAAAAAAAAAAAAAAAAAAAAAAAAAAAAAAAAAAAAAAACGAAATTAAGTGCAGAATCTGGCCCAGTACGACCGAAAGAGCCTGATGTCGCGTAAAGTGTGGCTGAGGGGGCGGCTCTGGTTGTCAAAGATCCTTCTGTTCCTCTCCAACCAGCAGAACCACCAAGTGGCTGCGATCGTGATTAGAGCTCTTTTGCCGAAGCCACCGATCTTCCGGGCATGCGTTTCCCACATAGCATCAACACCACGCAAGCTGCGGACCTCCAGTTTGTTTGGCAGCAGTGCCCCGAGCAGGGCTTGAGCGGTGGCGCAAGTGGCAAATAGGTGGTCCGCAGTTTCCTCGCCTCCAAAGCACAGAACGCAAGCGGACGGCCCGGTCCAATTTCGGCGAAGAAGGGTGTCTCGCGTCAGAACTCTCTTTCTAAGGACAAGCCAAATGAAGATTTTGACTTTCAGAGGCGCCTTGGTTTTCCAGAGCTTGGTGAAGCGGCGGTCAGGTATGCCAGTGTCTTGAAGGAAGCGATACATCGACTTGACTGTGTAAGCCCCAGACGTAGCCCAGCGCCAGTGGAATACGTCCCTGCTACTGTTCAGGCGGATGTTGGGCAAGGCCGATTTGAGCTGCTCCAGTTCCCCAACCAACCCTGGCGGACCGGGCGGAATACCCTCTAGAATCAATGCCCAGTTCCAACCGTTGTGCCCTAGGCATTCATTCACCCGCAGATTCTTGTTGAGAGTCAGAAGGTAGAGCCCGTGAAACTGGGTCGCCAGGCTTGAGCTCCCAACCCAGATGTCAGACCAGAAAGCCGTCGAATCGCCGTCGCAGACCGTCCGGGTTGTCCCGCATTTGAAGGGGTCCCTCGTTCCGACAACGCTTTTCCACCAGAGCGAGTGCGCTTTGAATGAGGGGCCTTCGTTCAGCGGTCTTCTGCGGCGGTAGTAGAGGCTCTTCACAAGAGGCGCCCACGGGGTCCAATCGACGGTGAAGAATCTCCACCACCACTTCGCCAGCAGCGCCGTGTTCATGCTCTCGAGGTCCAGGACCCCAAGTCCCCCGTCCCTTTTGCTTCTGCAGACAGTTTTCCAGTCGACAAGACAGCTCCCCCCAGATGTGGAGCTTTGCCCTTTCTAGAAGAACGCTCTGCGCATCGAGTCGATACGCTTGATGGCCCAGGTCGGCGCTCTGAAGACGGAGAAGAAGTATAGGGGTAGGTTCGAGATTACAGAGTTGACCAAGATTAGCCGTCCTCCTTGCGAAAGTAACTTAGATTGCCACCCAGCTATTTTACGCTCGATTCTATTAATGATTAGGTGCCAGTCGTCCTTTGGTACGGGGCCTTGCTTAAGTGGTAGGCCAAGGTACTTCAATGGGAGCGTTCCCAACTTGCAATCCAGGATTGCCGCGAGCCTTTCTCCTTTATTAGAAGCACCGCCCAGAAGTAGCAGTTCCGATTTGTCCTTGTTGATTCTCAATCCGGAAGCCCACTCGAAGGTTTGCCAGAGGAAACGCAGATTACGGATTTGCCTGGGTTCCGCCTCGCAGAAGAAGAAGGTATCGTCTGCGAATTGGATGAGCGCGGTTTTCGCTTGGCCACTGGGCCCAACCCCGTGAAGCAGGTTGTTTTGGACGGCTCGCTTGGTCATCCGAGCTAGCCCCTCAGCAACCAGTAGATAGAGAAAAGGTGATAACGGGTCCCCCTGGCGGAGACCCCTCTTCATTTTGAACCACTTGGTTGTTGTGCCGTTGACCAGGACGGCGACTTTGCCGTTAGTTGTGCATTGTTCGATCCAACCACACCACCTCTGGTTTGCGCCCAGACATTGCAGGATATGATTGAGGAAGGCCCAGCTGACGTGGTCGAAGGCTTTCTCGAAGTCCGCTTTAACGCCGACGCAATTGGTATTTTTGCGTTCTCCCCAGCTAATCAACTCGCTCGCGGTGACGAACGAGTCAAGGATGTACCTCCCTTTGATGAAAGCAGACTGGTTGGGGGAAATGATCCTATCGAGCACTTTGACAAGTCTGTTGGTCAGGACCTTAGAGATGATCTTCTGTATACAGTTGATAAGGCTGATAGGGCGGAAGTCGTTGGCAGTGTTTGCGCCCTCTGCCTTAGGGATAAGGCAGATATGGGAGTAGTCGATAGGACCGGTGTTCAGGGACCCGCTGTAGAGGTCATCGAAGATTTTAGCTAGGTCCCCCTTGATCGCCTCCCAGAACCTTTGGTAGAACGCCATGCTGAAGCCGTCGGGGCCCGGTGCTTTGTCCCCACTCATCTGGAAGGTAGCTAGCTTAATCTCCTCTAGCGAGAACGGCGCAGTGAGCTGATCCGAGCTCAGTGCTGTGTTGTCGGGGAAGAGGTCATGCCAGTCTCCGATAGCAGTGCGGGTGGGGGTGTCAGGCGCGAATCGGCCCTTGAATTTACTAAAGAAATAGTCGCCCTTCTCCTCTTCAGTAACTAGACAGCGGCCCTCATCTTGGATGGTTCCGATCCGGTTAGCTCTTTGCCTCCCATTGGCCACAGCATGGAAGAATTTGGAGTTGCCGTCCCCCTCTTTGAGCCAGTGCTGCTTGGCTCTGGCCTTCCAAAGGATCTCTTCCTCGTGTATGGTTGCCCTTAGCCGGTTCCTGAGGTCCCTCCTCAGGTCAGATTCGTTGCTTGTCAAACATCGGCACTCTTCCTGGACGTCCAGTCTCTGGATGTCCTCCGCTAAGGCACGAGAAGTCTTGGTGATGCTGTGGTAGCTAACGGAACACCACTCTTTGATTCGCTTGCGGCAGTGTCGGAGCTTCGCATTGAAGGTTAGGATGCTTCCTTGTCTGCCAAGTTTAGGTGCGACTTCGTTCCACCAGACCGGTACCTGCCCGATGAAGTCACTCCGCGTCAGCCAAACCTTTTCAAATCTGAAGGCGCGAGGCTTGTGAGATCTTTGCGTATCGAGAATAATGGGACAGTGATCCGAGGTGACGCGCGGTAACGCCGTTGCCGATGAAAAAGGAAAGGCGGCGTCCCAGTCGGTCGATATCAGAAACCGGTCAAGCTTCGCCAACACGGGGCTTTGCTGCAGGTTTGACCAGGTGAAGCTCTGGTTGTTTAGCGGCATATCAATCAATTCGAGATCGTTGATCGTCTTTGAGAATAGGGACATGAGGCGATTGCAAGAGCTGTTTCCCAACCGCTCGGAGGGGGACCGAGTGAGGTTGAAATCCCCGCACACACACCACGGACCAGGGCAAGAGGATCTGAGTGCCGACAATTCTTGACAGAAGGCGGTCTTCCCGCCCCAGGAGGGAGGCCCATAGACGTTCGTGAGGAAGAAGGAGATGCCGCTACGCTCACACCTGAGCCGAACCGTGAGAGAGTGGATGCGCTCCTAAACCTCTGAGCAGGTGAAGAATCTGGAGTTCCAGCAGATCGCCAGGCCTCCAGAGGCCCCTGACGAGGGGAGGAAATGACAGCGATCAAAACTCGGCCCCACAAAAGAACGCAGGAAGGAGCGAGAGATAAGACCCAGCTTCGTTTCTTGCAAGCAAAGTACAGACACACAAAGACTCTTGACGACAGATTTGACCAGACTACGCTTGGTCCCATTATTTAGACCCCTAACGTTCCAAGAGAAGACCTTAACCATAAAGAAGAGAAAAACACCGGCAGCTGGGCACCCAAGCGAGCCACCAACTCCTACAGCACGACTCCGCCAAGCTCCAGCAGTGAAGCAGCGTCCCCCTCAGTCAAATGGACGCCAAGCTTGGCACACTTGCGGATGATTCTCCTCAGCTCCCCCCCCGCAGCGCCCGCGACGCCCGAGCTGGCAAGGCGAGGGTCGAGAAGCGCCGATTTCCGGGCCATAGCTTGCGCCAGCGCTGGCTTACCGGCGCACTGTGCTAGTCGCGGGCTCCTCCTAGGCGGGACCAGGCCGCCCAGACGCGGCAGCGCATCCGGCAAGGTGTCGCAGACGGCGAGCGGCGGAGCAGAGCCAAGGCAGGCCGGGATGGCTTCGCCGCTGCCTAGTCGCCCCCCCGACAGGGCCAGGGAGGGAAGCCCAACCTCCGAGGCCGGGAAGCAGCCAGGGTCGGGGTGGTAGCCCGGCGGCGACGGTGGAGCTGCAGTGTTTTGGCCTCCGGTACCCACCCGGGCATCTGAGTGGCGGCGAACGAAGGGGCCGGCAACAGGGGCACATCCCGGAGTGGCCCGTCACCCTGGGCCTCCAGCTTCGAGACAGGCATGAAGGCCCCAGGCGGGGGCGGTCGAGGGTCAACAGAGGAGGGCCCCCCCCGAAGGGGCCAAGCAGAAGTCCGAAAGAACCAAGTGCGACGGGCCGCCCGCAGCAGGCCCGCGGGCAGGCAGAAGGCCTCGCGGGCCGGGCCAAGCCGCAGCGAAAGGGGGATCACTGTCAAAACCGGTGCAGAGAACCGTGGGCCCCCCGTAGTGGGCCCGGCGGTTGGTTGAAGGTCCGAGAGCTCGAGTAGAAGCTGGCCCGCAAGCGATCCCAAAGAGGGCTGCGGGGGTGGGCCCAGAGCAGGGTGAGGCAGCCGCAGAGAAGAGCAGAGCGCAGAGAGGGGGGCCAGGGCGGTGCGGGCGCAACGAGAAAGCAACCACAGAGAAAGGGCCATCACCCAAGAAGCCAAGACAGGTAACCACTCCTCCTTCCGAAAGAGGAAAAGATTTTGAAAAATACCCCGAAACAGGTAGAGCACGCGATCCAAGGGGATGCTCGATCGGGCGAGGGACCTCGCGCCCCGCGCCTGGCGGTCCGGAGGGTCGAGCGGCTGTGGCGCGAGGCCTGACCCCTGGGCAAAGCGGGGACTCCACAAGGTTCCCGACCAGCGGGCCGAGGCAGGGGTTCAGGCCGTCGATCGGCACCCGGCCCCTCTCCCGGGCGGCGGTCGCAGAGCCCAACGCCCCCCCTGCTCGGTCCACCAGATGGGACGCCATCGCCGTTTCCGGTTCCGCGGGGCGCCGCCGCCTGTCCCGTATCTCCGAAGAGTCCCAGGAGTCGGTGCGACCGGAACGGTGGCCGTCCCGGGACCCGCCACTGTCATCGCTGAGGTCGACGACGGCGAGCCGCCTAGCAATCCGCCTCCCTTGCGGATCAGTTTGGTCGCCCCCCTCACTCGCCCCCCCCCCACGAAGGGAATGCCTCTGTCATCTCCCCCGAAGGGGGCCGTACTCTCGATTCTAATCGAAGCCGAAACCACCACGCTCCCCATAGAGATGGAGAGCGAGAAGGGGATGTCGGCGAGGTCATCCACGGCCACCTCGCAGCGGAAACCTGTCATGTCGGTGATGTTGGCGCTGCAGTCATCGGCGCGGATGAATCGGCCGAAGGAACCCACAATGTTGCTCACACAGCTGGCGGACCAGCATTCAAACGGCAGGTGTCGGATCTTCAACCAGGCTTTGTAGTTCAGCTTGGCGGGCTCGGCGGTGCGGTAAGGATCCCACTCGTGGCATTGCAACTTACAGTGTTGGAGGCGGATAAGCCAGCCGCCGACGAGGTTAGTGGGCGGGACCCAATCCGGCAGAAAAATAAGGTACTCTCGTTCATGGTGGGCAGCGACGATGAAGTCAGTGGGAAACCCACCGAATCTGGCGGCTAGGTCTTCGGCGATGGAGTCCTGGGGGAAGTGGCTCAGCTGAGAGGGACCGATCACATCCGCCAGAACCGCGTTCCGGCATTGAATCTGTCGTCGACGGAAATCCTCCGAAAGCGGGATGAAGACCTTCTGGGTGTCAGGACGGAAGCCGCTATGCATGGTTGATCGGCGCCGGCGCTGGGGACACGATCGAGAGCGATGACCGGATAGAAGGCAGAGCACGCAACGCACCGGCTCCCGGCAGTTGCGCACCAGATGATCCCGGGCTAAACACCTGAAGCACTTCTTCTTCGCACCGGGCGCAGAGCGGGACGGAGCTGGACGCGGGGCAGCCTTGGTGAAGCTCGGGGGTGGTGGGGTCTCAAGCAACGCGTCTTTATAGGTGAGAGGGCCTATCTTTCCAGACCTACCGGAGGTGACCACAGCTCCCTGGTCACTCCGAAAGCAGAGGCGCGTCTCGCCGAAGCTAGCGCCCCGTCCCCTCGAGATGGCGTGAGAATCACGGAACAGGGGAATCTTGCCGCAGGAGGTCGAGGGGCCGGTGCAGAGCGGACCACCTCGATAATCCGCCCAGGAAACAATGGGTGGCTGGCGGGTAGAGCGGGCGCCGGCTCGCCAAGTCCCTTCCCCCTGCCCAGCCGGACAAGACTCGGCGACCCTTGCGTGATGCCCTCCGATTTTCGATGGAACAGGGGAGCGAATCCTGTCCCCTCGGCGACCCAAAACCTTCCGTGGTGCGCGGTCAACAGGTGACAGGGGAATATTCCGTGCATCGTGGCTTCGTCCAGGGTACAAGTCCGGAGGTGGCCTCAGAGGCACGTGGTCGTTGCTCGCCCCAGGAAGCTGGCAGCCACGCTTACCAGACCAAGCCAACTCCCGGGCGCAGTGGGGGGGTGGACTGGCCAGACCCCTCCCACCGCGCTGTCCGCGTCGCCCGCCTCCGGCTCCCTGCGCGCGCGGCCGCTCCCGCCCGCAGCCGTTCACCCTCCCGGTCGCTAGCTTTTCCTTTCCCTTCCTCACTCTTTCTCTTTCTCTTTCTCTTTCTCTCTCTAACATTTTTTTCTGTTCACTTCCCCTTGTAGAACATTATTGAAGCGATCAGAACAAATAACTAAATATGAACAATGAAATAACCACAACGCGGGCTATTTTTAATTTCGACGAGTTTTATGGAAGGTAAAATATAAAATGAGGATTAAACTACTAAAGTAAACTCTGAAAAAACAGAAGAAGCTCGGGCTCACTAGACCATCCATAGTCAATTCTCATAATCGGCCAAGACCGACGATTAACCCAGAACTACAAGGGTGGTCGACCGCCTGAGAGACTACAATAATAGTTTCTGCCGGGCAACTTGCCGGTCGACCAAACAGGTGCGGTACGGTCGGTCCCTCTTCCTGACTTTGAGATATGCAATCTCAAACTTTACCTCGCGGTTGGTTCCACTCAGTTTGTGTGTGTCTTTTTAACGCTCTTGTTGACGTGTCGCTGATGTTGCAGACCTCGCTGCTGCAGTGGTGCGCTGCGGTGACTACGGCAGCTGCAGTGGTCTCCTTCTGTTGTGATAGTTAGAGTTCGGACATTTTATCTGTGTTCGCATGGATTGTACCTCCCTGTATCCCTTGACTTTTAATTTCAAATAGAGTATATTCCTGTTAAATAAAAAAAAAACTATACTTAATTTCTATGGCTTTGTGATTCGTCGTATCGAATTCGGTGTTTTAATTAATACTAGTAAAGATATCCACGCATTTTAACGAATATATATTTTTGAATCAATAACAATAGAATTAAAAAATATAAATTTTTTTAGAAATTAAAATATTTTAGTGTGAAGTTCGGAAACTAACTTGCAATATTAAAATTATGCAGGACTATACTTACATTTTATCGTAATAAAAAATATTTAAAAAGATAATTATTTAATCCTAATGATTTGTTATTAGAAACAATATACAAATGCGCCAATTATAATAGTGAGCTCAATAGCTACCAATCGAAAATAAATTCAAAAGAGCATTAAAAATAGATAATTTTAAATAGTAAGCAACCAAATTTTGCAACAATAACTAACTAAAATTTTCTAAACCATTCATATATCATCATTCTAATTAATTGAGTATTAAACATTTTATTACAATAACAGCGAAAAAAAAAAAAACAAAGTGATAAAAAAACAAACCCTATCACAAATCAAAACAAACAAAAAATTGAAATCCTTATAAAAATTTTATCTAAATATTTTTTCATAATCCTCGCAGCATCCGCATGTCTCTTATTTGCATAATTATAGTAAAAGAAAATGAACAAGTCAAATTAAACAACTTAATTAAATTTGATTATAATTTCTCACAAAAAAAATAAATAGAAAAAAAAATACAACATGAATATTGTAAACTACAAATCAACTTCATATTCTAACTTAAAAAAACTCCTCCCTATTTACCCTGGAATGAATAAATATGAATGAATAACTAAATAAATCACATGTAGAAAAATCTAACCTTGGAATCAAAATATTAGAAAAAAAATTTAAATTGAAAAAAAAAATAGAATAATCGAAAGAATAATAAAAGAAAATCCAGCAAAAATAAATAGTAATATAATAAATAAACAAATTCTAGAATAAATTAAAACAAAGAAAAATTGAAACCCTTCCAGAGATTTTATTTGTGTATTTCTTTCTAATTATCGCGGCCTTTGCATGTCTCTTCTCTGCATAAGTATAACAAAAAAAAAGTTAAATAAATAAATAAATTATTCAAATTTAGTTGTAATTTTTCACACAGGAAAAAAAAAAAATTAGAAAGATTAATACTTTAAAATAAAATAATGTCTAATTTATTTGATGTAAAATATTTAAATAATTTGTTTAATGTAAAATTCATTGCAAATTTATCATAGAACATGTACTTCTTATGATTTGTTCAGATCCAAAGCTAGAAGGAAAATATGGGGCGCGGGGAAATAAGCGACGCAATATATGACGATTGTTATATTATGCCATTGAGAATTAATGTAATGTAAATAAAATTGAAAAAAAAATAAAATAATCGAAAGAACAATTAAAGAAAATTCAGTAAAAATAAACAACAACGTGATAAAGTAACAAATCTTAGGATAAATCAAAATAAAAGAAAATTGAAACCCACGTAGAAATTCTATCCGGATATTTTTTCTGATCCTCGTGGCCTCCGGCATGCCTCTTCTCTGTATAATTATAACAAAAAAAAAGTGAAAAAAAATTAAATAAATTAGTCAAATTTGATTGTAATTTTTCACAAAAAAAAAGAAAAAGAAAGAAAATACTATATGAATATTACAAACTACAAACCAAGTACATGCTCTAATATAAAAGAACTTCTTGCAATTAACTTACAATGAGCATATATGAATAAACAATTAGAAAAACCATATGTAGAAAATTTAATTTTTGGATCAAAATATTGGAAAAAAAAATTAAATTAAAAAAAATAATAAAATAATCGAAGAAATAATTAATTAAAGAAAATCTATATAAAAAAACTAATTTCGAGATCAAATTAGAGCGAAAAATCAAAATTGATAAAAAATAATTAAAGGAATAATTAGAGAAAATCTATTTAGAAATATTCAATTTTAGCATCAAAAGAGAGAGAACAAAAATTATTTTTTTTTAAAAAAATAGTACAATTAAAAAAAATAAACAGAGAAAACTTATTTAGAAAAATTAAAATTTGGGATAGGGAGAAAAGAGTACGTACATAGAGGAGATGAGAAGTTGAAAAGATGAGATTGTGAGATGAGAAAAAAAAAGAATAAACAACCTAAAAATAAAATTAAAATATATCTCAAACAATAAAAAATACGCTACATCATTTAAAAACATGAAGACTTAATATATATATATATAAAAGGATAGATAGACAGCATCAAATTCTGCAGCACCGCCAAACTCTTCACCCCAACTTGTGCCTAATAGATTATATAAAATATCAATTTTTCTTCCTTCCAATAATTTAATAAATATTTGACCATGAAAAAGTTTAACAAATTTGAAATTTAAAATTTTGAAATATAAATTTTAAAATTTAAAATTTAAAATTTAAAATTTAAAATTTAAGGTTTTCAATTTAAAACTTAAAATTTAAAATTAACTATTGATTTTTTAGTTAGATAACTTAAAAAAAAAACTCTTATACACATGGCAGCAAGTTTCCACAGTTTGACATCATTTATATCACAGTGAAAGTTATAGTCGTCAATTTGCATTCAACATTGTATCTGCTTTATATTTTTTGAATGGATAGATATGTCAGCTGATTGTTCTACCGCTGTTGTATATGCTTAAATGCCAAGAACATATTCCAAATTAATTTTCTCACAAAATAGAATATTATATTACTCATGAGTTGTTCTTTCGTCACTAAAGAGTTCCTTCAAAGCATAGATTGTATTCTCTGGGTAAGATACCCATTTTTTTATTTTTTATTTTTTTTTCAGTACTATTGACTTGACTTATAGTTTCAATGACACTAATCGTAATTAATTGTTCTTTCATACAACAATTTAATATTTGAAATTAAGCTTTGTTTTTTTTTTTTTTTTTTTTTTTTTTGTACTTATTGAATCTTTCAGATAGTCATCAATTTGCACGACGTGGTGATCGACTTTGCTAATTTAACATTGTATCTACTTTTATATTCTTGAATATATATATATATATATATTCTAGCCTTTACCAGTTGGATTAGTTCTCGGACTATTAGTATCGGTACGGTTAAGAAGTTGCTGCACCGAATTGTATGGATAAATCGATCAACTTCTTACTCTTAACATGATAAATTTGAAATTAGGTTACTTATTTTTTTTAGTACTAATACAAACTTTACCAACTCACAAAATCCACAATTTGCATTCGATAGCTGAGAATAAATTTTGACCCTATATTTTTCAACTTTGTAGAAAAGTTTCTGTTTAAACGTATAATTATTATTTTATTTTTATTTATCTAAAAATTATATATATATATATATATATATATATATATATATATATATATATATATATATATATATATATGTCAGAAATAATCTGGAAAATTTATTTTCGAACCAAGTACTTTTTACTGTAATAATTCTAGGTCCCAGATTTCCCGTATAAATGCATCGTGACCGTTACTACGATGCGTCGTCGATCTCTATACGGCATCTCATATTCCGCATACACAGTCGCACCGTATATAGAATCCTCCGCCTAACTCCCCACGTTGTACATTAATGGCGGTGTTACATCCGCTGTGTGGGATTCAATAAACTACAGCGGTAAGAACAAGTAGCGAATCGAAACGTGTCATAGTCAACAATCACACTCGCCACGTGGCGCGGTGTAATAGGAGATATTCGTATCTTCACCCACTTCGAATCATCAGAACCTTAACCCGATCTATGTTTCAAAACAATCATGACCCATCATAACCTAATTGCGTAATTAAGCTAATAATCAATAGTTAATTAACAATTATTAACTAATAATTAATACCGCACTTCTCGTTCCCTCTATATCGAAGCCGCTGTTCACACTGGAGCAGAGGAGTTTTTTTGCAACCCTAGAAACCCTAGGGAGAGAGAGAGAGAGAGAGAGAGAGAAGCGAGCTTCGTCGCGGCGGGGCCTTTGCGTGCGCGACGAAGAAGACGTGCTCTCGAAGCGATTCTTCGTGTTGGGTTTCGGTAGGGGCGGGGCGGGGCGGGGAAGCGCTTCTTCGACTTCTGCGGCGGTTTTCACTCTTTGTCGTTCTCTATCGCGCCCGCACACGATTCGGTTTCTACGGGTCTCGCGCTGTCGATCTGTCGCCGATCTTTAGGGTTTTCGTAGTTGGTGGTACGCAATCATTCTGGTTTTTGGTTGGAGTGGTGAATTGGTAGGGCTTGGGATGTGAATTGGGGAGAAATGGAGGAGGGGAGCGTGAAATGTGGAGAGAATGGGAATGGGAGCGCTAGTGGTGGGAGGCCGCCGAATCCGCTTGCTGGTAGTTTCCGGCAGACGCCGTGCAACAAGCCATCGCTTGTTCGCCATAGTTCTTTTGTGAGTACTCCTTACATTTCTTTTCAATATTTTATTTTTTGCTCTTGGAGTTTGGAGGCTTTGTAGTTTTTGTTTCAAATTTCACCATATACAGTAGATCGTGGACGTAGGCAGCTTGTTCAAGATCATTACTTTAAGTTCGTCTCACTTTGTGTAGCTTTTGTTCCTGAATTATGCTTCAAGTTCAGTTTTGTTGTACTCTGTTTCGCGTGTGGATCATTGATCTAGCTAGATTTAATTATCATGATATCATTTGTTTATACTTTATTTGCTGTTCGGTCTAGTTGTTGACGGGCAGTAGGTGATTGCTTGTGGAAACTGTGAAGCATTTTACTTTTATTCGACAACGAAATGCAATTTACATGAAAAGTCTTCGTTATGTTATGTAAGATATTAAAGATGCAAGAAGTAAGAGAGTTCAATTTTATCATGTATTATGAACCCCCCCTCCTGTGTACAATATGTATTGTTGAAGTTTGGAATTGTATCTGCCTTTTAGTTCAGTTTTGAGGATTTAAACGAGCAAAATAACTTCTTAACACATAATTTTTGAAGTATGCTGCAAGTGCTGTATATGATAAGTTAACAAATGATACATGTCTAGGATATTAAAGGTCTCAACCTTTTATGCCAATCTCTCCAGCTGCTTAAGCTACAATGCTCTCTTTAAACTGTGCTTCTCTCATAAATAGATTGTGCTTTTTAACACTAATGAATTATGGCTGCAAATGGTTCGAGTCTTGGCTGAAACTCCCAAACTAAAACTAAGGTCTCACACCCGAACTGAAGCACTTCAGTTTCAGCTACACAGAGTCCAAAGACGGTTTTTAGGAATGTTGATCCATTTTAACTGAAACTAGCTTTTATGATCTAATTTTATTAATTTATGAATTTTCTATATTATTTCATTTATTGTTGTTTAATACCTTTAATAAATGACATTACAAAGTGTGTTTTTTTAAGAAGAACCATAAATATCACTTTGATATGTAGAAATGTTGGGTAATTAAGTTTTGAGTCTTTAAATTCTTTGTATTTTTTTATTGTTTTGAGAAGTTTTACAACCTGTAGCAAATAACCCAAAGTAAAACTGAAGACTACCAAAACTGCCGAAACATTTCATTTTGGTGAAGAACCGATGCTAACACTGAAACCGAGTTCTTGAACCATGTTACAGTAGGTAGGAGCTCAAGGCAGCAACTGTCTTAGGTGTTGTATGGATTGAAAACACTCATCAAGGACAAGGATCTAAATCCTGGCCTAGGACTTTTGGGCCCTTGCATCATGCCTGAGTTAGTAGTTCCAACTCGTCCATTGACAATAGATACGTAAAGATCTATACTTCCCTTTTATCTGAAGTTTAATTATTTCTTACTTTTATACTACAAGTGGAGGGCAATGTGTATTATATGAATGATGACAGGGACATGTATTTCATCTTTATCCGCATATGAAATGGGACCATAGGAAATTCTACCTTTGACCGTGTTTTTGTAACATACCAACATCATACTTTGCTTTAGAGTCCTATTTGGTTTGGCTTTTGGATCAATTTCCCTATTTCGAGCTGTATTTAGATATTTCACAAACAAAAAGTCAAAGCTTTTACTATGCTGTGAAGCTGAAATTAATTTTTGGGCCCCAAAAACAGGAATCATGTAGCTGTTTGGTAGGTTTTTTTGTAGAAATCTGTTTGTGCTTCTTTGTGCACCTCTACTCAAATAAGTTTTTCACAGAAGCTCCAACCTGGGTCAAACTGGCCCTATGTTTGACATCATTGGTTGCCAAATTCATTCGTAACAGTTAATTCTCTATCCTGCTTTGGATGGCTTCTTTCGTGGTTTCCTCCATTATGGTTTTTTGTTACTAAATTGGTTGTTTAGCAGGTGAAGACGAGATCAGTCGATGTGTCTTCTGAGCCTGAAAAAAGCTCAGAAAATTGTGAAACTGAGTTTATCCCTATTGTACGCTCTGGAGGTTGGACTGATATAGGATTCCGGCAGAGTATGGAGGATGTGTATGTTTGTTGTGACAACTTCATGCAGGATTATGGGCGAAAGAATTTCTGTGATGGACCTCTTGCTTTCTATGGGGTATGTTCTTCAGCATGATAAAATGGCTAGACATGTCTGTACAATGATATGCAAGGAAAATTATCCCTGCAAATTTGTCTTTTTACATATATGCCTCTGTAAAATCTGAATTTTCATACAAACCACAAGCGCGCACGCCCACACACTCAAAACCTTACCTTAAGATGGGTAGTTCTGCAATTCATGGGTGGAATCTCTTTCTTTCTCTTTACTTGTAGATGCATGTTTTACCAAGTTCGATGTCTACAAATGCTTCTTTTATAGGTGTTTGATGGGCACGGTGGAAAGCATGCTGCTGACTTCGCTTGTAGCAATTTACCGAAATTCATCATTGAAGATGTGGGTTTTCCTATGGAGATCGAGAGCGTGGTTTCCTCGGCATTCTTGCAGACTGATACTGCTTTTGCAGAGGCTTGCTCTCTCAACTGCTCTCTTGCATCTGGTACTACTGCATTGGCTGCCCTTGTCATTGGAAGGTAGGCCTAATTCTACAAACTTAGTTGTGTAGTAGTGTTACTATTGCTCTTTACTCATGAAACACTGAGTGATTTTCAGGTGGTCTTTGGAGTTTGGTGTGTTCTATCTCACCCCTATTTTTGGCATAAGCTAAATAAGAAGCCTTGTGCATAGCTTGTTTTTAAGCCAATACTTGCCTGTTCTGAGATTTAAGCTAGAAAAGACCAAGTTATCTATTATATTGTTCTCTTTAGTGATCTTTTCAAGCTATTTTGTGGTCATTCTTCTTCTTTTTCTTTTTTTTTTTTTTTTTTTTTTTTTTTTTTTTTTTTTTTTTTTTTTTTTTTTTTTTTTTTCTTTTAACTTTGATTAATAGCTGAAGTACCCTATGGGCTCTCCAACTGTGCCTGAGTACCCCAAAATGACTTAATTCTGGGGCCATTAGCTATTTACTTTTTTCCTGCATCAATACAGATTTTAGTCCTCGAAGTTTGACCTTGATTTCAATTTTGTCCTCGTAGTTTTAATTGTAATGATGTAGTCCTAAAAGTTTGTTCTGCATGATAACTAAATTGGTCTATTGGTTTATTATCCGAAATCGTGCCACATCAGTACAATCATAAGATCTTACTTTGTTGAAACTGCAACTCTTTAGTATGAAACAGAAACCGGGTTCAAATTTTGGGGACTAGATTGTTAAAATTGAAACTATTGAAGTTAAACTACATGGAGCAAATTGTTTTAATTGAAACTCTTTTAGGATGAAAATAAAGTCCGGTCACACTTTGACTAAACTTGTAACAACCCTCTTTTATCTTCATTTATTTTTCTAGGTCTCTCGTAGTGGCGAATGCCGGTGACTGCCGTGCTGTCCTCTGCCGCAAGGGGAAGGCCATCGAGATGTCACGGGACCACAAGCCAGCCTGTGGCAAAGAAAAGAACCGCATTGAAGCTTCTGGTGGGTACGTGTATGATGACTACCTGAATGGCCAGCTGAACGTGGCCCGAGCAATTGGTGATTGGCACATGGAAGGCCTCAAGGACTCCAATGGCCTCGGGCCCCTGAGTGCAGAGCCCGAGGTAATGGAGGTTAAGCTCGTGGAAGAGGACGAGTTCTTAATAATGGGCTGCGATGGCATTTGGGATGTCTTCAGGAGCCAGAATGCTGTGGACTTTGCACGCAGGAAGCTGCAAGAACACAATGACCCAGTCTTATGCTGTAAAGAGCTTGTCGCAGAAGCGCTTAAGAGGAAGAGCGGAGATAACTTGGCAGTGGTCGTGGTGTGCTTCCACTCGCGGCCGCCGCCACCTTTGACTGCACCGCGGCCCAGGGTGCAGAGGAGCATATCTGCTGAGGGGCTTAGGGAGCTGCAGAGCTTCTTGGATAGTTTGGGTAACTAAAGTAGGAAGGAGGATTATGGGGTTTAATTAGGTGGCTTTTCTTTGCTAGTATTGATGATGTTGTGTTTCTAGGTTTAGGGGTTTAGCTGCTATCTCTTCGCTTTTCTAGTTTCCTAGCTGAGATGGTGTTGAGTAACTTGGAGAGAGATATCTGCCAAATTGTAACATATGCGGCCGTAGAGGTTCCTTCTTTTGCTATTACATTCAAATATTGCATTGGATTTTAAGGTGGTGCTTTCCTTGACTAGTTCTTAAGGATAAATAGCACTCTTAACTCGTGTTCATGAAGCAGCAACCAAACTCTTCTGATATATCTGTAGTCTTTGATATTGATGTCTGCAGCATCTACTGAGTGTATGGACTGGGGCATGTTGCATGACGGTGTACTGTGAGTTGTACAGCTGAAGCAATGGTTGTGATTTGTGTGCACAGCAACCGCGCTGAAATGAAAGGATCAAGTATCTGATTGGCCTTGTCTTAGCTTCTTGAAGAGCTTCTCTGCATGCGAGGTGTCAGGCAACTAAAATGTCTATTACATATCAAATTTGTTTTAAAGGGACACTAGTTAGCTTCAAAATTGGTGATAAATGTTGAATATGAATAGAAATAACTAGAAAAAGGGAAAGGCACCTACTTTCCACCTACCACTAATGAATGAGACTTACTGTCGGGTTAAGAATTCGGCGATCTAATGTTACTCCACGTCACTCCCAATCGACATAACTAATACTCGGCGACTTTCTTTAACTCTCGCTTTTTAACCGCTCAAATGGGCCTCAAAAGGCCGTCTGTGCGGGGCTGTACTCTTCATCCTTCTTCCTCCCTCGATCGCCCATCCTGCGAATACATCATCATCATCTTCTTCTTCTTCTTCTTCTTCTTCTCTCTCCTCTCATGCTACGAATATCAAAATGAATCCCTACTTTCCTTGCTTGGATCGATCATGCTCCTTGCCCTGGGAGCAATGCTACGACCCTTTCTTCTTCTCAGGTATGTCTCTAGTTCTACGTATGTTTTGTTTTCGATACCTGTTGTTGGATTAAATAGCAACATCTTTGCAATTTCAAACTGTTCTCTTAGTAATCTATATGCGCATACTGTGATCTAAAGTTGTTTTTGGCTAATTTATTTTCACCTCTTTAAAGCAATCCGAAGATGCCTATGGTGCTCACCACCTAGTAAGACCTCCCAATACATTAATTTTTGCCTTTAGGAGACTCACTAGTCACAATTTCCTATCTTTTAAGGAAAATGGGGGTCTCTTACAGTATTTCTCATAAAATGTTTTGATGCTTCCACCATATCTGGAGCGAGCCCTTTGGTTTTTTGCCCAATCTTCATGAATTTGAAATGAAGATCTCCAATGCACCCATTTAGCCATAATGAAACTCAAGTGTATTTGGTTCCTTCCCTTGAGCAATGTAATAACCTAAGAGTCTTAGCCCTAACAAATGCAATTCTCTATTCTCAATACCCGTTAAAAATGCTCAATTACTTACACAAGAAAGGAAATCACTAACCACTGCAATAACCAATCCGAACATACTGTTTAACCATTTAAAGTTGGGTTTAACAACTTACTAACTCCTAAAACAACATATTAAACAGCATCAGAAAAAAGAAAGTTGGGAATCAAAAGTTTTAAGTAGGATTGCTTGTGATTATTAAGCAAATAACAACTCTAATATTATACAATCTCTTTGAGCTTATGGTCTTAAGTTCATCACTGAGAACCTTCATCTCTTCTGGAAGTTCAGCACCTTAATTCCGAACGCAAAAACAACGGCAAAGAGCACCGAGAACCCAACCATTGCAGCAGCAACTGCTCCCAAGAAGTCATGTTTGAATCCAAAATAGCTCCTTAGAAATTCCTTTACTGTTTCTCCACTGTCCATAATGTCCTCCACATCTCCAAACTGCGAAGCAAATAAGCCATATAGTGTCCAAGATACTGGGCATGCCCAAAAATACCATCTCCACCATACGGGCAACCTCTGCAGCCAATTTAGATAACGTTCAGTGCCTTAACTGTTGATAGGAAATAGAATAGACTGTCGGTGGAGTTAAACTTACAGGACGAGGAATCACAAAGCTTGCAAAGATGTTCCATATTGCATAAAACGCAGTGCAAACTATTGAAGCAATTTGTGCGTTAGGCGTCATTGCCACCGCCATCATCCCATAGTACGTAAAGTACAGAAGTGTGAAGAACATGAAGAAAATGTACCAAAAGAGCTTTGCAGCAGTCCAGTCAAACTCTATCATGCTGTACACCATGACACTGTATAGAACTGACTGGACCAACGTATACGGTATCTCAATTGCAACCTAAATATAATGGAATCAAATTGAACAGTGAAATAGGGTAAGGCGGCTGGTAATCTTTGCCTAGCATTAGGAAGCAAAATTGGTTTAAGATGAAAGAAGAATCCCTTTACTGGAACACCGTATTTTCAGTAGGGCCTTCTATATATACATGTATCCCTGCAATTCATTTTTACCCCTTGAAAGTGTAGTTTCTTGTAAAAATTGGATCTTAAGTTGGGGGATCATCCAATTCATCAGGGAAGTTGGTTTTGTATCAGTAAAAATGCTTTAAAGAGGACCATTTCTATATGTTCAGTGGTATAAATGTAAGAAACTAAGGTTTTTAAAAAGGCATATATGATAAGTCAGATTTTGCTGGGTTATATAGGTAAGATTATTTTGAAGGGAGACACCCACCCACCCACACACACACACACATTTACATGTTAATATCTATTTTCCGTGACAGAAATCTGATAATATGCTCACCTGTGCAATGGCATATGGTAAAGCAGAATACATTCCTGCGGCCCTTTCTCTGTAAAATACACTCCTTTCTACATCCACAACGGGCTGTACAGTTTGAGCATTTTGAACCCCCATGAACAGAACTGCTGCATACATCGAACCCATGGCATTGAATAACTCCTGTTGATCTCTCCTGTATATTTCACCACATGCAAGTATTATGTAGTTATTTAAGTAGTGGAAGCTACTTTCTCTCAAAGCAAGACAAGGGGGGGATTTTTAATATAGCAGAGATTGACTAGGAACATACGTCTTAGAACCAAGCCGCCAAAAAATTGTCCCAAATATTAGGGCAATAACTATCGTGAAGACGAAGCGAATGGCGTTATATGACGGGTTGCGCCAATATGAGTTATATTGTTTCCAGAAGCAAGCAGTGCATTGAGTGAGGAAGCTCTGCGAATATTGTGTAGGGAAGTAAAGGTCCTTTGAACCTGGCGGAGGTTTACTGAGTTCGGCAATCAATGCTTTGTTTCTCCTGGAAGAATTAAAATAATTATATTTGATGTAAAATCTCATTCAGTGGGTGAAAATAGACGTATAAATGTACCTGTATAGATCTGAGTTCTCGTATAGTTCAGCAAAATTAGCCCCGAAGACTACTTCTTGTGCTATGGTTG
Source organism: Tillandsia leiboldiana (assembly GCA_029204045.2). Classification (NCBI taxonomy): domain Eukaryota; kingdom Viridiplantae; phylum Streptophyta; class Magnoliopsida; order Poales; family Bromeliaceae; genus Tillandsia; species Tillandsia leiboldiana. Next base: position 579,469 of record CM055064.1, on the reverse strand, counting down.
TGACTTCCAACATCCATGTTGCTGGATTATAACCATCTTTTATTTTTTGAACTCCAGGAACTTGCTGATAACAAAATACATGGGAAAGAAAAGCCCTAATATTGTTAGTCTAAATGATGAGAACTATAGTTCTTATTTTTTCTGGTCATGTTTCTCATCATTACCTCAAAGTACTCAATTAGAAAACAGGAGTTGCGTCCAAGAGGGCCTACATATATTTCCTCTCCCCCTCTTTTCAAAAGGAAGAGCTGCATTTCAGGTAGAAAAATATTAGCACATCATTGGGTGAGAAGATCTTGCTGAATTGATATTGATCAAAAGGGCATTCTATTTGAATATGTAAACATTATCCATCCTTATCAGAATTAACTTTTCTTCTACCTTACCCCTTATCTTACCTCATCAAATGCCTCAAAAATGTCGATGCTGGGTTGGTGAATTGTGCAAACAACTGTTCTTCCGGTGTCTACTGTGTTTCTAACTGTTCTCATCACTATTGCTGCTGCCCTAGCATCTAAACCTGAAGTAGGCTCATCCATGAATATAATTGAAGGATTTGCTACAAGCTCAACAGCAACTGTCAATCTCTTCCTTTGTTCAGTTGAAAGTCCATTCACACCAGGCAAACCAACTAATGCTCCGCGCAGTGTCGTTAGCTCAACTAGTTCCATAACCTCTTCAGTGAACATCTAAAAACCATAATATCAGCTTCTAAGAGGTTAAGCACACAATAGCTGCTAAGCTTATTAATTAGACATTTCAGTACAGCATGATACAATTTAAACTTTCAGTTTCTCAAATAATGGTACGTTTATATGCAAGACATACATGGTTGGCTAGTGATGAGTTGCTTGTGGCATTTTATAGTTTTGATTGTACAAATTCATGGCAGTTACAAAAGTTGATTTCATTAAGATTGTTATTGTGTTGTTATTATTGCATATGCGGTGGAAATCTGCACGTCTCAGAATTTACAATTTTGAAGTTTTATATCTTGCTGCATGAATGATTAAACTATATTTACCGGCTAAAAACGGTGTGTGGGAGGGAGTAAGTTATATTTGTTCATAACATGTAGGACTGTAAGATCACTAGATTAGTAAAATTAAGTACCAAGTACCAACCTTTCTTGTTTTGGAGTCTACATCACTTGGTAATCGAAGCCACGCAGAATAGACGAGGGACTCGTAGACTGTCACGTTGGGTGAGTGTATGTCATTCTGTTCACAATATCCTGATATCCTCGCAAAAGTTTCTTGTTTTTTGGGATAGCCAGATATAGTAATATTCCCATCTATATATCCCCCGGTTTTTCTTCCCGCCAATACATCCATAAGAGTTGTCTTACCCGCTCCACTTACGCCCATTAGTGCAGTAAGAACACTGGGCCTGAAAGCTCCACTTAAACCCTTGAGAAGCAGTAACCTGTTTTCTGTAACCCCTTGAGCTTTCATTTCCTGCAAATCAGGTGCAGCAATTATTTATAGTTCCATCTTTGGCCAATTTAAAGAAGCTTTCACATATATATTCTTCCAAATTATCTACATACCTATGTACCCTTGTACAAACCCAATTTTTTGTGCCTCTTGAAAGTGCAACTTCTTACTAAAATGCCCTTTATCTTAAGTTGGGGAGCCTTCTAATACATTGGGTGACATTGTCGATTTTGGAATTGCGCCGGCATGTATATAAGAAATCAAGTTCTCCAAGGAGAAATATGAAAGTTTGGATTTTTTCGGGGATATAGATTCAATAGATACTTTTGTAGGTATACGTAAACGAGAAGGCTTGAATAGTAGTTACATACTTACATTAACCTATAATTCATGGAAGCTAGGGCATACCTGCGGCATGTCGACGGAGTACTTGACATTTTCAAAAGTTATTGACAGTGGAGCGAAAGGAAGCACCATGCCTTTCTTTTTATTTGCTTGAGGCTCATTTTCATTGTCAATATCTGTACTTGTCCTCATCTCACCGCTTCTTTCTGCAGTCATGCAGATTTACCAAAAGTCATGCTATAGACCATAGTGCTGGCATGTAACTGTCCACTGTTCTTTGGAACTAGTTGTGTTTGCCAACATGCAAGAATTTAGATCAAGTCATTTAACCATCTATAATAATGTTTAACCAAATTGAACCATTTGCACTTTCTAATTACAAAATGATCTTGGCCTTGTATTGTATCTTAATTTGGAATATACATGTCGTATTATCATTATGCATTAGGTTTTCATGGTGAGATGAATATTCGACATTCTTACCTTGTCGGGAGAGTTCAACATCACCTACTCTATTTGCTTGTTTCTCCTTCAATGCTTCCGTAGAAATGACCATCTGGCCTTTTCCAATTGCTGAATAGTAAAAAAGCAAAATTTAAAATAAATAAATCCTTGGAATGTTATTTTAGGAATATATATGGTTGTGTGTGGGTGTGAACTCTTACGGTCAAGAAAGGTTAGTGCAGCTATATAAATGATATTGAAAACCACGATAAATCCAAGCAGCCCTGCCACACCAATCCAAAACCATTTTGCTTGAGGAAATATACCACGGGACTCTAGAACTTGGACTCCCAAGAAATCCATGCTGGCAGTTGCATTAACAACCTAAATTTAGCAACAAATTTAACATTAGAGGATCCATGTGTAACATATTTCGCCTACTTTGAGAGTTATAAACTTACATGTCTCCATTTACTGCCCAGGAACTCATTTACAGCTATTGCATTCTGTGCATACATTAAGGGTGAAGACCAATAACCCCATTTCCACCACTTCTTGATATCCTCTGCAGAGATTGAAGCAAAAAAAAAAAAAAAAAAAAAGTCATGTATATTACGTTTGTTCCTTAACAGAGTCTAGAGGTTTAAACCGGGCTGAGCGGTCTATGGGCCGACCTGGTCTGGTATTGCTGCGAGCCGTGCTAGGTCATATCCAGTCAGCCTACAGCCAGACTTAGCACGTCCAGTCAGCCATGCTGGGCCAAGGCTTGCTGCCTCGTGGCTCAGGACCTGCACTCGGATGCGGGCCGTGCCGGGCCACAGGTTGCGGCCTACTGCGGGCCGGTCCATTTAGGACTGAGCCCAAAGGCTTTACTGATCTGTTTATTCTTTCAAATATTAAATTTAAAAGTATTTTTTAAAATTCATCTAAAACTTTTTTATTTAATAAAAAAACTATATATTTTTTTTTTATAAAATTAGTAGTAATTTTTTTTTTAAAAAAAAATGAAAAATAAAAAAAGTGTAAAGGGCCGGCCTGTGCCCCGGCATGGCCCGGCCCATTGTGGGTTGTGGGCTGTGTTGAGCCATGGCCCGATGAAAGGCGGCCCGTCCCGAGCCAACACAGATTCAAATCCAGGCCAGGTTGGGCCATCTTGTGGCCTGATTTGGCCCGAAATAATTTGGATTCCGCGTGCCCGTCACAGCCCAGATTACATCCCTAGAAGGGCGTAATGTAAAAAATGTTGAAGTTGAAGGTTCATTGATAAGAAGTGCATGTATTCGGGGTCGTACTTCTTGATATAACGAAACCACCGAGCACTAAGAGCACCATTTCAGCGAAAGAACCAAAGGTGTTTGCCACTACCATTTCTCTACCACATGCTGCTAGGAGCCTAAATAGACCCGAAGCCATTTGACTAACCAGTGAAAATAGGAAGAACTGTTTGAACATCCTGTGGGCAAAAGATCTTTTTGGTTACTTTTGATATTTTTGATTATAATGACTGGAGGTTAAAATACCAATATTTACCTTTTGGCACTTGGGTCGAAGCCAATAACATAGTACGTCATGACAACATAGAGACCGCATTCCACAAATGATATTGGGATCTTCAGTATCCACGTTGGCAGTGCATAAGCCCATGCTGGGAAGAAAAGGAGATCTCTTTGTTTGTAGAAGACTGGAAGCTTCTTAGTGCTCAACGGCAGCTCTGACATCCCGTTAAATGTATGCATGATGAGTCCGATAAACAAAGCACCCATGTACATTAGACCGTCATTTACTGAACCATGGTGCATCTTGGTTCGGAAGAATACAGTCATTGTAATGCAGGCAATTAGTGTGAGCTGCAAGAAGCAGATACCAAGCACCTAGTCATAAATTGTGCTACTTTTTGGGGGTTGAAATGTATTTAATTAGGCTAGTCCCTGAACTTTCTCATATATATTAGTTTCTCTGGCCACTGAAAAGAAAAATCTAACATGTGATGTTTTCCTATAAATTGATCGTTTTGACCCTGTTCCAAGTAAAAGTCTTGTTCCGAGTCTGGACATTTTTTTGTATTGCTAAGAACTTGATCATCACCTAAGCCTAATAAATAGTACCTGGAATAGTTTGAAGAAGTAGACGAAAGAGTTTCTCTTCATCAACAAATACTCCCTGGCAAAGCAAGCTTTCAACAATTCCTTCTTTGCAATGCCATACTTAGAAGTTGTCAAAGCAGCGGGGTGGTTCTTGCTCTTGTCGAAAGGGGTGGAGAGTTCCTCTCCCAACGTACATCCCACGTGGAATGACTGAAATGCATCTGAGAATTCTTTGACAGGAACAAACCGGTATGGCTCATCTCTTCGTGTCCAATACTGTTGCTGATCTTTTCTCGATGTAACCTATTGATCGGAATGTTTTTGGTGGTTATGTATTCTACAGGTGAAACGTGAAGTTTGCTTTGGGCCTCTTTGGCCTAGCTTCTGAAACAAGAAGCTTTGAGAACTAGGCGTTTGGCTAACAAAATGCCGGAAGCTTCCTATGTTGGGGAGCTGAAATGAGCTTTTACCCAAAGCAGATGCTCCAATTTGTAGCTTCTGCTTCTACTGTATCGAGAAGACACTAATGAAAAAGCTACCCGTGCTTCTTTTAACAGCTCCGCTGGAAAAACATTTTTCGGAGTAGCTTCATGGTCAGTGATAATCACTTCATTAGACATTCAAGATGTTAAACTGCTTACTTCTTGCAGGTAGTCGGCAACGCCTTTCCTCTCAGGGCATCTAAAGCCCATGGATTCAAAGAACTCAAGAACATTCCCGCGGGGGCCTTGATATACAATCTGCCCTTCTGACAGTAGAATTATATCATCGAAAAGCTCATATGTCTCAGGTGCTGGCTGAAGCAAAGCTATCAATGCGGTCCCATCAAGGATGTGGTTCGACTGTCTTAATGAGTTGACTATCTGGTAAGTTGTAGAACTATCCAAGCCTGTTGATATCTCATCCATGAACAAAACTTTAGATGGTCCAACAAGCATTTCACCTGTTCCAGTAAATCTTTAACTGATTAGCTAATGAAATGATATGTTTCTTTAACAAGGATAATCTCAAGCATTTTGCTCCTCTTTTTGTAGAACATTATACCTGTTGTTACTCTCTTTTTTTGTCCTCCAGAGATCCCTCTCAACATTTCATCCCCTACCATGGTATCAGCACAAACATCTAATCCTAAAATCTGCAGTTTAACAGGTCAAAAATCAGATGTGAATGCTATGGTTTCTACTGCAGTTATAAGAGATCTTTAGGTTGATTTTCACCCGATGAAAATTTTCACCCTATGAATAAACTCTTAGTCATAGGTTCGTTTAGTTTTTTGTCTATAGATCAGCTTATTTGAAGGAAGGGAACGATGACGACAAAGGAATTAAAAAAAAAAAAAGAAATCATTCTGAAGTATCATATTGTGTGTAATATGCCTATCTTCATGCTGCATACCTTCAGAATATAGTCTGTGACTACTCCTTCTTGTCCACCCAGGGAAGCAGCCTGCAGGACAAGTGAAAGCAACAAAAATGAACTTGCATCCTAATAACTGACAATTGCATAATGGTACGTTGGAACTGTGGCTTAATATCGGAAGCTGATGCATGATGCATGTGTGAATGCTATGTATAGGTGTCGATTCAATCATCTGGATTTCTTTGATCTTGATTTTTATATATATATATATATAAAGAGTAGAGTTTATATACTTTCAAAAGCACAAGCCCAAATATGCTTGCAATTTTTTTACCATTGAATTTGTATTGAGATTTGTATTATTGTACTTTCTCTTTCTCTCTTTTTAGTTGACTTTACAATAGCATAAATCTCAATGCAAATTCTATGATAAAAAATTCACAAGCATATTTTAGCTTGTACTTTTAAAAGTATATAAGCTCTACTCTATATATATAGAGTAGGGCTTATATATTTTCAAAAGTACAAGCTCATTCATGCTTGTGAATTTTTTACCATAGGATTTGTATTGGGATCCGAGATATTGTAAAGGCATTTAAGGAGAGAGAGAAAAAAAGTATAATTGTACAAATCCCAATATAAATCATATAGTAAAAAATTGGCAAGTATGGATAAGCTTGCATTTTTGAAAGTATATAAGCTCTACTCTCTCTGTATATATAGTCTGGCTGCTATGCTTGTACAAGTACCAAGCAATTGGTGTGCTTGTAAGTTTTCTACAATTAGATCTACCCCTTTGACTAATTTCATTTCTTAAATCATTCTATTCCACCAATCACTCACTTAACCTAAGGGGCCCACTATCATGATAACCAAACATCTTTTCATCTAAGGGCTAAAAACCTACAAGCACCAATGACTTGATACTTTTAAAAGCATAGAAGCTCAAATATATATATATATATATATATATATATATATATATATATATATATATAAAGAGAGAGAGAGAGAGCGCGCGCTAGGCTCTTATACTTTCGAAAGTACGGATGCCTCCATCTTTGTAAGTTGTTTTTAATGATGAGACATCCGGTTCGGCGATCGGTTCCGTTAGACTTGATCTATAATGTTGGAACTATCTAGAAACCAAATTTCATAATTTTTTGATTTTATTTGCTGAGTGAACAAGTAGCCATAAAATAAACGGTTGAAAATAAAAATTTCATAAAAAATAGTGATAAATTATTTAAATTTCAAATCGAAAGTTTTGATTACACTCTTGATGTTAAGTAGAATTTTCTATTGAAGTTTCACATAATTTAGATTGTTCTACACCGTTGAATTTACAAACGTATCATATTGGCCGTTAAAATAGTCATTTTTCAAACCCTTTGATCACTTGTTAAATGATGTCGAAAAATTATGAAATTTGGTTTTTAAATAGTTCTAATAGCGTAGATCATGCTTAACGAAGTCGATCGTCGAATTGGATGTCCCATCATCGAAAGCAATTTACAAATACGAAGGTATTTGTACTTTCAAAAGTACAGAAGACGTACTCTCTCTCTCTTTCTCTCTCTCTCTCTCTCTATATATATATATAGCTTTTTAGCTCCTATGCTTTTTAAAAGCCCTTAGATCATTCTATTTTACTAACTGCTCACTTAACCCAAGACGTCTCCGTGCTTCTAAAAGGACACAAGCGCGCGCGCGCACACACACGCACATATACATACATATATATATATATATATATATATATATATATATATATATATATATATATATATATATATATATATATATATATATATATAATTGAGCTCCTATGTTTTTAAAAGTATCAAATCATTGATGCTTATAGATTTTAGATTTTTAGTCCTTAGATAAAAATATGTGTGGTTGGGATGCTCCGTACTTCCAAATCGTTTTTGATATTGAAATTTTGGAATGGACAATCAGTTCCGTTAGACTTGATCTAGAGTATTTAAAAGACCTAGAAAATAAATTTCGTAATTTTTTATATCATTTGCCTAGTGATTGAAGATGTTGAAAATTAATAATTTTAATGGTTGTGGTGAGCCATTTGCAAGTTTAATGGTATAAAAATACCCAAATCACATGAAATTTTGTTAATTTTTGTTTATATTATATAAAACAAGATCAATATTTTTGATCTAAAATTTTAGCGTCATATTATCACATTTTGTGAGATTTTTATTTTCAGTTGTTGATTTTGAGCCATTTCGATTACTAGGTAAATGATATCGAAAAATTATGAAATTTATTTTTTAGGTATTTTAAATATTCTAGATCAAGTCTAACGAAGCTTATCGTCAATTCGGAATTTCTAATATCAAAAATAATTTGATAGCACGGAGGTTTTCGTCCTTGTAAATGCACAAAAGTCGGACTATATATATATATATATATATATATATATATATATATATATATATATATATATATAGAGAGAGAGAGAGAGAGAGAGAGAGAGAGAGAGAGAGAGAGAGAGAGAGAATTGAGCTCCTATGTTTTTAAAAGTACCAAGTCATTGGTGCTTGTAGGTTTTTAGCTCTTGGATGGAAAGATGTGTGGTTAGGATGATAGTGGACCCCTTGGATTAAAGGAGTGGTTGGTGGGATAGAATGATCTAATGGATGAAATTAGTCAAAGGGGTATATCTAACGGTAGAAAACTTACAAACATCAATTGCTTGGTGCTTCTATAAGCATAATAGCTGGACTCTCTCTCTCTCTATATATATATATATAGAGAGAGAGAGTAGAATTTATATACTTTTAAAAGTACAAGCCAATTTATGCTTGTAAATTTTTTACCATTAGATTTGTGTTGGGATTTGTATTTTTGTAAAGTCAACTAAAGAGAGAGAAAGAAAAAAATACAAAGTACAAATCCCAATACAAATTCAATGGTAAAAAATTCACAAGTATGGACGTGCTTGTGCTTTTAAAAATATATAAACTCTACTCTCTCTCTCTCTCTCTCTCTCTATATATATATATATATATATATATATAATTAGGCTGCTATGCTATTAATAGCACAAAGTCATTGGTGCCATTAGGCTTTTGATCATTGGATGAAGAGTTGTGCGGTTAGGATGATAGTGGGCCCTATAGTTTAGTGGGTAGTTTGGAAAATAGTATGATCTAAGGGGTGAAAATAATCAAAGGTGTAGATCTAACGACGGAAAACTTGGTAGTACCAAATGCTTGGTGCTATCGATAGTATAGCAGTCAAATTATATATATATATATATATATATATATATATATATATATATATATATATATATATATATATATATATATATATATATATATATATATATATATATATATAGTTGAGCTAATATTGTATTGATAGTAAAGAAATAAAGAAATAATTGTTTATTATCAATTTTCAAACCCTGGGATAAATACTAGTGCAACCTCCCTATAGTGAACCGTAGGCATCGAAGGGATAAAAAGTTGGTAGCAAATACAATTAGTTAACAGAGAGAGAGAGAGAGATGTGGAATGTGTGATAAATTGTTTATTGTTCTTTTTTTTACCTTCATAAAGATGTCAATATCAGGATCGGGCTTGATGTTTGCCGCCTTCTCTCTTCTTGCTAGCTCAGTCAACATATCTGAATTCTCACATTTAGGTCCAAAAGACAGAAAATATGCCTTGATTCAAGCTCTAAACATTTCCCATTATTGCAACTTAAAATTAGCATCTCCCTGTTTTAATTTAACTCACCATAGCGGGTTCCAATCCCCTGGCATCTTGCTGAGAAGGCCAATGTTTCTCTGACAGTCATTTCTCCTATATGCAGATCATGCTGGCTTATATATGCTGAGGTTCTTTGCGGAACAAACTCATTCATCAAATATCCATTGTAAGTAACTCTTCCAGAAACCTGGTTTTACTTGACAGTCAGGAAGTTCATCCTTTGGAATACTCAATTTTTTAGGGCCTTTCGTACGTATTTATTTTAAGCAAAGTCATCTATTTTCCCACGACATTTTGCTCGGGAACTAGGTCCGGAATCAGGTCTTGTTCCAGTCTTATTTTCCAAACGCGTTTGGTTTGGACGGAAACAGTAATTCTCGTCTTTTTAGAATAAGCTGGTATAAGATTAGAACTACTGTTCCAGTCTTTTTTCTCTGAAACAAATTTGTTCCCTCTTGAGAATAAATTTAATTAAAATAAATATAATTTTAATTATTATATTAACTATTTAATTAATTTAATATTGTGACTAATCTAATTATTTTATTAATTAATTATTTAACTATTAGACAATTAACTAATTAATTTATTAAATTACTTGTAGTTAATTAAATTATTTATTAACAATACTGATTATTATTAATTATTTTATCAATTAATATTTAGGATTATCGAGTAATAATTAATTAAATCATTATTATTAATTATTTTATCAATTAATATTTAGGATTATCTAAGCAATAGTTAATGAAATAAATTAAATTATTATTTGATTAATATTTTTATATTAATTAATTAGATAAAGTATTATTATTTTAAAATTATAATTATTCTTATTTTTACTATTCCAATCTAACTATCCAAATATTTTTTTTTTTTTTTCAAAAACAATTCAATTTTCACCCAAATATAAAATTATTCTTATTTCTGTTTATTCTTGAATTTATACCTATTATTGAAATAAACAGTTCTAGCTTATATCTGAGCCAAACGTAGCCGTAAGTGACTACTAATTAACGCATAGTACAAAGGCTGACCTTTAGTTCTGAAGGAAGTTTTCCTGCTAAAGCCAACAGTAAGGTAGTTTTGCCAGATCCTGGAGGGCCTAAGAGCAAGGTCATTCTGAAAGATATATTAATTAGAATAGTGTCACGTCCCGAGTTTTGAAAAGCAGGCTATTTTTTTTTTAAAAAAAAAAAAAAAAAAAAAATCAGAGTTTAAAATCATTTCAGGCGTGAACAGATCGCCACATGTATAGTAAATTTTCTGTCTAATTGGACAGAGCCTTTTCTGTACATGCACGGCTAAGCACTTATAACCAATACCTGAGTAGTCTAAACTACGCATACATCATTAATCATTTTACAATATTTAGAGCCAAGTCCATTTTTGAATCATTTTACGATAGCTTAGTAGAAAAAATATAATCCATTTTTGAATCATTTTGCAATCTTGTGGAACTTAATTCATTTCTTTCACCTGCTTGGCTTGATAATCCCACTGATATTATGTAGGATGTTTGTCGGTTTCTTTCTACTCGGTAGAATATGAAGGTAGTTGAGGAACTCCTTTAAGAGGAAAAAAAAACAAAAAAAAAATAAAAAAAAATAAGGGTCAACACCAAAACTCTGTTTTCTAGTTTATTTATTCATGAATGCAATTTGCACCATAAATTTTTCTATTACCTCAACTTTATTAAGGAAGAAGTTCAGAATTGTAGGCATGCCTCTGTTCCCGACATAAGCTTCTGCATTGATTTCCAAATTCTCAAATCGCACTTCAATTGTTGGATTTTCAATCCCAACCCTGAAAGACCAATCAAATAGGAATAGAATGTATATATATGATCAAATGATACCTATAAATATAGGGTAAATTGTAGAAGTGCTCCTGAAGCTTTTAACGTAGTTTCAGTTCCGCTTCAAGCCTTCAACCTTTCAAAATTGCTGTAGTTGGATCCCAGATCTTTTTGTGTTTGAATGAATATTAGAATTGTACTAGGTATAAGAAGAATTATGTTTGGTTTGATAAAGGTGAATAAGAAGAATAATAAAAAAAAATTATTTTAAAAAATTAGTGTACATTTTAAAATTTTAAATTTTTTTAATTTATTAAAAATTAAAGTTAAAAATTTAAAAAGTTATAAAATTTTAAAATTTTCTAAATTTAAAAATTTATAAATGTTAAAAATTTAAATTTTAATTGTCTCAAAAAATTACAAAAATGAGAGTAAAAATTTTAATTTTTAAATTTGTATAAATTTTAAAATTTTAAAATTAATAAATTTTTATAAAAAAAAAAAAAAAAAAAAAATTATAAAGTTAAATATTTTAAAATTAACTATTGTTCCAACAGTTCCTTTTTATTTGTGTTGTAACAAACGGTATCTTAGGATCTTAAAGAAATGATAAAAAAAATTGCAATGAATGTGAAGATTAGGAACGGAATAGTAGTAATAGTTGAAAGCTCTTAAAAGGTAAGTGAGGAGACTTATATATATATATACCTGTCTAATCTATTTTTGAGTTTCATCAAGAATTTCTCATTATCCTCATCTGCTGTTCCTACGAGCCGCTCCACCAGCTTCTTCCTTTCGTGGAAACCGAGGGTTTCGATATCGACTGCCTCTCTCTCGCCTCTGGATCCTTTCAGCATCCCTTTCCTGATACGGTTGTAAGTGGGCAACTTCTCAAGAGCTGCCCATTTAAGTGCTTCTTCATCATCCTCCTCTCTAGATGACTGTGAGAACTCTCTCATGCTGCCTTCGTGCCATGCAGCGCTGCTCTGTTGTAATCCCGCAACTATGTTGCCTCTTATCGTCTCCATTATTTCACCCCTCAGATCGAACTCACAACTTAGCTCACCACAGTGTTTTGTTTTGCTGTGTCTCAAGCTTGAGTTTGCCTCCTACGTAGCCTGAAAACCTGAGATAGTTTATTAGTTTTGAGGACTAAAATCCTGGTGAAATTAAATAACAGAAAACGATAATATATATGCTGGCCTTACTAGAGAAAAGCGAAATCGCACATTATGGATGGTTGGGAGATGCTTAAGCTATAGAATGGGAATAAATATATAGTATAGGAGATCAGATGTTCGAGTGGTTTGGAATCAAAACATGGAGCAAAACGTCACTTTCCGGTGTATATTTTGTAGCGATTGAAATCCTTGTATTGCAAAAGGCTGATGTGAACCATTAAGATCAGCCGTATCCGCAATAAAAAAAAGGATGAGTAACCCGGAAACAACAGCTATAGAAAACTAATGAGCACCTTTTCTGCTAGAACATGACTAATGTGGGCAAAATTTCTTACCCTCTCGATCGAAAACTCAGGCTTGATGAGATTTTAAAGGACGAGTTGGGGCCACAATTTGAGTTGAATAATGTGTGAACTAGAAGAAGTTACTTAGTCAGTCATGGTACAGAATTTGACAATGCTGCAAATTCTAGAGGTATGTCCTTTGTACAGATCTCTGTAAACTGTTGGGATCAGATTTTTATGAGCTTCAATGCTTATTTCCCATTTACCGAACCCTTTTGATTTATCAAGCAGTTCATGTTGATATGCTAGAGAACAACATTTAGTATTATCTACAATTATGAAGTTTGTGTTTTTGTTCCATTAAAATAGTAGATTTAGTTTGATGAGTTTTGGTCTTGTTGGTTGGGTTCCGTTGAGAAATAAGCGACAATTATTTATTTCAAAAATAATTATAATTTCATAAACAAGAAGAAACTAATATAATTTTATATTTGAATGCGTAGTAGAGTTGTACCGTATAAAAAAAAAATTATGTTTGATTTGATAAACTGGAATAAAAAAAATAAGTAGAAAAAAAAATTAAAAAATAAATTTAATTATAATTTATATTATTTAAATTTTGCTTTTGTATATTAAAAATTTAATTTATTTAAAATTTTATAAAATTTTAAATTTTATTAAAAAAATTTATATAAATTAAAAAATTGTATAAAATATTTAAAAGTTGGTATAAATTTTAAAATTTTAAAAAGTTATAAATTTTTAAATTTACTAAAAATTAAAGTATAAAATTTAAAATTTTATAAAATTTATAAAAAAAATTATTACAACAAAATTAGATTATAGGGACACATGTTTGTGATACTTTTGTATAAGTGTCATATTTATATTCTATCTATATCCAAAATTAGACATTTTTGGGACACATTATAAAAATGTGTCGCTATATACCCTAGCGACGGTACATATAGCTATACGTACAATAAGTGTCGGTATTTTTGTCAGCGACACATTTTTTAGATTTTAGAAACACTTAAAAATATCGCTATAGTCTAATTTTATTGTGGTGAATTTAGATAGAAAATTTGTTCCTGGCCAGAATGGGGGCAGCTTATTTCCACCTCAACATTCTTTTTTGGAGAATAAGAGGGGAATAATCCCTTTTATTTTTCATCCGCGCCTTTTAAGTTTTGTATTTTTTACATATTTTGTCTTGTGTAATTATTATAATTATTAATTTAGCAGGTATACGATGTATGACAAACAATTGCCTTAGCAGAAAATTAAATCTTTTTGTCAATTCAGTTAATGGAAAAGTTCTACTTTCGGCTTTTGAACTGGATGGCTGATTTAAGCTCAACTTTTGGCATTAGTTCGTCCAGGTTTTGACTCTTTGTGTGGTTGTGGTAATAAGATCGTACACTTACTGAAAAACGTGGTTCTGAAAAATAAACGTGGCTGTGCGTGTGTCCTATCATGGTGGTTACATCATTTTAGTCTTAAACTTATTAATGATCGACTTTTCTTCCACTTTATTTCCTAATCGTTGTTTTCTTTTTATAAATAATTTTTTAAATTTTATATTTATAAAATTGATTTTGTTTCTGTCACGCAAGTATTACACAAGCGTCATATAAATTAAGATATTTAAGTTGTATACGATTAATCATTCACACGATGTCCCTCCTCTTATTCTCTCTCTCTCTCTCAGTATATCAAATTTTTAAAAATTATTTTAAATATGAATTTTTTATTTCCACTTTGCCTCATCATTTTCTCCTTTTGATTCCATCCATCAAATCTTCAAAAATTATTTTTTTTGTCTTATTTTTTTTCTTCTCTTTTTCTATCAAATTTTCAAAAATTACTTCAAATTTAAAATTTTTATTTTCGTTTTGCTTTCTGCTCTTCTCATTCTCTTTTTCTTTTTTTTCCGTTCATCAAATTCTAAGAATTATTTTAAACAAGATAAATAATTTCATCGACACGGTAAATGATTCACCGTGTCATTCATCATATCTAAACACGGTGAATATTTCATCGTGTTCAACTTGAATAGTCTTTTCGCTCTCATGGTGCACACGTAATAAGTATAGAACTATTTTTATAATTTAAAAATTTACAGAACTATTTATAAAAAAAAAATTAAGAGGGCATATGCAAGAAAAAAAAAGCCCCATAATAGCAGAAAAAATGCAAGCATTTCGCGTTCATTTATTTTAAGAAAAATACTAGTGGTATACTTCATTCATCTTAGAGTGTGGTAGATTTTACTCATCCTGATGAGTGAAAAAAATTTTATTTTTAAATGAGTGAAATATGTATCGTACACTTTAAATGAAGTGTACATATAATATTACTTTTATTTCAAATGTTAAACCTAAAAATTAATAGAAGGTGGATTAAAAAAATGTCCGTAGGACACTTCCCTTCTAACGTTGACTTGAGATTCCAATTTCTCGTTGACTTGAGATTCCAATTTCTCTACCAGGCTTAATTTTTCACAGGCCATTACTTATCAAGGTGGTTATGTCAGACTCCTCGATGCAACAAGGTACAACGTTGAAAAAATGTCACACAATTCGCTTTCATTCGTACCAAATGCTAAACGTAGAGATTGACGTAATTGGGATTGCAATTCTTCTACCAGGCTTTATTTTAAATTTTAAAAATTTTAATCAGGAAACTTCAAAATAGGACCGTGTAGTATGGTGTATTTTTTACTTTGGTACCTTTTGGTTCTATTTGTGTATATCAGGCTGTTATTCAACTTTGGTACCTTTTGGTTCTATTTGTGTATATCAGGCTGTTATTCTTTTTCTTTTTATGATTTAGAGAGATAGATAACATGTTGCATGTTTGTTTTTTATTTATTTTTATTTTTAATGAACTCACTATAACAAAATTATACTATAGCGAAATTTTTAAATTTCTAAAAATTTAAAAAAAATACTGTTGAAAAAAATACCGATATTTATTATTAGTGTCGCTATATGTGTAGTCGTTAGGATGTATAGCGATACATTACTGTAATGTATCTTAAAAATATGTCTCTATAATTTAATTTTGAATATAGATGAAATATAAATAGGACATTTGTAAAAAAGCATAACAAAAATATATTTATATAACCTAATTTTATTATAGTGATTTGATTGAAAATATCAAGTAATTATGTTTAGAATTAAAAACCTCGGGTATAAATCTCAAAGTTCTTTACCACTTATAGTAGGGATGGTGTTCTGGTTCTGATGCTGCTATTATGGTTTTCCCGGAAAGGTCATTTGTTCCCTCACTTTATACTACAGACTTAATCAGGCTTTTATCTTGCTTGAGTTGGATATGATCTAAACTTGGCTTTAAATTGCAAGAATTTGGGTTTGAACCTGTTTCTAGTCAAGTTTAGAACAAAATCAAACTCAAAACATGCTCCAATCCTGATCAAATCTAAATTCTAACAAAGAACTGATAGACATATCTTTATTAGGGAAAAGCAATCTAGCAAACTAAGACCACCCAATTGATACAAACTAAATTACATGGCACTGATATGAAAATGCACTATATCAGAAGGGTAGCTGTTGAAGTCTATTCAATTATCTTACATAATTATTGATCCATTTCTGGGAATATTTAGCTATCTCAGTCGATTAGAATTGAATTAGATTTATAGTTGAATTTTAGTTAGATTAAGATTAATATTTAAATTTTATTAGAAATAAAATTTAAATATTAATATAAATTTATTTAGATTAGATTTTGGATAATTTTTGATGTAAGCTATAAATATAGTATATGTGCTATTATTTGACGGTGGTGGTAACATCATATGTTGGTGGTCACACTCATGTGACATGGAGGTGGTGGGGCTAGAATTTAGCTATACTCATATGGCATACAAGTGGTGGGAACTAGGATTTAACCACACCACTATGACATGACCAAAGTTTTCATGATTTTAGATGCACGTACGAATGCTTTCAAAGAAAAATTTTCTGAGTTTATAGAAGGCGAAAGAAGGGTGAGATAGAATCAAAAAGAGGGCTCGGGTTGAAGCTACTCTATTACAAAACAGGAGTCGGTGTAATTCTTCTTTTCATTAATGAATCTAATTTCACCCGCATATTTTCTATTTTGATTTTTTTTTTCTATGTGGTTGTATTAGTTGCTGTTTTGTTGAGGAGACGGGTTTATAGTAAAAAAATTGATTTGACATTTTCGCTGCGGAAATCCAACACTAAATGGTACCGGCATGAATTGTAAATTTACAGAATCTGATATCGAAACGAGTACCAAATTTTTCAACACAGTCCTTTGTTGTGATTAAAACTTCCATTCTATTTTTCTTCCAATCATGGCTTTCACTTTTCTTTATTTTTTGGTTAAATAACTCAATAACTTTTTTAAAATTGACAAAATAATTCTCTAAAAAAATTTATTTGGCCAAATAAATTTTATCTTACCAACTCAGTGCCACAATAGATAATTATATCAAAATGATAAACTATTATCAAAAGCAATAAATAATTCACTGTATCCGAGAAGGATTATTTACCGCCTTCTAAATTTTCTACGAAAGCGATAAATTGGTCGTTGCCTTCCTAAAGCCGATGAACAATAAATTCAAAGTTTAAATTTAATTTTAGATTTGAAATCAAATATCAAATTCAAATTTATATTTTAAATCAAATTGTAATAATTAAATTCAAATTTTTGAATTTAATTTTAAATTCAAATTTAGATTTTGAACCTCAATTCAAATTCATATTTAGATTTTGAATTCAAAGATTTCAAATTGAAATTAAAATTGAAATTCTAATTTTGAATTCAAAATTTGAATATAAATTATAAATTTAAAATTAAAATTGAAATTTAGATTTTTAATACATATGCAAATATCAAGATCAAATTTTAATTTCAAAATCAAAATTCAAAATTTGAATTTCAATTCAAATTTCTAATTTATTTTCAAATTATATCTTTAAATTAAAATTCAAAATATTTAAAGTTAAAATTTTAATTTTAACTCAAACATGGTGTTTCTGATAATTTTAGAAGCGGTAAAATTATTTAAAAGCGATGAATCGTTCACCGATATTCCGTTTTCATAGCAAATTTAGAAGTTATCGAATTTTTTGAAAATAATGAATGATTCATCGTTTTTAGTATAATTATTTATTGTTTGGTAAGATAGCGTTATTTGGTAAAATATTTTTTTTTAAAAGAATATTTTGCTAATTAAAATTTTTATAGAATTATTTGAAAAAAAAAAAAAAATCTTTGTTGTAGTTGAAAATTACCTATCAATCCATGATCACTGTTCCAGAGTCAAGCCAAGCATATGTTTCCCAGATGTCTAGACTGCGTTTGGTTCCGGTATAAACTAGAACTGTTTATTTCAGAGATAAATATAAGTTTAGGAACAAGCAGAAGCAAGACTAATTTTACGTTTGAATACGTTTGAATAAAAATTAGGTTGTTCCTAAGAATAAAAAAATTAACGTTTTAATAGTTAGATTGAAATAGTAAAAATAAGAATAATTATAATTTTAAAAGAATAATATTTTATCTAAATAATTAATATAAAATATTAATTAAATAATAATTTAATTTATTTAATTAACTATTGCCCGATAATTCTGAATATTAATTGATAAAATAATTAATAATATTGAGTATTATTAATAAATAATTCAATTAATAACAAATAATTTAATAATTTAATAATTTAATTATTTAATAGTTAGATAATTAGTTAATAAAATAATCAGATTAGTTAAAATATTAGATTTATTAAAGAGTTAATCCAATAATTAAAATTATATTTACTTTAATTAAACTTATTCTAAATTAATTGATAAAATAATTAATAACAATGAGTATTATTAATAATAAATAATTTAATTAATTACAAATAATTTAATAATTTAATTAGTTAATTATATAAATACTTAAATAATTAATTAATAAAATAATTAAATTAGTTAAAATAATAGATTAATTAAAAAATTAATATAATAATTAAAATTATATTTATTTTAATTAAGCTTATTCTCAAATGGATGGGAATAAGTCTTATTACAGAAAAAAACTGGAACAGTAGTTCTAACCTTATACCGATTTATTCCAAAAAGACGAGAACTGTTGTTCTCATTTACAACTAAACGCGTTTGGAAAATAAGACTAGAACAAGGTTTTATTTCAAGTTTTGTTTTGGAAACAAACAATACCTTAAAACCGGGGTATAATTAATGGCTCAACCGAAATCCAACTAACATGAAAATGACTTCAATTTCTCAAAAAAAAAAAAAAAAAAAAAAAAAAGACTGCAATTCAGATTGACCTTAGGTGACTTTGATTTGAAGTCCTCACGCCAAAAATATAACTTAATAAATAATATGATTAAATAAGAGCAGCATAAACATATATTTAAACTCGGAAAGATTGTTTTTTTTTTAGAAAAAGATAGCACGTTACCCGCTTCATTCATAACGAAAGTGAATTAAGCTAACAAGAGTGAGACAGTAAAATCTCAAAAAAATCGTAAATAAAAAGGAACATAAATAACAAAAGCAAAAAAAAAAAAAAGATCAACTAAAGGGTGCGAGAAAAAACCTGCTTCGACCACTCGCCCACCTCTCACTTCAAACCTTCCCACAAAAGTAGGTCTTTTCTGACCCAACTGACGGCGCTAATTGGATCGGTGTTAGCATGGCGAATGATAGAGTTATTTCTGATAGTCCAAATAACCTCCCAAGTCACCGAAAGGACCGTTAGCATCTTATCCCTAACCACAGACTCCTTCGAAGCCAACCGCCTCTCCCAGACACCACGAGCAGTCGCGGCGTCGTTCTCGAGCCATATGGCACCGTCGCCCATTCCCAAAACGAAACACGAGAAAACACAGCTGACAAAGAGGTAATCAACTGTCTCATTCTCGCAACCACAACGCACGCAGAGAGTGCACCCCACCCATCCCCTCTCCTCTTGACCAGATAGTCAGTTGTGGGAAGACGACCTTTGAGCACCAACCAGACGAGAATCTGTACTTTGATCGGCGTCCGCTGACTCCAAAGCGACTTGGCGTACAGATCCCTTGTACCCCCGTCACTAAGCACCGAGTAGGTAGACTTAACGGAGAAAACACCCGTATCGTGCCACCTCCACTGCACAACATCGTTTTCGGCCCCTAAAGTGACCCCCGCCAGCAGCACCTTAAGCTCCGACAACTATCGAGCGCGGCCGGTTCTCCGTCGCCCCCCCCTGCAAGGCTCCGCGCAGGATTTTCCTCCAATTCCATCCGTTACGCCCAAAGCACTCGCCGACACGTAAGGATTTCTTCTCCACGGAGTTAAAAACCTCAGGAAAGAGAAACTTTAAGGTCAACCCGCCACACCATCTATCTGACCAGAAGTTGATAGATTTTTCGTTACCAACTTGGTATGAAACCCCACCTCGGAAGCACTCTTTAAGGCTGATAACATCCCTCCACCACTGTTTCCCTCAAAAACATCCCTCCACCACTGTGATGCCGGCATAAACGCTCTCCCCTCCCACAATGGTTTTTTCTTCGCGTAGTATATCGTTCTAATCAAATTGGTCCTTTGAAGCTGAGGATTCGTGAGAAACCTCCACCGCCATTTTGTCATAAGTGCGTCGTTCATCAAGCTTAAGTCTAGAATCCCCAGCCCACCTTCCATCTTTTCCCTGCACATATTCTTCCAAGCGACTAACCTCCCTCTCCTATTCAAGTGCGAGTCCCCAAACCAAAAAAAAGTTCCTTCTGAGAGCCTTGATCCTCTTTAAAACCCAGATAGGAGCTTTGAAGATAGATAGAAGATAGATGGGGATGTTGGTTAGGACTGCGTTCACCAACGTAAGTCTCCCTCCTCTAGACAGGAGTTTGGCATGCCAGCCGTCGATCCCTCTACAAATTCTGTTGATGACCCCGCTCCATTCCTCTTTACTCGGCTTCTTGATGGATAGTGGCAGCCCAAGGTACTTCGTCGGAAAAGATCCGACTCTGCAATTTAGGATATTCGCCAGACTAGCCGCCTTATGCTCGTGACTGCCTGTATGGAATAATTCAGTTTTCTCCTTACTAACCTTAAGTCCCGACGCCCACTCAAAGAGTAGCCACAGGAATCTAAGGCTCCTCACATACTTCTTCTTAGCTTCGCAGAAAAAAAAGGTGTTGTCCGCATACTGGATTAGCGGGATCCGACAGTCGTCAGTCGGCGCTACGCCCCTCAAAAGGTTATTTTTGACCGCTTCATCCATCATCCTTGCAAGACACTCAGCCACCATCATGAACAGATAAGGGGCTAGAGGATCACCCTGTCTTACGCCTCTCTTAGTTTTGAACCAATTGGTCACATCCCCGTTAACTAGCACCGCCACTTTAGCGTTTTCAACACACTGTCGTATCCACCCACACCAAATGTCAGGGAAACCCCACCAATCCATAACTTTCCCCAGGAATGACCAATTGATTCTGTCATACGCCTTTTCAAAGTCCACTTTCACTCCGACACCTTCGTTCTTAGTTCTACCTCCCCACCCAACGAGTTCGAAGGCCATCACAAAAGCGTCGGAAATATTCCTCCCTTTAAGAAAGGCGGACTGAGAGTGTGAGATCAAATACTGTAACACCGACGCTAATATATAACTCGGAAAGATTGTTGTATTTAAACGCATACCATTTTGAGATTCATTTTTGATTTGATTGTTTGCTTCTTGATTCACACTCACAACTGTGAGATATAAAACCATTAACGAGGAATCTAATTATTTTGTACTAAACAATCCTCATCGCCAAGTACATTAATTAATGTTGAACTCATTTGTATCATAAACATGCATGCATCTCTCCGTTAGGCAGCTGGGACTGAGTAGGGGTCGCCAATAGTCTACTCAGGCAGGTATGGCTTGAAATCTGGACTATGCCGTGTCAGATCATATTTTTCCAACTTTTGGTCCAGCACGGCCTCCCAGCCCAGACAGTATAGAAGCTAGCCTATAGTTTTATTTTTTTTTTTTATTTTTTTTTTTTTAGCTATGCTGGGCTGGGCCATCGGCACGTTTGACATCCCAAATTAGGAGTGATATGAATCATATATATTAGGTGACATGCATAGGTCATGAATGGCTCTTGCACATAATATCATGTCTAAAAAGCAAGTTAATTAGTAGTATTTTTCTGCGCAAGGACGATCTAGCTGTCCAGCTCTAATCACTATAAGAAATTTAATTTTTAATTAAGAATATATATATATTTTATATTTAATAATATTTAAAAATATTTTAATATAATTTAACGTTATATTTGAAAATGTTAGTTAAAACGTCAGCAAATGAAGAGCCATCACGTATATAATGACACTAGCTTATGCCAAGTATCGATAAAATATAATCTAACGTTTTAAAATGTTATGATTTATTAAAATTCTGACGTTTTAAAAAGTTCACAAATTTAAAATAATAGTAAAATTTATTATTTAATAAATTAATTTAATACAATAAAAAGTTTATATGACAATACTTTTTAACGCGTCGGTATTTACTATATTGTAAAAATATTTAAAGACGTTTTTTCAAATGCCGTTTAAAAATATTCTTATATTGAGATTTTTTTTTTTATTTTATGAGTTGATTCGGTACAATAGTCTCATTTTATGAGACGGCAGGATTATTTTGTGCCTAACAAATTTCTACTCATGGAGCTACAGTATATTAGCTCACCCATGAATCTCCTTTTTATCCCTCAAGAAAAATTCCAAAGGAAAATATGAGAATTGTGGAGAAGCCCACAATATTATTATAAATGATGATACATCAAAAATTGACAGCAAAATCTCGACAGTAAAGTGTATCTCAGAATCCTCATTGAACACTGACCGAAGGACACAAGTTCAGCTGACCAAAAACAGACAATATATAGGATACAAGCCAACCCTTCCAAAAACCTAGCAAGCTAGAAGGGTTTATGCTTTTATTCCTTTTCAGATTTTTTTTCCTTTTTTTCTGGTAGTTGAGAACATGTAACTTGTCCTGAAAAATATAATTTTAAAAATAAAAAACAAAAAATCTGATATCCAGAAAATATAATTGGAAAAAAGATGAAAAATTATCTGATATGGAGAAAGAGAAATTTATCACAAGCGAGAATTGGGTAAAAAAGAATCACTTATTCTGATCTGCAGGGTTGCAGCGAATTTAAGATAACTATTTCACTCTTTTCTTTTCTTTTCTTTTCTTTTTCTTAAGAGTTATTTCAGAAATTACCAAAATTGCAAATTATAGAATAGGTAGATGCAACACTTCACTGTGTAATAGCTAGCTAGTTTGTAAAGTATAGCACTTTGCTGTGCTAATTAATGAAAGTTACATTATTACGACAAAATAAAAATAAAATTATCAAATAGTCAAGTGCAATATTTCGAACGATGAAATGGTAAAGCGTGAATAGCGTAAAGCATGCAAAGGATGATCTAAGTTTGTCTTTTAATTTTCTTCAAATTGTATTTTTCGTATATCAATTTATCAATTAAGTACTTAGTTTTTTTGTGTTTTCATGGACTATTAATTGATATATCCGCATATGTAATAGAAAATGCTTTAATTAGTTTGTTCATATCTGCAGTTCACGATAGAAATATTTATGGCCGAAAATTTCTTATGATCCTGCTTGCGAAATTTTTTCTACAGTACATATGTAGTACAATCCTTTTGTCTATCCAAGTTCGAAATACACAGTCACTAGACAATGATGGGTTTATTTCTCCCACTGAAAAGTTTTAATTATCCTGTTCCCAAAGTCCTAATTAAGCACAAAATTCGTTATTATGCATCAATTGTTTAACGAGTCAATATCTTAAATTAGTCTAGCATAAAAGCTAAAATTGAAACTTTCTCAAAAGATAGTAACTAAATAAATTTTCAGGAATATATAAAGAATATTTATTTAACAAAATATAAGTGTTAAAAAAAGTTTGATGGTCATGAAGAGATTGTGATATATATTTGGACAATGAAGAGAAAGAAGAGCAAAATGCTTTGGTACTATTTCCTTGTCCTCATTGTCTTTCCATGTCACCATCTAAGCAATGATTCGATTCTTTATTTATATGGAATAAATTTTGATATAATCAACATATATACATAGTCAGTTTAAAATCACTAAACCCATATTGAAACCTTTTTGTTCTTTTTTTTTGTACATGTCCAAGTACAGCTTTATTTCCTATTGAATTCAGTTGCATCAAATAAAATCTCAAAAAGAAATCCACTAATTAAATATATACAACCTCTGCTGTAGGAGATCATCCTGTACCACCTAACCTCTTCATAGAGATTATGTGATTAATTATGCACATGCTTTTCTCTCCTATATAGAGACCATCTAATTTGTATGGTTTGAAAACATGTGGCATGCACTACGTTTGACCAATTAGGTGACTAGTTAATCCTTAATCTCCACTATGCCATGCATGCAGAGTTAGCCACGTACGTGACGAGGAGGAGCGCAGTGGCATTTTCGATAATTTTAGGAGGAGGCAAATTAAGTATCACCTGTGGAAGAAGTTGTTAAGTGGAAGGGGACAAAACCATGATCAAATGATTGGGCGCATTATCCAAACATAAAATGCCAAAGATAGATCGAAGAACCATTCCCATTAATTTCTTTCTAGCTAAAAGTACCTCCTATTCTTGGCAACATGGTCAGTAAACATTTCCTCCCCTCCCCCCCCTCTCTCTCTCTCTCTCTCTCTCTCTCTCTCTCTCTCTCTCTCCCTCTCTCTCTCCCCACCTGATTCATGATGTGTTGTTCAGTAAGTTTTGAGCCAACCAGTAGAGAGAACCCTCTCTACATGCCGCTTTCACACACTCCTCCTTTTATACTCCTCAACTAATATGCATTATGCCAACACTTGTGTTTGTGTGTGTGTGTATGTGAGAGAGAGAGAGGGAGAGAGAGAGAGAGAGAATGGAGGAGGAGAGAGTGGAGATGGTGAAGAGAAGGGGATGCATCAAGGACACTCGAGGACCATGGATAGTGAAGAGGAGAGGGAGGGGCGGGAAGATGACGGTCTCTTTGAGGAGGCCGACGGAGAGGGAGAGGGAGAACAACCGCGAGAGGGAGAGGCGACGGCGGATGGTGACTGCACGGATCTTCGCAGGCCTACGAGCCCACGGCAACTATTGCCTCCCCAAGCACGCCGACCAGAATGAGGTTCTCAAAGCACTTTGTGAGGAGGCCGGGTGGCAAGTAGAACAGGACGGCACCGTTTATCGCAAGGTAATTTATCATCATAGCTTCTTCTATATGTAAAGTCTTTTTATTTCTTTGTGAGGGACTCTAACAAGCTATTATTCACTTTATTCATTTTAATGCTATCCTTTATTCAAGAGTGATATATTACTCAAATTATTTGAACTAACATATCCATAATTATTTTAAGTAATTTCAGTTATTCGATTCAGATGTATTAGAAGTTTCATTAAACTTAATAATAATTTTGCTATATTTAGCAGCATTGATACTCCCTTTTTAATTAGTTGATGGAAATGCTAATTAGTGTTGTTAAAAGTGAATATTTGATTCTCAATGGAATTATTTAGTTAAAATTCTCAATTTAAATTAAAATACTAATTTAGGTTAAAATTAACTAAAGTTTAGCAAATATCAATCAAATAAAATAAAGTTGAGAGGTCTATTTCCATTAATACATGATTTAGGGAAGCACTTCTCAAATATGTAATAGTAACTTTTGCATATTATTTTATTGTAAGGTTGATATACAATGTTGCATATAGCTTAGAATACATAATGCAAACAATATCAGCGTTCATGTTTTATTTATTTATTTATTTTTAAATTATTTTTTTTAAAAAAATTGAGACTTCAGATACTAACCATGAGTCTTTAACCAACTACATTAAGTACATCCGGTATATTTTATTTAATTGACATTATAATAGATAGAACCTTACGCCTTCTAGACAAAGTAATGAGAAAGAATATTTTATCTGCTCGTACATTTTAATTATTTAAAACGCAGAACTCAAATATACGTACGTACTATTCCGAATCGTCTTCATGTTGCTTTGCAATTCTACGGCCCATGCATTTGGGACAAACTTGAGATTAGGTTTTTCTAGTTAATTCATCTCTAAGAAGTTACTTTGTTAAAATTATACAATCTCGCTAAAATATTTATGTTGTAATTTTCAACAGACTTCTACTGAGGGGCCAAGCAATACAAATTGCAACTACTTATATCCAGATTGTCACGCCGGAACAAGAAAGGAGACAGAAGAAGATGATGAGTTGTCACTTAATTTAACTCTTTCATTTAAATACATGTAGAAAATAATGTAATGAAATGTAATTTCATTTAAACTTCTATTTTAAGTATATTTAAGTAAAATAGAATTAGTCTTAAGTTATGTATGAAAAAAATATAAATACATAAACATTTAAAAGCATATAATTTTACTATGTTAAAATTAATAAATAAAAAAATTGTTCTGCTATATATTAAGGGCAATGCTACATGTACACCCCGAAAGGGGTGTACATCATACACCCCACCCATCCAATGGGTGGGGTGTCTTTGGGGTCACTTGATGTGACCCCTTCTCACACCCTCACCCATTGGATGGGTGAGGGTGTAGGATGTACACCCCGGATGGGGTGTACACATAGCATTTTCCATATATTAATTGGCTGCATGGGTATCCTATATGCTCCAGTACAAGTACAATATATGCTTTTGGAGAGTTTTAAGGGTAAGGGTGTGCCTACGAATCTTCCTAAAAAAAAAAAAAAAAAAATCATCCAAATTCAAAAGACAAGAATGCTGGGATTGGTTAAAAGTAAGAGGGGGGTAAGGCAGGGGGACCCACTCTCCCCTTACCTCTTTCTAATAGTGGCTGAGTGCCTAGCACGAATGACGGACTTAGCAGTGCGGAATAATCTTTTTCAGGGGATTGGTCCTACTGAGGAGTGTAAGTTTACACTCATTCAGTATACGGATGATACTTTATTCTTCTGCGCCGCCAGGAAAAAGTTTTTGAGGAATCTTAAATTCATGTGGTATTTGTTTGAATGGGCCTCCGGCCTTAGAGTTAATATGAAGAAATCGGAGCTCTACTATACAGGCAAGAAAGTGGGCAAGGCAAACAAGCTCGTGTCCATTTTGGGATGTAAAGTTGGAACCCTGCCAACGAAATACCTCGGGCTACCTCTGTCAGATAGGACCCTGAAAAAGGACGACTGGAATGGAGTTCTCGACAAAGTCCAAAGAATGATTGATGGTTGGCAGGCCAAGCTTCTCTCTAGGGGTGGCAGGCTTACGCTGGTCAACGCTGTTCTTACCAACCTACCCCTCTATCTTCTATTTGTGTTCAATGCACCGAAATGGATTACCAAACGAATCGAGGCGCTTAGAAGGGACTTTTTCTGGACTGGAGGATTAAAAGAACCCGGGAGGGATTGCCTAGTCGCGTGGAAAAGCGTGTGTAGGAGTAGGGACGAAGGCGGACTAGGTATTTTGGACCTAGCTACGTACGATGAACGATGCGCTACTCACTAAATGGTGGTGGCGACTTTTCACGGCTCCGGATCTCCAATGGTGTAAACTTATTAGATCGCTTTGCTACTCCATGAGAAGACCTTTGTGGGAAGGACGATCTTTTAGGTCAGCCTCGCAATGGTGGTTGAATGTTCTTAGCACCAAGGAGATTTTTAAATGGGGAGTGTCCTACGCGCTAGGCAATGGAAGACTGATACATCTCTGGAGGGACAGATGGTGCGGAGAGATGTCTCTGCAGTCTCTCTTCCCAGACATCTTTGAAGCAGTAGTAGATAAAAAGGTGCGTATCTGTGAATGTTTCGGTACTAACGGTTGGGATTGGAGTAGGATTCTGAGAGGCTGCAGGTCGAGTAGGGTAATCGACACTGATCGTATCCTAGAATTCAAAGCTTTACTAGAGGATGTTACGATCGGACAAGGGCTCGACAGAGTGATTTGGCGATGGAGCATCAAGGAAGGCTTTATCGTAAAATCCACTTACTCGATGCTTAGGGACGGGGGTCTTCGGGACAATTGCACCACTAATATTTGGAATTTAAGTCTACCTATTAAAGTTCATATTGTTGTATGGCTGGTCCTCAAAAAGCGGCTCCTCACGGCCGACAACCTTGTAAAAAGGGGGTGGACGGGGAACACTCTGTGTGTACTGTGCGGTACGGAACCTGAATCGGTGGACCACCTCCTTTTGAAATGTATCTACACGCGATTCGTGTTGTGGACGATTGTACCGAGCTTGGACGGTGTGGAATCCGGCAACGACATCAGACGGATCTGGGATTCGAGGTCGGCACGTAATGAGCCCAGTTCTCTAAAACGGAACCTTATTGGCCTGGCAGCCATTTGGTGGGTGATCTGGACAGTCAGGAATAAAGCAATTTTTCAATACTCTAGTACTGACCCCCTTTCCGCTGTCTGCTGGGTTAAAAGTTTGATTACGGACTGGGAGCTGATCGGAGGGCTGCCTGGTGGGCGCGATCTTTCCTTGTAACCGTTTTGTCCTTAATTGTCTGCGTGTGTGTTTAGGGCTGTAACCGTTCTTTCTTCTTTTTTTCTTCTTTTTTTTTTTCGCGTGGTCGCCCTCAAGACCTTGTTGTCTCACCCTTATTGCTCAATTCAATTTTCCAATGAATGAAAGCGGGTAGCGTGTTACCTTCCTCTAAAAAAAAAAAAAAGAATACTGGGATTGGTTGTGCTTGAACGTTTATATAGTAATTTATACTTAATGATCACTATTTGGTAGTATTAGCCACTAAAATGGCAATTATTACAAAATAAATCGATATATATAGTTAAATTAATTTTCATTAGGAGGAAATTAATTAGAAAAAAAACAACAAAAAATATTGAGTCCGAAACCCATTTGAGATGAACTAATTACATGAAACAAATTTATCTTCTTCTGCTTAGCATTGATTCTAGAATCAAAAATAAAAAAAATGTAATTTGATTTATATTTTCCTTTCAAAATTAATGGATAAAATGGACCAATTAAGTGCGCACATTATAGCTCGTTGACCAGTATGGAGAGGCTATATCAACTAGCACGAGATGCAAAGCTAGCTATTGTTTAAGACTCAAAAAAATCAGAAAGCAACTTTAATTAATGGTGATATTATATATAATATCCAGAAAATTTAAAGCTAAGTAAACGGTGCATAAATCATATCAATCACTACAACAAAACTATATTACAACACTTTTAAATATTACTAAAAATTTTAAAAAATATTACTAAAAAAAATATCGACACTTATCATTAGTGTCGCTATATGTGTCATCACTAGGGTGTATAGCAATACATTACTATAATGTGTTCTAAAAATATGTTCATATAACCTAATTTTGAATATATATGAACTATAAATGAATCACTTACAAAAAAATATCACAAATATGTATTTCTATAATCTAATTTTGTTATAGTGAATATTTTCGATTATGAATTACAAGCACATGTGAGAGTTGTTTCTTAATTACAAGCTCCTGAGCCATCTTGTAAGATATATATAAGTGTATATTTAGAGAAAAAAAAAAAAAAAAAAAAAGTGTTGGACTACAAACTTTAATTTTTATTGTCATTTTCCTTTTTCACGAAATAATAAGTTCTGTTAGTCCCAAAGTTGAAGCCTAATGACATTTGTTGTGATTTAAAGTTCCAAGTCTCTACAACTAAAAGCCTTTTTAATTAGCTAGGACAGAGGATATCTAATTATTATATATTTTTTCACTAAAACTCATTTTTATTTGACTGGCTATTTTCCGCACACAATATTAAATTTTCACTTAAAGCTCATTGATATAGCAAGTATTAAATTTTAAACAGGGACGCGGGAGCAGTGATCAGGAGAGTATAATTAATTAACATAACAAAAGTCCTTACAGCCACTAAATACAAACAATAACACCATGCATGCACACTCTCTTTCGCCTTTCTTAATTTCTCGGCTTCTAATCTCCGCAATGTGAGCGGAAGACACACACGTCTACCACCAAAAACCTCAACCTTAAAAACTACCCAAAAGTGCATGGAAACAATTGAAAAGCTTCAGAACTTGAGGGCGACGTCGCCTCCGTCGCCTTCCGCCACCTTCATCGCCTCTTCTGCCTCCTCTCCCTCGTCCTCTTCTTCTGCTCTCTGCTCCCCCTCCCCCTCCCCCTCCTCGTCCTCCTCCTCGATACTCTCCATCGACCGCTCCCCGCCGCTCCTCATGTCGGACTCGGGGGTCCCACGATGGCTCCTGTAGGCGGCGGGGATGGCGGAGACAGTAGTGGTGGCGGCGCTGCGGTGGAAGACCGGGTGGATGTGATGGTGGGGCAGCGGCGCAACTCCGGTGGCAGTTGGGTAGAAGTCCTGCGGCATGGGCGCCGTGCAGTAGTGGGCAGGGCCCGGGTGGGCGCCGTAGATGGCGGGAGCGGCCGCTGCAGCCGCGGCAGCTGATGTTGCGTACTCCGGTGGGACCCAGATGCCTCCGAGCACCACCAGTTGCGGCCCTGCTGCCGCCGATGCCGCTGGTGCCGGAATCGGCCGCCGAGTGTGGAGCCTATATTTCTGATTAATAGAAAATTTTAAGTAAGTTTAAAAACTATGAACAAAATTGTTCCGAAAAAACTGAATTAGGAAACTGAAAAAGATTGAATATTTATTTATTTTTTGAGAGAGAAAAAGAATGAATATTAATTTTATCCGTGGCTGTTTGGGGAAAAAAACAGTGGTGGGGGCTTAAACAAGTATAATAAGTTAAGTTAAATTGGCTTAAACAGAAAAGTGAAATTAGCTTTAAAGGCTTGTTACCATTGATCATCAAGATGTGAGATTAGTTAAGGGGAGAGAGACAGAGGGAGGCAAACCTGCAAATGACTTTTCACCTCATCATTAGTCAATCCATCAACCTTCATGAGCTCTCTTATCTGCTTTGGTGTGGCTACTGTTTCCCAAAAAAAAAAAAAAAAAAAAAAAAAATCCAAATAATTATTTACTTTACAAAATCTTAATAAATCAAAAGTTACATATCACATAAGAAATCCATACAATATTTAACAAGTAAAAAAATTAGGAAAACCACGGTATGGTAATTAGCTTACTATGCCCTAACCTAATGTTGTAACCTAATATATATAATAATAATAATAATAATAATAATAATATAATTACCTTGAGAACCACCGAGCATCTGAAGGGCATTAACAAAGCGGCGGTGCAAGTCCGGCGACCAGCACCGCCGAGCCTTCCTATGAGTCTGCGGTGGCGGCGCAACCGCAGTTGCCGCCACCCCCTCGGTCGCGTTCCCCCCTTTCGCTTGCTCCGTTCCCGCGCCTTTGCCTCCATTTTCTCTCCTCCCTCCGAACCCTCCATTCTCCATCTCCGCAACGCCGCCCTTCTTCTCCTCCTCAACCTTGTCCGACGAAGCGAGAGCTAACTCCGGAAGCCCCCTCGGCGCAACACAGCCGCCGGTTTTCGCCTTCTCCTTGGAGAAAGGTAGGAAAGCACCGCCGCCGCCGTTCCGCTGCTTGGCGTCGAGCAGCGCCAGCTTAGGGCTGACGTCACCGCCGCCCTTCGGTGCTTGTTGCGGCTTGCTCTCTGCCGGATTGCTCCACAGTTGGGCCGAGACCATCCAGCTGGCCTTCTCGGACGAGGGCCCATTCGGGGTCTCGAACCCGGCGACGCTCATCTGCTTGACAGGTATGAATTCTTCGAGAACCGGCCTCGGCCCTTGGCTGCTTTGATATGCTTCCAACTGTTGTCTGTATGCCTCCACGGCTAAATTAGAGATACTCAGTTAAATTACGTACGTATATCGATCCGCTTACCAAAATATATTTATACGTACATAATTAAGTTGCACCAATTTGATCATGCTAATCCAATTTTGCATTTAAAGCATCAATCATAGTGTGCATAAAATACTACGCCTACGCGCGTCTCATTGAATATACTTGAGTATGATGTAGTAGAATAAAAGTGGTACGTACTTGTGTTTGAGAAAACATTAATTCAAGCGTATCGAGTAGCGAGATAAAAGCTGAAAATAAACGGCCTGATGATGGGTCAAGGTGAAAATTAGAGTTGAGAGATTACCATTGTTGAGGAGCTGCAAACAGAGAGGGAGCTCGCGCTTGAACGCTTCGATCTTAAGCCGCTCCTCTTCAAGACGGGCGAGGAACTCTTGAATCTTCTGCGTCTGGTCGGGGTGCTCTCCGACCGGCTTTTGGATTATGGGATAGTTGTTGGGCTTGTAATCCAAGCTAAGATCAGATGGCGAAGCCATAATCAAGTTATGATCGATGCTCCTTAAGTTCTTTTTCAGTTGGCTAGCTAGCTAGCTATAGTTTTCACATGAGAGAGATGTACGTAGCTATGGAGGGGGAGGGGGAATATGGTTATGTTGTGTGAGTAAGCACACAGGGAGGATCAAGGGGGATCACCCTTCTTTTTAAGTGAGTAAGGGAGGGGGGAGGGAGAGGAGAGAATAAAGTGAGAATTTGAGGGGAGGGAGAAAAAAGAAAAAGAGGTGAGATAAAGTAAAGGGATGGTAACTTCTTGCGAAGATCAAAGGCAAAATAATAATAATAATAATAATAAAAATAAAAAGCTTAATTAGGGCTCATGAGAAGGGAATCAAGTGTGAGCAGAAGGGTCATGTGCTTATGCCCCTCCCCTGGTTCTTTGTACCTTTGGGCACTCCTTGTACTAATTCATTTCAAAATATTACCACAACCCAAAAAGTACTCTACCTGTCAGCTTCACCTATTTTACTTCTTTTTCTTTGTCCTTATTTGTGTTGGGTATTCTAGCGACCTATGCTTCTAATCCTATCCATATATGTAGCTAGGTCCTAGTTACACACAAATAATGCCAACTTAATTGGATATAACTCCAAAAAATGACAGATTAGTTTTCTGTAATTGTACTTACTATCCTCTTATTTACTTTACACAAGGTTAATTGAGAGCCAATTTGGATCAGCCAAAGTTGCTTTCCATTTCCAATAAAATTGCGGCAGCTTTCAATTGAATATCAGAACCACTAAATTGAAGATAATGCTATTAAAATTTAGTTATAATAGAAAAAAGCTTTGCATTGATGGCTTATACTATTTGATTGTTGAAACTTATTTCAACTTCCTAATGCAACAGAAGCACTAGAAATATTATCAATTGCAAATATTAGTCTTTTATTTTCTAGATACATCGAAAATAATATAAAAACCAAATAAAAGAAGGATTAACTCCAATTTAATATTAAAAATGGTTTATACACCAGATATACCAAAGAAAGAATCACATGATGTCTTTTAGCTAGCCCGGAACCCTATTTGCACTTTAAAATTTTAAATAACATTTAGAAGATGTCCACAGATGCCAAGTTAATAATTTTGTGAGGACCATGATTCTTATATGATTAATCAATGAAGCAAATGATAAAGCCATAAAAGCATATACCACACATAATTCAAGCAAGATATGCAGAGATTCCCTCTCCTCTCACACACAAGGAGCGCATTTTTTTAAAACAAAAAAATGGAAAAGAAAAGAAAAGGAAAAGGGTGGTCCTTTCTTTGTTGTCAAAAGGTACACAATGGAACCCTTCACACACACAACACAATTTGCATTCACAAGGAAGGCAATACAGGGTATCTAATCAAAGCCCCAAAGGATATTAATGTGTTAGGGTTTATCATAAGTAAGGAATATCTTAAATGGGTGACCAACACACAAACATTGTGCTTTAGAGGATCCCCCTCTTGGTTTAAAAAGAACATTAAAGGAGGGAAGAGGAGAGCCGGGAATCTCCCTCCCTGCTACTACTGCTAGCTTTTGGAGGAAGTGGGTAGGAAGCTAAGAAGATTCCTCTAAACATTAAAGAGAGAAAAGAGTTTAGAGAGAAAGAAAGAGAGAGAGAGAGATGAAAAAAAATAAAAGAAAGAAAAGTAAACATGTCTTAAGAAACCCTTAAACGTAGACCATTTTGAATGAGGGCCTAAACTTGAAATTTTTCCATAAATATAGTTATTTTAGTTAGTTAACTCAAAATTTTTTAATAAATTTAATTAATAGTATTATCAGTTATTAGCAGTCAGTTATTCCAGATTCATTTGTTGATTAATGATTAAAACTATCTCATTTGATAGAATCACTAATAAATTTAATAAAAATTTTAACTTTTGTCACCTAATCTTAATCACTTTCTATAAACAAAATAGAACTAAAGAACATACTAGCCAGTAATAAAAAAAAATAGTGAGGCCATTTTTTTTTTGAAAAAATGTTAATATGCTATTTTTATTTTTTTATAAATAAACTTAGCTAGTTAAAAATATAAAATAATTAATATCTGAACTTAAAATTTTAAATATCAAACATCAAATTTTTTATCATCTAAGCTAAAGATAGTCAATAAAATAATTAATAGCTGGGATTCTTCATACATGGTTAACTAGAAGTGTTTAGAGAGAGAGAGAGAAAGAGAGAGAGAGAGAGAGAGAGAGAGAGAGAGAGAATGGTTGCATCGAATTCGCTGTGCAATAATGAGGGTTGGGCCCTTTCACCATTCAGCTTCAGGTACAAGGCTCCAACCCATGCCTTTTGTGAGGATTCTCTTCCTTTCTCTTTCTCATGTTTCTCTCTCTAATCTCTCGTTTGAGAGAGAGGAGAATGAGAGAGAGGATTCTCTTCGTGACACGTGTCGGTCATATTCTCCCAAATCGTCCTGTTGAATATCCCTTTTGTCTGGTGCTCGGGAAGGGAATATTCGCATTGGGCCATGTAGAATAAGGTGTGTGTTATCCTCTTTTATTTTATTCTTGTGGGATAAGCTTGTAGGTTATCAAGAGTGGTGGGATAATTCGGTGCTTAGCAAGTAAAGAACGGCCGTAGGCTTGTAAGGAATCAAAGAGGATGCTAAATTGCCAACTAAGAGAATGGGACAACCTTTATATTATTGTTATTATTATTATTATATATATATAATTGGTTTCTCAATATATATATATATATATATATATATATATATATATATATATATATATACTTTTAAAAGTTTAAACACTCGTGAATTTTTTATTATTGAATTTGTATTGAGATTTATGCTATTGTAAAGTCAATTGAGATTATATATATATAGTATAACTTATATATTTTCAAAAATATATATTCAAGTATGCTTGTGAATTTTTTATTATTAAATTTGCATTGAGATTTGTGCTATTATATTTTCTCTTTATCTCTGTTTAGTTAACTTTACAATAGCACAAATTTCAATACAAATCCAATGTTAAAAAATTCGCAAGTATAGTTGGACTTATACTTTTGAAAGTATATAAGCCCTACTACATATATATATATATATATATATATATATATATATATATATATATATATATATATATATATATATATATATATATATATATATATATGGATGACAATCCAGCTCGTTGTTCGCGAGCCAGCTCGTGTTCGGTTCGAAATGAGTTCGAGATCGAATCGCTCGTTTAGTAAACGAGCCGAACACGAGCCGAATTTTTCAGCTCGTTTAATAAACGAGCCGAGCACGAGCTGGGGTCAGCTCGCTCGTGTTCGGCTCGATAACGACTCGAATATATATATATATATATATATTACTATTTAGATTTTAAGCTATTAATTTTTTATAAATTTTACTTTTTTTTTTTTTTAGTTTTACATCTAATAATAGGAATGAAAATCAAACTTGTTGTTCGCGAGCCAGCTCGTGTTCGGCTTGTTAATAAATGAGCTGAACATGTACACTAGCCGAATTTTTCAGCTCGATATTTAAATGAGCCAGCTCGTGTTCGGCTCGTTGACACCCCTATATATATATAAAGAAAGAGAGAGGGAGAGAGAGAGAGAGAGAGTCCGGCTGCTATGCTATCAATAGCATCAACCACTTGGTGCTATCAAATTTTTCGCCTTTAGATCTATCCTCTTTAATCATTTTCATACTTTAGATTATGTTATTTCTCCAACAATCTACTAAATCCTAGGGGCCCACTATTATCCTAATCATACATTTCTTAATCCAATTGCTAGAAACATGATTTTGTACTGTCGATAGCATAATAACCTAGTTATATATATATATATATATAAGAATGGAGCCATGTGGAGGCCCAAAGTGGCTATGGCCTCCCAAAAATTTTTAAAATTACATAAAAATTATTTATTAAGTTATTAAAAAAAAAAATAGTGAGGGAAGGGATCGCCTTACAGAATTGCCACCACCACCGACGACAATCTCAGTCGCAGGCTGCGCCGACGTCAGCGCGCGCCCCAGCGGAGATTGGAGGGGACTCGGGGGTGATTGCCGAGGTCACAAAGGAGCTTCGGGAGCTCGCTAAGGATCACGGCTACCTCGAGCTTCGTCTCCGTGAGTAAGGGGGGAATACTCACGACGATCCAATGCGGCACCACCTCCATGATAGTGTCCCAAGCCTAGGCTAAGGCAAAGGCGAGAAAAAGATTATCAGTAATGAGCGCGCAAACCAAACAAAATCGAAGGCAAAAACCAAACAAAAAAGTAGATTTCAAATGCATAACAAAACAATAAGCACACAAATTTAGGTGAAAAATTTTTTATAGGAAAAAAACTACGGGCGAAAAAGAAGAGTTTCACTATGTCGAAAAAGGGAATACAAAATGTTTAGATGATCGTACAATCGCTCGATCTCTCTCTAGGGCAAAAAGGAAATAGGATAATAAGATTCCTAGCGGTCCGAGCCCTTCGGTTCCACCACAGACATCTATTTTTTCTTTCTCAAAATTTTACCAAATTTTACCGTCGCACCGCAAAGCCGTCGGCGAACCGAAACACAAAGTCGAAGTGATTTCTGATTTCGAAGTCACATCTAATAAAAAGATAGAGAAAGAGAGAGAGAGAAAGAGAGAGAGAGAGAGAGAGAGAGAGAGAGAGAGAGAGAGAGAGAGACGCAAGGTGTAGTTGACTTAAGATGGAACATATAGAATATTATTAAGAGTAAGGGATTTCGTCGGAAGAAGATTCTCACTACTACTATTGCATCCCGTGAGCCAATATGCTTTTCTCAAGCCATAAAGGATCCTGCATGGCGCTCCGCGATGGCATTAGGGTTTGATGCGCTCCGCGATGGCATTAGGGTTTGATGCACTTCTCCACTCTAGTACGTGATCTCTCGTATCACGTTATCCAGGTATGACTATTGTCGGTTGTAAGTAGGTTTTCAAATAAATATATAAATCCTATAGGACCATTGAGCAGCACAAAGCTCGTCTAGATGCAAAAGGATTCCGCTAGCTATCCGCATTGATTTTTTCTGAAACGTTCAATCTAGTTGTTAAAATTAGTATTGTTCATCTTCTTTTTTCTATTGCTGTCACTTCACAGTAGGAGATCCGTCAACTTGATGTTTCCAATGCATTTCTTCATGGCAATCCGGAGGAGATGGTTTATATGGAGCAGTCACTTGATTTTGTACAACCACATTTACCTCAGCACGTTTTTCTGTTACATCGATCACTCTATGGACTCCGCCAAGCACCTAGGGAATGGTTCAAACGTCTCAGCTCATATCTTATTAAGTTGGGCTTTTTTCGCTCCTAGACTGATACTTCATTTATTTATTGCAAAACGTTTGTCTGTGCTTTTTATTTTAATTTACATAGATGACATATTAGTAACCGATAATGATCCAAGGGGCGTCCGCACTTTCATACATTCTTTGCAAGCTGAGTTCGCCATTGGTGATCTAGGTGTCGCCCACTACTTCTTGGGTATTGAGCTAGAGCCCCATCCTGCGGGTTGTCTTCTCACACAGTCCAAATATTTGGATGATCTTTTCCGAAAAAGCAACATGCATGAAGCTAAGTTTATGAGTACTCTTATGGCTACCACACCTAACATCCTCTCCTCATCGTTACTTCATAATGCCACTAAGTATCGATAAATTGTTGGTGCATTACAATATATTACCATCACAAGACCTGATATCTCGTTCTCGATTAATCGTGTATGTCAACAAATGCATGCACCCACCGAGGCACGCTAGGCCCAAGTGAAAAGGATTTTACGATATCTGAAGGGAACTGCATCTCACGGCTTTCTTCTTCGGCGCAACTCTTTACGCGACCTCCACATGTTCAGTGATGCCAACTGGGTCGGTTGCTCTTTCGATCGTCGTTCCACCCGCGGCTATGCTATCTTATTAAGCGAAATTTTTTTTTTTCTTTTTTTGAGTTCTAAGAAATAATCGACAGTTACCCGCTCTAGCACCGAAGCTGAATATAATGTTGTGGCTAATGACACGACTGAGCTTATCGATATCTGCCCTCAATCTCTTATGACTGAGTTAGGTTTATTCATCACTATTCCCATTCTATGGTATGACAACGTCAATGCCACTTATCTAGCCGCGAACCCGTTTGTTCATGCGCGTACTAAATATGTGAAAATCGACTTCCATTTTGTTCGAGAACGCGTCGCCTTCAAAACGTTGTATGTCAAATACTTTTTTACCAAAAATCAACCTGCTTTCTCTCGTCAGCGGTTTGTCTTACTCTGCGCCAAGCCCAACGTCTTTCCTACCCCGTGGAGCTTGAGTGGGCGTGCTAATAGTGTCCGAAAGCCATCCTCATACAGTTGTGGATAATCATCACATCTTTAAAAAAAATTCCACAAATTTCTCCAACAAGATATTGTAATCTCTTAACAAATGCAACTGAGAATAATCATCACAACTCCAAAAATCTTTTTACAAATTTTTTCAACAAGATATTGTAACCCAAATCTCTCCAACAAGATAACCATCACAACTCCACAATTCTCTCCAACAAAAAATTATTTTTCTGTTGTAATTTCTAAAGACTTATTTTGATCATTATAATTTACATATTATATAATAGAAAATGATATAGTATATATAGAAGCTATATAGAAGTTTCATTCAATTATTTTTATCTATTATTATCTTACACACGTGTCACAATATTCAACAACTTTATCTTAAAATTCTTTGATTTATCTTCTTTATTGAATGATGGTTTATGGCAATCCAACGAAAGGTTATTAAGAAAGGAAAGGAACCTGGAATATAAGATTGATGAGAAGTCATTTCCATTCCTTAGCTCTCCACATGGCATCTTCGCATGCAGATGAGCTACTAATATGCTGAGAATTTTTAGTGGGGTACAAAGAAGTGCTTCTCGAATTTGCTTAACGGGACTACTTCGACTAAATGTGACATGATGTCCAAATTAATATAGAATGAGATTTCAGTGTAGCAGTCTATTTCCAACTCTCTTTTTCAATTTTAGTAAAGATGGCAATTAAAGTAGACCCTTCACAACTTTAAGACTTAAATGGATTCGTAAGTGCTTCAAAGTGCCGGGACTATCCACGATTATTGTGAACAAGGTTAACGAGGCAAAGTTTCGGATTCTTATGTACTAGAACATGATTATTTGGAAACCAGATTTTTTATCTTACCAGCTTTAATTAGATATTCGTTACTACTGTTTATCATTTCTTTTTGATAGAGCCGCACGTACATTTTAACATGATCACGTTATTATTATTTGTTTTTTCTTAGTCATCTCGAAATTTATGAGCTACCATCGGTGTAAGTAATGACCAACTTTTCGCCAGGTTTTTACTTGCACTTTTTCTTCTTCTAATTAAGAAGGCGAAGCAGATGTCTGGAAAGACAACTTCCCAGGGAGGACTAGCCATTGTTAAAAGAGTAAGTCCTCACACAAAGCTTGAAGGTGATCTGATTGAATAGATCATTTATGATTACATGAACCTCAAATCAAGAAAACTTTCAAATGTGTAGATAAAGTTATTAAAAATTTTCATTCATAGCTAGCGAAACTCTTCATTTTGTTTTGTTCGTTTTTATATTTTGTTGGTACATTTAATAGAGTAATACTTCTATATATACACCGGCTTATTTAAATCTAGTCATCCATTTCTTATGGATAAAATTTACTTTTAAATACTAATAACATACTCAATAGCTTACTAATCAAAATTAATTATAAGGACAACGTTGAAAAACAAATACTATCCAATTACCAAATTTAATAACATCAAAAAAATCTTTGTTTCCTTATTTAATTTTGGTACTTGCCAAATTAAATAGTGGCAAATTTGATTAGGAGCCGATCTTTATAAATTCGAATTTGAAATTTAATTTCAATTAAAACTTTATATTTAAAATAGCATAAATTAATTTTAATTTTAATTTTTAGAAAGAAAAAATCATATTTAAATGAGTTTTAATGCATTTCAATTCAAATTGTTAATTCAATATTAAAAAAACATGAAAGTTCAAAAATATTAGGCTATTTTAAATTGGAATTTAATTTATAATGTGATTATAAACCTAACTTTAATTATTTATTTAATTAAAAAGTTTCTATTTTTTAAATTAAATTCAGATTGTAATTTATAATGTGCTTATAAACCTAACTTTAATTATTTATTTAATTAAAAGGTTTCTATTTTTAAAATTAAATTCAGATTGTTAATCCAATATTGAGACAACATCAAGTTTAAAATAGAGAATCAAATTTAAATTTTAAGTTTACATTTAATTTCTGTCATAGTTAAAAAATAAATTTTATTAACTATTTAAACATAAAGTTTCTATGTTTGAAAATTAACTTTAAATTATAACTCTGAATTTAAGTTTAGCTATTATTATTTCAAATTCAAAAAAAAAAAATATCTTAATTGATAAATAATTAAAGATGAAAATAAATTAAAGATTGAATTAAAAGTAGGATGAAAAATAAAAAAATATATTGCTTAAATTTACTTCATTTTTTTTAAAAAAAATTGATGATTGTGTGGGGGATTTGTTAAATTCTGATGATCCATTTCAAATTCAAATTGTTAATTCAATATTAAAGTAATATAAATGTTCAAAAATATTAATATATTTTAAATTCGAATTTAATATACACCACGTTAATCTTGCCCGTTAATTTAATTTAATTTATACTATTATAATTATAATGTTTAAGCTATTACTATAATAATTACTATAATAACGATTAAATTATAGTAATTATAATAACGTTTCAAAGTTTAAATTACTATTACTATGGTAATTATTAGTACTATAATAATTTAATTTATACTATTATAATTACTATAATTTGATTATAGTAAACAATGTTTACCATAGTATAATTATAGTACTAATTCAATTCTACACTATACTAATTTGGTAAGTAATTAACAAATCCCCCAAATTCGAAATTAAAATTTAACTCAAGTTAAACATTATAATTATAATAGCATAAATTAAATTTTAAATGAGTAACAAATTTCAAATCCAAATTGTTAATTCAATACTAAAGTAACATAAAAGTTAAAAAATATTAATCTAATTTAGATTCAAATTTAATTTACATTGTAGTTATAAATTCAACTTTTATTTTTTATTTAAACAAAAAGTTTCTATTTTTGAAAATAAAATTCAAACTGTTAATTCAATATTGAAACAGTGTTAAAGTTCAAAAATATTGATCAAATTTATATTTTTAATTTGGATCTAATTTAAAACTCGTTGGCTTTATTAGATCTATTATTATTCTAATTCATTTTGCTTAAAATTATTAAATTTGAAAAAAAAAATATAAATTCAATAAAATCTCCGTTTCTTTTTAACAAAACTACTTAGTTTTAAAAATTAAAAGTAAATTAAGTATGGATCAAAAAAAGGTTTGAAAGTTGAGAGTGCTCTTTCTTTAATGTTGCCTATAGTTGAAAGGGCAATCAGTAATTTTCACAAGGTGTAAAGCTGAGTAGACAAAATTACAAAATTACCCTCACAAATATAATATGAAGGGGATTTATTAGTTGACGAAAAGGTACTGATTAACTTGTACCAGCTATGCAGTAGCCGGTTACTTTCAAAATTTTGTTAAATCACAATCGTTCATTACAAAAAATTAACGGACATGATTAAACTGGTGTATATATACTCCATTTAATAGTCAGGAGAAGTAAGTGTAAAAGCAAGGGGGTGGGGGAGGTGGGGAGACCTTGAGGACAATTTGGAAGTACTTAGTAGAACCAAAATTGAACAGTCAGATTCCTGGTTAGACCCTGCAACAAATGATCATTTTTTCAGTTATAAGGCAGCAAGTATTTTCAGGAGGAGGATCTGTCTACACTTACTAGATTCTAAAAAACAAGAGGGTAGTTCCAAGTACGTGGAATAGTTCACTGTAGGTTTATCAGTGCCAAACCAAAACCATGATTTTTCAAAGCATATAGACTAGAGGGAAGAGCCCAAAAAAGCTGGTGATCTCTCTCTCTTGGAAATGGATAAGGTCACAAGTCATTTTAGGAGGGGGGATCTATGCCCTTGAGCTTTACAAGTTTAAGGACAAGCAAAGTGCTTATTGTAAAGCATCTGAAGAGCTAGGGAATCCCCTTTTACAGGAACTTTATTAGCCATTAAAGTACCCTGCAGAGACAGCAAGATATCCCCAGATTACAGTCTTAATGGTTACAGCAAGAAGATGTACTCAATAGCTAGCTATGTTGACATACTACTTAATGGAAACAATTTAGCAATCATGTGTAGATTAGAAAGAAATTTGATTGATATAGCTTGTCTCTCTCCTTGGCAATCTCATCTGAATTAGTTGGGTCAACTCGACTGGGTCAAGTTGGCGGGCAGGTTGGGTTCGGTAGAGCTGACGGGCAATCATGCCTAATAAAATATATATTACCGTAGAGCTGACGAGCCATGTTTACCAATCTACAGATCCTGGAGGAGTTAGTTTGGGTTTATCGGGTTCTTGACTTGCTCGTGATTTGACCCTTTGGATTAATTGGACCAGTTTCATTGAAAACGATATAGGATTCCCAGAGAACTCTCATGCTCAGTACTTCATAAATCGGACTCTGCAACATATCCGGTTCGATCTAAATCAGTTAGTACACACATAGCCTAAATATGTATCTGGTTTAATTGATCATTTCTTTCTTCTCTTCTTCTACCTTCTCATTTTTTTTTTTTTTTTTTTTTTTTTTCTTTCATCGTGAATTGTCAGTAGACACAGAAAGGAATAGGCGTAGTAAAGAATGAAAGGTTGGTTTTAAATCTGTCCTACTACTATGCCGACTGAGAGTCAGAGAATATAAATGGGCCGAGCCGAATGAGAGGCCCATTATGCGAAGCTCTCAAATCCGTTTCGGCCCTTTTACTAACCTCAAGAGAGCCCGGCCCAGCATAGTGGCAAGCTATAATTATGGCCTTTTCCGGTCCCATTTAAGGTACACGTACCGTAAGTACCAACAAATGGCTCATATGGCCCGGTCCAGTACAATAATTGGTAAATAAGGTGGAAGAGCGCACATGCAGCCATTGGGTGGGCCTCCAATGACCACTAATCAATAATCTAAATGATTGAAGTAATGATTCTTGGCAGGCCTTCTATGGATGAGCGGCAGGATAGCCAGGAGTTCCACCACGTATGTGGGACGTGCCGAGCCAGGACGGCCCACATTCACCCAGGCCGAAAACAGGCCGGGTATCGGGCCAGAGTTCTTAGACCCCCGGCCCAACACTTAACCCGGGCTCTCCCGACACAGGCCATGCCGGCCAGGCTCTTTTTTTTTTTTTTTTTTTTTTTTTTTTAATTATTATTAATTTTATTTAGATTATATACAATAATTTAACACACAAATTAACAAACTATCTTTTTAAATAATATATTACTGAAAAAATTACAAAAATTTAAAAATATTTATAAAAATAATGAATTTTTAAAATTTTAAATTATTTAAAATTTTACAATATTAACTATTTTTTGAACCAAAATACCGTTCCCAACAGTCAATTTTTGACTATTGGGGAGGATTTTTTGGTCTAAATATGATTAAAATACCCACTCCCAATGGTCTACCATAACAGACCCTTAGGAGGTCCCTTCCCAACTCCCAGAGTGCTTTGGAAGTTAGGAGACCATGGGAGTTGCAGACACGTACCCCAACTCCCAAAGGCCGGGCCGGGCCGGGGCTTGCCCTAAGGCCCACAATGCTCGGGCCCGTATCAAAGCTGGGCCGTGCAGGACCAACAAGCTAAAAAGTATAGGACCTGCACGACCCGGTGTATCGGGCCGGGCCGGGGTGGCACGAGTGCTATTAGACTCATGCTGTGCCTCGGCCCTGCCCAAGCTCGAGCCAGGCCAAGCAGCCCACAGGCGGCCGGTCTGTTTTACTCCCCTAACCAGTAGTATGGTATGAATTGAGACTACTATAGGTAAAGAGAGATATGTGGCATTTAGTAAGTTCCATAGATGAAGAGTACTACTGCTATTGCTACTTTCAAAGATTTCTTAATTTTTTTTTTTTTAGAGATAATGGTAGCATGCTACCGTTTTATTTATTTTTTTAAAAAATAAATTTAATTAAAATTATAAAGCAATTAAATTTTGAAGTTAGAACTCTGGATAATAGCCATTAATTTTTTTTGAAAAATAGTTGATGCATTGACTTTGCCGTTTATGCTAAGAAGGGTCAAATAGTTGATGCGTTGAAATAGAGCAATGATTAACTTACACAGAATGACCACGCATCATTTAAAAGAGCCACAGTAGTACCCCAAACATAAATGGCCCATTAACAAGAAGGATTTCAACCTCAGACAAAATTTAGAAATTGTAACTCTTCAGTGCAAAAAGTAAAAGCCAAGTGTACTACGC
This sequence comes from Tillandsia leiboldiana, assembly GCA_029204045.2. Classification (NCBI taxonomy): domain Eukaryota; kingdom Viridiplantae; phylum Streptophyta; class Magnoliopsida; order Poales; family Bromeliaceae; genus Tillandsia; species Tillandsia leiboldiana. The sequence continues at coordinate 534,984 of CM055064.1, read as the reverse complement.
ACGCAGCATGCATGGCTAACCAATTTGGTGGGCCATCTAAAATCAAAGCGGATGATCTATCTTGGTAGAGAGTGGACTTCATCTTAGGGTGATCTACCTAGTTAATTATTTAAGTAGCTGTTCGATTCATGATGTGCACAAGGTTTAAATTCAAAAGTCCACCATTTTCCGCAAAAATGGCAAATTTATTCCTGCATATGCTTGGGATCATCAATTTTTGAGTGCTTGTTTATTATAGATTATACATATTTGTAAAATACTTAATCCTATAGATAAAATTTTGATACGCATGACAAACACGCACGTTAGAATTATAATTGGTTAAAATTAACCACGGTAAAGACTATCGTACACCCCATGAATCTGACATACTTATGAATTTAGCTGGTCTCTTTTTTAACGTGCCATAAAGAATTAAAACCCAATCAAAAAATTTAAGCTGTTAAGTGGAATACTCTCTTCGGTATATATAAGTATAAATTTTATTTTGTATCTGATATAAGGGTATTATTCTTAACGATACGTACGCAAAATAATTATATATATTTTCGATTTGTATGAAATTTCAACACAGCTAGCCCATATTGTAGGAGGGACCACTATTGTTATATTTTATTCTATATGAAAAGCACCAAAGAATAAAGTGAGTGGGCAACCTATTCTGGTAGTCTTTTGTTGTGGTTCAAAGCAATTGCTGTGTAGTAACTGTTGCGATTTGCCTTTTAGTACATCAATGCATGCAGACACTAATCCATTCCCTACTATTGCCAGGTCTTCCTGGCTTGTTGCAAACATTCTTTCATTTTTTTTTTTTTCCACTCATACACTATGCATTAGTTTTGTTTAACATACTCTAAACTATATATTTAATTGCCTGTCGAATTGATTGGGTGAATTATGTAATAGCAAGCAAATAAAATGATATTTAACCAAATTAAGTCTCTTTTACTGTGGGTTTTTTTTTCTAATAATTGAACTATTTCAATGATTCAGAGATCATGAAGCTTCTGAATGCAACTTTTAGATTTCAAAAGAAGAAACGAATAGCTTTTAAGAATCAAAAGCTAATTTTATTAGCCTGTTGCAGTAGCATGCTTGTTTGCCTAATAATGTCTAGTTAATGCTAGTTATGGGGGTGGATAGTTAGGATGTTACACAAGAAATACTATAAACTAATAATTTGATGGTTCAATTGAGGAGTGGGCATGGGAGACAACATTCTCTTTGGTACCAGTAGGTATATATAGGATCACATGGAGGCGACTAATGAGGCACGCATGCCACCATGGTGGGGAGAGCAAATGAGAGAGGTGAGTGTGACATGACGTGCACCATACCATACATGGTATTGAATAAAACTCCTTTAACCGGTGCAACATACATGCTTATTTATACTCGTGCTCGGCTTTTATCAATGTAGGAAAGGAAAAAGTGAGTGGTGGAGAGTGAGGGAGGAGAGAGAAGGGAGAGAAATGGTCCGGCCCATTCCTTTTTGATCGTCGCTGATCCTACGGTCGGTCAAAGCACTAGTTGTATACATGCATGCATGGCATCCCCTTTCCATCTCCCCGAGAGAGAGAGAGAGAGAGAGGAGAGAGAGAGAGTATCTCACACTTTTGTACATAGTAATTTTTTCTAGTAAGCTAATATACGAAAGTTGCCGGCATTGCCATTATACACCAAAGAGAGAGAGAGAGAGAGAGAGAGAGAGAGAGAGAGAGAGAGTTGCACACTTTTGTAGACAGTAAGTTTTACTAAAAACGTACGTTTTTTTTTTTTTTTTTCTTTAAGAGAAAAAGATAGTATAATATTATTTATTTCGTTTAATACCACCAATATTTGTTACTAATAAGTTAACGGAAAATGCTATGTGTACACCCTAAAGGGTGTACATCTCACACCCCTACCCATCTAAAGGTGGGGGTGTGATGATGGGTCACTTAATGTGACCCGTAAAAAATATCGCCACCATTAAAATGATGAAGATGTATGATCGATGTACACCTCTTCGGGGTGTACATATAGCATTGCTCTAAGTTAACATACCAAAGTTATATATATATCCTTTAAAAGTTGTCAACCGAACCTAGCTAAATTAAGCACGTACAAACTTGTTAGAGAAAATAGTAGTTTTACATGATCATTAGATAATAAATACGCATGTGTGAGATAATCACTCTGGATGATTGACAAAAATGGATTATATTACTTGTAATTTATTGACAGCATAACTAGCACCCACCCACCGCCAACTCTCTCTCAGCGCTCGAGGGGAAAAAAAGGGAAAAAAAAATCCCGAGGGATTGACCCACTTATTATTCACGTCAATACTACATTACGTTGGATTAGAATTCGGGATATTATACTCCTATTACATTATGGTAAATAAGGAAAAAACAATATTAGCATGTATGCTCAAAAGTATAATATAAATTTTACACACATTCCATCAAAAATTTTATACATTATTTTTTATTTTTTGTATAATAAAAAATAATAAAATTAGTAAGAAAATATTGATTTTTGATAGGTAAAGAATAAAATTTACACATATTTTTTATATGTATATATAAAAATCAAAAGGCTCTATCAACTTTGGATAAACAAAAAATAAATTATGTAATTCATATTAAGTATGATAAAAGTTGAATGAACAATAGCCTATACGATCAACCGTTCCTAACATAAATGATAAAATATTTAATGATTGATATTCGAGATCCAAATTCAAAATTTATTTATTTTATATTGTCAGCAGGAATAGTACGCTATTGTTTTTTTAAAAAAAAGAAAAACAATAGTATATATATAACCCCTCCACATGGACTTATTAATTGATTGGGTTGAAGATCCTCAGGCCATTTTCACAGCATTCGAATCCCCTGTGTAACTGGTGCCAAGGATGAAGTACAACAGTACGTAGGATTACGGTAATAACGAAGAAACATGATCACTTAGAGAGGCTCCACATAAAAGAGTCTAATATTCACTTATCATGCATACCAATTAATAACAAATTACTCATGTTAGTTGGTGATGTTGGGATGACTATAGATATATAACCCCAATAATATGTATGGCAAGATGTAAGAGATATTATATGTGTGGTCTAACTCGCTCGCAATCATATGGTATGAACTTGTTTTGATTCTTAAAAAAAAACTACTAATTATTATTCTAAATAGTAATTATTAAATTTACAGTATACTTATTTTTATTTAGATGATAGTTATATTTGTTGCAATGATAATATTTGGACTTTTATAGATAACAAGGAATTTTTACTACAACCCTTAGACCGGGTGCTTGATTACATGTAAACTTATATAAAAGAAAAAAAAAAAAAATTTGATAAAACAATTTTTTTAATAAAAATAATATTTTATATTTTGTACGAAGTGTTTGGTTTGTAGATTTTTTTTTAATTAAAATTTACTTGGTAAAAAAAATTATATTTGCGTGGTTCTGTAAAAATAAATAAATTTTTTTTTTTCAGAATTAGAGTTTTTATTTTTTTTTTACTTTTCGGCGAAAAAAAATATACTATTTTTTAAAAATTAGTAAAAATAAAACTTTGAAAAAATTTTTATTACTAAATAAATATTAAAAAAAAATTTTTACTGTATTTTACAATCAACTAAACACCGTGAAAAAAAAAAAATAATGATAATACAAATCGAAATTAAATGCAGGTAGAAGGTAAAATGGATTAAAATATTTTTGTAAGTGGGTTATGGAGTTTTGTTTATGTACTGATGTATATTGTATACATCAATGTCATATCTAGAAGAAGATAATGTATCAGGCATGTACTTGGACTACATCTATCTAATCACGACACATCATGGATTCATGGGCGTCGAACTCAGCCTTTTAAGCCGTCCGATCAACAGTCCGCTCCCATCAAACGGACGCCGTACCGTCCGATCCACGGCGTACCCTTCCCTCAACCCCAGATCAAAGTAAGAATAATCTCCGCCTCGCGAGCCGCGCCCGCGAAGCGAAACCCAAATAAAAACTCTTTTCCCGACCCCCACACCACCTCTTCCCTCACCCCCATCCCCCATTCCCCACCCCCCCCACGCCTCACACACACACACACACACACACACACACACACACACACACACACACTGTGTCTCACACATACACACACACACACACTCACTCTCTCTCTCTCTCTCTCTCTCTCTAAAGAGTGCGCGTGCTTTCGAGGCCACACATCTGAGACATTCTCTGCATCCAACGCCTCAATCTCCACGCCTCTTTTCCCTCACTCATTCCCTTTTTATCTCTTATAAAAACGAGGAAAAAGCTATAGATTATGGAGAGCTCGCTATAGAGAGGCGGAGGAGCAAAGGATCGGAGGGCAGTGAGTGTGTAGCTTTAACTACAACGGGTGGATGGGATCTGAGTTATTTAATGACTCTTCGAGAAGAGTGTTGAGAAGAAGAAGAAGTGGGCAAACACTTATTAATCAATTCCAAGCGCACGCTCGCTCGCTCCCTCCCTCATCAAAAAGAGCTCCTCTCCTCGAATCCAGCAGAGGCTCCAATCGATCGACCGAGCCCTCTCTCTCTCTCTTACTCGTTCTTCATCTTCACTCATCCGATCGACCACCGGGGGTTGCTTCGCGCGAGGACGAGGTTTGTGATCTTTTCAATTTCGTTCGCCGTTTTTTTTTTTTTTTTTGGGAACGATATTTGGTGATTTGTGGAGTTCGTCGTTTGGTTTCTTAGGGTTTTAGAACGACTCGCATACACTATAAGTAGGGAAAAATATTAATTAGAAACTTGTTATTTCGAGATTTGTAGCAGTTTACCCGATCTTCGGGTTCTCTGCGTCCGTTTTGTCCTTCTCGATCGATCTGCTCCTCGGTAGCTATTTGCTTTGCATTGAAGTTTTAATCCAGCGGGTATCGATTTCATAAGCTCTTGTTTAATTTCGAACTCAGATTTGGCTTAATTGATGGATCTGAGAGGGAGATCGTCCTCCGATCTGATCTGATCGTATCTGCCACATTTCGTAGTAGAACAGGAGGGTGATCACAGCTGAGGAACAAAGAATATCCTCTTCGCCTATTTTCTCTTCCTGCTCAATAGTAAGTAATTAAGAGCTAAAGACAAAGATACGGAGTTCGTGAGCTTCTATGCTACTGTTATGGTAATGGTGGTCGAGTAACATAGCATTAAAAGGCTGAGAAAACTCTTCTTTTTTTCTCTCTCTTCTCTGCTGTTTCCTTCACTTTCTCTATCTTTTTTGCTCCTTTTATTTTTCCCTTTTTTATTTCCCTTTTCCCTTATTGTTATTCTCAATCAAATAAGAGAGAGAGCGGGGGAACAGGCTTTTTTTCATGGCTAGGACCCTGCAACTAGACCGTGAAGCAAAAGTTGGTTCAGCGCCATAAACCCTTCACAACTGTTATTAAGATCTCCACTACTGGTCTCCTCCTCTTCGTATTCATTATATACCTCTCTTCTAGTCCTTCTCTCTCTCTTCTCTCCTCTCCTATTCAAAGCCGCTTCGCATCCCTCTCATCATTGCCCTTTCTGTTTTCTAGCTCTCGTCGTTTTCGCTTCTCTCGCTCTCTCCTTCTCCTCAGTAACGTGAATAGCGCATACGGTTTCCACTACACGGCCGCGGTAAGCTCACCTCCTCAGTACTGTTTCTCTGTCCATTTGTAGCCGCTCGATTGATATGGCCGTACAAGGCCGTGACAGTTAAGAGTCGTGCGTACGGGGTCTTCTCTCGGACCCTAGTTGGTCTAAAAGCCTTGCTCAGTATGCTCTTCGGCTTCCCTTGTTTCGTCTGGAGGAACCGTCGCCCGGCGGAGTTATCCGTCTTGTGAGCGAACATTCATTCTCTACCTGCATTTTCGGAATATTAAAGCCGACGCACATATCGTGGCCTCGCCGGATACCGTCGGTGAGTATACCACGACATATTAGCTGCACCTGGTTCCACGGGCGCGGAGTTGCGCCGAGTGCACGCAATAATCTCTGCCTCTTCTGGGTTGAGGTGTCCCGTGGCAATCGGTTGTGGCGCGTGCTGAGGAGAGCTTGGGCGGGGCCCGGGGTGGCCGATACACGCACGCTTGCTTTTAAGTGGTGGCGTGGTTCGTCAAATGTCAAATGTCAAATGTCCTCATCATCTCTCTTTTTATTAGGGTTTCCCCACAACTTCTGCAGTTACCTTTCACATTTCTATCTATGCACACACACACCATCTGATCTCATCTCATCTCATCTCATCTCATCTCTCTCTCTCTCTCTCTCTCTCTCTCTCTCTCTCTCTCTCTCTCCTCTCTCTCTCTCTCTCTCTCTCTCTCCTCTCTCCTCTCTCTCCCTTGTTGGATCTCCTTCTCCTCCTCTACCTCGTCATCATCATCATAATCTCTTCTCTGGCCGAGTCTGAGTGTATCGGAAAAGAATACAAATGGGTAGGTATGAGTGGATTTTGCTCTCATGGGGGCGATCTCGGAAGCGTGAAAGTGACGTTAGCTTTCTTTTACAAATTAAAGGTGCCTCTTTCTTTATTGACACCCCCACCTCCCACACACCCAAGCACGCCCACAAAGCTTTATTTCTAGCGGGCCCCTTAATTGTGTGTAGCAGTGCATCGCGTTCCACAGTTCCATCGTGTCTTGCCCGGCTAGGCTTGTTCGCGTACCTGTAACATCGGTTTGGTCCTAAAATAGCTCGCGGCTGGCCCAAGTAAAATTTAAGATGAGCGTGACTTAAAGATTTGTGACTAATCGTGCTTTTTTTTTTTTTTTTTTTTGCTAAAGTCTAATTATTGATCAAATAAAATGGCACCTAGTAGGCCCAATTGAAATTAGCCCACCGGATTAAAATATCATTATTGCGATTTCAGCAGTGCATTCCGATTTCAGAACGCACCACAGACATAGTTGTATTTTGCGGGCCTCTTGCTACCCCAGCTGTGCATCCGTATTTCGGATCGCACCATAGTGAGTAGTATTTTGCGGTTGTGGGTTGTACCGTACTGAAAAAAGAAGAGAAAAATTTGCGTCCAAATTAAACAGGCCTCTTTTTTTGATTGCTGACTGCCAAATGGGCCCTGAGCCGTGAGAGCCTGAAAGCATACCGTCGCTTGGAAGCAGGTTTCGTGCAATGTGCTGTGAACAACCAGAATGAGCTCATTTATTGCTTCCAAAATCCCAACTTTGCGTGGGCGCTTTCCTATTATTATGCTTAGGGGTTTTGTTGACAATGGGTTCATCCCTCTTGTAATAAGCTTTGGGTTTCATCTAAGTCCAACCCATTCATGCCGACCGACCAGAGATTTGGATGCCATTGCCACGATTAATTATAATAGAGGCACATTTTTGTTTTTGTTTTTCTTTTACAAGCAGAGCTTGCTAAATATTACCGACACACTTTCCGCAAGCGTCAAATGTGTCTGCGCCTCGTCGAAGGTCCAAATGAGGGTGAGTGGCAGGTAATATTAATTTGGGTCCTGAACCGTATCCAGGGCTACAGTGGTATGTTATATTTATCGGGTTGGTGGTGGGGAGAAGCGCTCCTCGTGTCCCGCTCACGGGCGGCGTCCCAGTCGCGGCAGCTGCAGGTTGCAGCTGCAGCAGCATCAGCATCAGCAGCCCACCCCTTAATGCGCTACTAGTATATACTATGCTACTATTCCTCGCAGAGAGTAATAATATCAAATTATAATGACATTGACAATATATATTACACTAATGCTGCTGCTCCCACTGGTCCCTACCTCATCTGTGGCTGTGACATCCCTGCTTTAAGTTCCTGAATGCTCCTCTTTGTCCATGGTTTTCTAGGAAAGCGCGTCCTTGTCCTTGTTATCCCCTCGCTCGCTCCTACTCCACTTCTCTGCTTACCCACCACTCGCTTCCCCCCACTTCCTCCACCTCGCATAACGACACTTCCGCGGTATTATCCCCATCATCTCCTTCCACGCCATTCGAGTATTTGTTCACTTCCTCAGTGCACTCTTGTCGGGATCCCACTTCCCATTTACTCCCCCCTTCTTCCCCCACCCTCTATAATTAATAATAGCAGCCTCTCCACTCCAAGTGGAGATCTTTCGTACAACCCATGTTTTCTGTATTCTAGCCACCTTTGTTTGTTTTCTACTACTTCCCATACCTTTACAACATACGAAGCTTAATAACCACCGTTAATTATCTTCTCACATTGTTAATATTATTATTTAATTTGCATATGGTTAGAAACAAAAGAAAAAGAACAGCAGGGTATGGGGTCGCCCGAGGTAATCTGTCTGATTCTGCAGTAGCCGTTTACTATCTGCGCATACTCCTCTCATGTACTAGTTTTTTATTTTTGTTTTTTGTTTTTTTTTTTTAAAAAAACCCTACTTAAGGCCCACCCATTCATCACCTACTCTTCCCCTTGTCTTGGTGTATTGCTATTCCGACCCAGCCGGATAATGCCGCCCTACAAGTCAAAATGCGTGCTTTAGAGCTTAGATCCGTACCCAACGTGTGTTATAGATATCAATGCAACCGCATTACATCTCTCTGCTGCTCTTAATTTAAACTGGTATCCTTTCTGAGTTTCTGTATCTCTCTGCAATAGCCTTCATATCCCCCTCTTTAAAACCTGTTCACTGATAATATATGCCTTCTACTGTTTTCCAGTGCTAAGGATATAAATGCATAGAAGGGTGGCTCCACGATTGGCAGCGGCATGCTTGCCGTGGTAGAGAGAGAGCGCCTGCTTCCGTCCGTATTCTAGTGAGATGCCTCTCCGGCCTATGGCGAAGGACCCCAAGGGGGAGAAGCATGTGGTCTCCAAGAAGCCGCTTCAGAACACCATGAACCAGCAGAAGCTGGAAAATGAGCTGCCGTTGCAGGAAGCGAAGAAGAATGCGGGGAGGAGGCGGGGAAGAGGCAAAGGGAAGGCAGTTGAGAGAGCGGTCAGGCCGGAGGTGGAGACGGGTCTCGATGCTGGCCCTCCTGTCTCGAGTAAAGGTATGGCGTTCCAGCGGCGCCCGGGGTTGGTCAGGTTGGTACCCGGTGTATTGTGAAGGCCAACCATTTCCTAACCGAATTGCCCAACAAGGATTTGAACCAGTACCATGTAAGTCTCAGTCGGTCTACAAATTGATTCTATAGATATTGCGGATCTATGCATGTCTATTTTTCTTATCTTGTTCTTCCAGGTGACGATTACGCCTGAAGTACACTCCCGAAGAATGAATCGTGCTGTTATGGCAGAGCTGGTGAGACTCTACAGGGATACAGAGTTGGGCATGAGGCTCCCTGCTTATGATGGAAGGATGAGTCTATACACAGCTGGCTCCCTGCCTTTCGATTCTAAGGTGTTCACTGTGAAGGTTGCCGAGGAGGACGATGGAACGGGGATTCTTAGGTGTGGGATTTATTCATTTTGCAGTCATTCTGCTTCTTGCATTTCATTATATTGAGAATTTTACTGACGTTCAATCTTTCTCGCTTCAAGAGAAAAAGAGTATAGGGTGGCTATCAAGTTTGCCGCTCGTGCAGACCTTCATCATCTCCGCCAATTTATTGCTGGGAAGCAAGCTGATGCTCCGTACGACACCCTTCAGGTTCTTGATGTAGTCTTGAGGGAATTATCAAGTCAAAGGTTGCATTTCTGTTTCTTGTTTGCTACTTCAGATTCCAGTTATTTGTGTAGTGTGAGCCCCTAATTGTTAGTTAAATGAACTGGCCTTCAGGTATGTATCTATTGGGAGATCCTTCTATTCTCCTGACATAAGAAAACCACAGAGGCTGGGTGATGGGTTGCAGTCATGGTGTGGTTTCTATCAGAGCATCAGGCCAACTCAAATGGGCCTCTCTTTGAATATTGGCAAGATATCTTCATCTTAGATACTAGAATCTCTACTTGCTTAATTTAAATGTAGCCTCTCTCTACCTTCTGGTTGCAATAAATGTTTTATCTTTGTCTCAGACATGTCATCTACGGCTTTCATTGAACCACTCCTGTGATTGAGTTTGTAGCTCAAATTTTAGGGAAAGATGTAATATCAAGACCGCTATCCGATGCTGATAGAATCAAGGTGATATTAATACCAAATTATATTGCTTCCTTTTTTATAGCCAGAGGCTTGCTTCGGAATGCATGCGTATATTCATATGTTACAATTGACGCCTAGTATCATTAATCATGTTTTCGTTGTTGATGCTTTTTTGACTATCTAACTTGTTTCTATTATCTGATTTAATCAGATCAAGAAAGCTCTTCGGGGTGTAAAAGTTGAAGTGACACATAGAGGAAATGTGAGGCGGAAATACCGAATTTCGGGACTGACATCACAGCCTACCCGCGAACTGATGTATGATGTGAACTTGCTATATTTTGTTTATATTTTCAATTTTCTTTCATGAATATTTTTGTTAGCAAATTCCTTAGTGCGAGACTATCTGCAAATGTTCTTTGCATCATATTTTGTAACATTTCATGCAAATGCCTTTGTGAAGGCAACCTCATAATATATTGAACCTTTCCAATTGATACCATTGAGGGTCATGCCAGCAGCCACATATATAAAATCAAGAATAGAACCTTAGATTTGCCTTCCTCTATATACTTGAAGTTCCAGTATATATATTATTCAAATACATATGCTATATATCTTCATGCTAACTGTCTGAGATTTTTGTGCTCGATCAAAAGTTTCTGTGCAGATTCAATTAAGTATATCATTGGAAAACTGATTTCACAGCCATATATCACTGACTTTAGAGCTTGAATTTCTCCTATGTCCACAGATTTCCTGTTGATGATCAGATGAATATGAAATCTGTAGTTGAATACTTTAAAGAAATGTATGGGTTTACAATTCAGTATTCTCATCTTCCTTGTTTTCAAGTGGGAAACCAAAGGAAAGCAAATTATCTGCCAATGGAGGTGATTTTGATTACTCATATTCTTGGATGTGAGTGTAAATTGAAAGAAACTAAACGTAATTTGACATGCTTTTGGCAGGCTTGCAAAATTGTCGAGGGTCAGAGATACACAAAGAGATTGAATGAAAAGCAGATAACTTCCTTACTAAAGTGACATGCCAGAGGCCTAGAGATCAGGAGATGGATATATTACAGGTTAGTAGTTTTTATTCTGTTTTTTACTTGACAAGAGTCTCTACAGAAATGAACATTTGGAATCTACTTTTCCGACACTTTTAGAGTAAAAACCTAGGGTAATAGACAGGATTGGAACAAATTTTAGCTTCTCAGTGACATGTTCTTGTTCTCTATCTGCATGTGCCGTCATTTCTTCAAACGGAGTTGTGTCACAGACTAATCATTAGTCATTGTAAATCCACATCAGGCTTATGGTAGCTATAGTTACAGAAATTCTACTCCCTATGTATGATTAAAAGTTAAAAACTTGTATGATGTA